>JAUMHP010000070.1:11513376-11547409 GCA_032361065.1 Enteromius trimaculatus
TATTTATATTATTCTTTAAAAAAAGTCTTTAAAAGAACTTGCAAAATGATCTAAATTAAAATGAAAATCAAATAAACTTAAAAAAAATTGTATTCCACTCATTACGGGGGGAAGAGTGAGTAAAATTTACAGTTATATAGAATGGCAGCAACTAGGAAGAATATAAGAGCCACTTTTGACCATTTGTGAAGTCAGATTCAGACTCTGAAAAGAGATAATAAGGCAGAAAGAAATCAGAACAGGTCAAGACCAGCAATCTCCAGTTTTGAGACTGAACATCCCAAGCACTCAACCATGAAGCTGCTTTTTAAAATGTTAGCCATTTGAATGATTAGAATAATGCCTTGCCTTCAACTTACACAGACTGATAATTTCAGATGTCAGACAGCCAATCAAGTCTTAACCCTTATTCAAAGTCATATAAAAGATGAAAAAAGAAAGACTTAGATGTGCAAAGGAGCAAAGGAAGATAAGATTGTCTTCTAGAAAGAGGGTATTAGAAAGAAGACTTCTGCCTCAACCGAAGCAGTAAAATCTGTCTACACAGTGACACGCAGAGAAGATTTGTCACTTCCTTTAGACGGATATTTGTATACACCACTGGCCGAGGCTCTCAAATATACATCTGTATTCTACAACCATGCCACAGGTCAAATCAAACTACCTAAAGTTACCTTTTATTTGTTAAACTGACACCTTTTTGAACATAAGCTTGATGAATTTAACTTGTGATATCATGCCATATTTTGATTAATATCAAAATCAATAGAATAAATCAGGATATCAAGATCAAAAGATGACAGGCCTGCTTACACGTCGTTGAAATGACCCCATGAGGAAGCACACACCACAGCCGTAACATTGAGAAAAGACCACACTTGTTATTCTGCAAAGTTTTCCTCATTTCCACTCTCCCTTTCCTTTTTTGTTCTCCACTAACCAATCTAATCCTGCCACATATATTAAACAAGTGTTATACTAAAATAACCCCATTGCATCTAGGCAGAGACTGTACAAGAAAATAATGTTGTCTCCGGAGACGCATCTATCAGTGCTTCAGTCAAATTGACATATTATGAATTCAGAACAAATTTAATCAGCTTTTGTCTTCCACGCTAGAACAAACAAACCATAAGTGAAACGGAATGATGAAAAACACGAAAACAGATAATTATGTGTTAAGTTGATTAAGGTTTGTCCTAATTCTGTTTGATTAACTGGAACTCTGACGTGAATCGTGGCACAAAAAAAGCAACAGATGTTTTCTTTGTAATAAAAACAGGCTATTACTAGTGAAGACACAAAATAGTGTAACTTCTAGCACAAGAATAGCAGTGATTAGAAAATAAAATACCTGCTAATGTAAAAAGGAAGATGTTTTGAAGAATGTTTCATGTTCTTTTGTTTTTACATGCAGTAGGTAAATGTCATACAGGTTTTGGCATAAGAATGAGTAATATATAATTCTAATGAATGGGTTTTGATTATTGGCTTTACACCATAGAAAAGACATTATAAAAAAATCTGATTGGCTGCTTTGATTCAGAATGATAGTACTCCTGTGTGCCAATTATTTCTTTAATGTATTTAGCACAAAACCATCCAACAGATCGTTTCTGGGATGAAAGAGACAATTCATAAACTCTTTATGATTAACACTATACAGGTTGGGTAATTTTCTTTTTTAAGTGGTGTAGAAAAAGGTCCTCGAGAATCCTCACTAATTACTGGTTCTATATCTGGAGGCTGACATTTAGATATGTAAATACCACTGATGTCAGTATTCACTCTTCAAGTGATGGATGGACAAGTATCAGCCCATTTGTGGCTTTTATTCCCCTGGGAGCAGACCGAAATAACAAAGTCAAACCCCTGAGAGCGCATGCAGCATCTGTCCTGAAGGCACAGGTCAGCCTAGCACTTAGTCTTTAAATAGGCCTATTATTTAAGGTTAATTAATGTTGTGTAAAACAGAAGAAAAGCCTGCATGTGCAAGCAGATGTGTTGAGTTGAGCTTTCTTATTTTGGTCAGCAAGAAAAATTGACCTATATAGTGTGAAAGATTCTGGGGCAAATTCACCCAACACTTGCACCACATTAGAAAGCGGTATTCTAGCACAATTCTTATTGTTCTTTTTGCCCTCAGAAGCCTAATGATAAGATCATTACAGATTTCAAGAAAGCACATCAAAATATAGCTGCAGGCTACAATTAAGGGCCAAGCACAAAGACGTAACAATGCCAGCATGGCTGAAAGCATCATACCAACTGCAACGATGAATGGCTAAAGACACTTTTGGATAACTAGGAAAAATAATGCAAAATAAATGTAAAGCATTTTTGGCTAATAGCTGGCACTGCTATCAGTTTATTATGGTGTGGTCAGTGTGAAATGACAATAGCTTGGTTTCCATCCAAAAGGAACCACTCAATTTACGTGCAAAATTGGAATACTACATAAAACATTTGCAAAAAAGCACCATCCAATGGGTCAAAGAGAACAAAATTTCCATCTCCTGATCAACTGACACCAAATATCACTAAGAAAAGCAGGAGAAACCACAGAATAATAATAATTTTCATATATAATAAATTACTTTCTGCAAAGGCAAGCAGACAGATACAATAAACGTGGTCATTGCTTTTGAAAGAAGATCATGTAAGACAGTTTTGGGAGGCAGTTATACAGACATGCTTAGAAGATAGACTTTGCTTGGCCATTTAAGAATAACCATAACATTTGCTGTTTAGTCACGTTTTGCGGTCCCACAACGCAAAGTAACATGACTTTATTGAAGCGCATGAAGATATTTATTTGCAACTTGCTCTTTTATTCTCTCATTATTCACATTTTTTCTTTTTCACACGAGTCCGAAACCACCTCAAGTCAGCGTAAAAACCTTTTTGCAATACTTCATAATGTGCATACAAAAAGGGTGATGGAAACATAATGACAAATAAAAAGTTTGGTGTCAGTATGCCAAAAAGTTGCAGGAGAGGAGTTTGAAAAAGTTGATCTGAATATGGCATAATCAGTATCAATGTTCTCGAGATGATCACTTTTATGTCAACTCAATCAAATGCTTTTGATGTTCAGACTTGAATAGAAAAAAATGGACAGTTCATCCAGTAACCACAATTCTGTTACCCTTAAGTCAAATCTGTGGGATTCTTTCTTGTGGGATCGGAACACACATAAATATATTTAACCATTTTTTTTTGTCCATATAATGAAGCCCTGGGGGTTCTAAAACAACACTAGACAAAACAGACACGTTTACCACTTTGAGAATAAAGTAATAAAATAACACAGTAAAGGAGCAGCCACATTTGCACAATTTTGGTAAAATTTCATGGACCAAAAAGTCCACTGTCAAAAGCTTTCTGCTGGCAAACGTGGCACATATGCACAACCAAATTTTGCTTACCAATAAAAACATTTTGACCATGACAAATAGGTGAGCAATGGCAAATGTGATCATACCTTCGTTGTTTTTTTAAGAACTGTCACAGCTCACTAAAAATAACCAGTTTATTTGTTTGTGACCGTATTTGTTACACTATTTATTTTTGATTCACCAAAAAAACAGTAGTTTGTCTAGTTTAGACCAAGTGATTATTGATTCTCAACCCTTATCATTTCTTTAGTGAACTCTAAAATAAAGCAAATAAACATCATTATTAGCAAACGCTATTAAAACCTCTGAGAGATCTTAACACTTGCACACACACACATCCTCTCTCACTCTCCAACATATTTATGCATCAACACACACACGACAGGCATATTTATGACCTTTTAAAGTGCTAAAAAGATTAAGCATCTCTGATGAAATGTGATAACAGAAGACCCAAGTGTGACAATATCCACAAGCCACAGCCTGCGGAAGTCCATACTTAACACAAGCAACACTTCCTCTGGCCGTCTAAATTTAAGACATACGCGTTCCCAGCCAGTGGCAGGTTGTAAAGACGATAACATAATGCGATTAACATCTAATATAATCTCAGTTGAAATATGATTACGGAAAGCATGCTAGCACTAGCCAGTGGGCTGTGCTTCTGTGCACACCGCTTCCTGACATCCTTATAAGAACATCTTTTTTTATCCTTCTGCAAAAGGGAGGAAGACAAAAATACGCAGATGCACACACCCGTGGAATAAAAACAACGCAGCAGGGTGGATCGAATCATTTTTCACTGTAACCGGACATGCACGTTGCGTGTATGTGTAGTACATTGGCAATGTGAACAGGGTGCTCGGCCATGGATGCAAAATACCAACACACAAGCCAGAGACAACAACATTACATCTTATATCTCACCAGCACATTTTCACTGACAGGAACTGATAAAAATCTTTCCACGGTTCTGCACAGTTAAACCCAGTGAAATGGAAAACGGTGGAATATCTTTTTCAGTCTAGTGCAGAGGCTGTTAAGAGATTCAGAAACGCCGAAACTCGCACACAGGAGAATTAAAGTCCTTCTTATTTTTAATGGGTTTCGCTTTAAATGTTAAACACTTCTCAAAACTTCAAAGACACGAGCTGTTCACATTCAGGCATATCCGTCAATGTCCTGTCAGGATATATCCTGATGAAGTGCTGATAAACTATGAGTAACTGTGCTGTAATTAGACAGCGATGTCTTTGTCTACATGTTTAAACAATAGGAAGTGACTGGAGGTCTATACATTCACTCACACCACCACCCACACAGAGCAGCTCAGTCTTTTCCCTCAAACTCACACAGACTTAGAAAGTGGTCCTTATTCTCTGAACAAAACGCTCTGCATTGTGGGCTCATCCATAATGGATTTAGACTGTGGAAGGATGAATGAATCTTTAACCTTATGACGCAGCCCCCCTCAGATCAGCTTTACCCTGTCATGTATTTTTCATGGAGCCACAAGTAGTTTTATTCATCTTTGTTTTTTAAGAAGGGGTCCTGGAGGCCAGGGACACCATGGAGGTTCAGGTCACAAAGAGTAAACGCTTCAAACATTCGCTCTCACACAAATGTTGTTCAGTAAGGTTGAAAGTTGTGAGAAGAGAGTCAACAGTTTACAGAAAACCCAAGGAATGGGGATTTATTAAACGTCGTGCTTTATAGACCTCCAGGCCTCCTGACGATACTTTGAGAGGCCAGGCGGGCCCTTTCAGTGTCGTAGAGTGATTTATAGTCTAGTTAAAACCAACAAAAACCTGCAAACACACCAGCGCAGGTGCTCTCTATGAGGCCCTGTGTGATTACAACTTTCTACCAGTGCTAGTTATGATAACATAGACATGTGACTAGTTAGTAATGTCTGATTTGTCTTAAAATATGTAAGGGCTGTAATCAAAGTCTCTTTAAGCCAATTCAATTTCACCCACAGGGAGAAATGGTTCAGTTAAACAAGCAAATCTTTTCATTTACAAGCACATCTTCTATATGCCTGAAATAACAATAAAAGAAAACCTACTAAAGATGAATTTACTTGCTCAAAAATACAGTAAAACATTTACAATTTAAAATAACTGTGCTGCATGTCAGTATACTTTTTTCAGCAGCTACAATATTATTCCAGTCTTCTGTCACATGACCCAGCTAAATAAAAATCTAAATTTCTTTAATACAAATTTAATTAATAAAATGTATATATTGCATACAATATTTATATATTGATAAATGCTATTTCTGCATTTTTTTACATTATATGCAAGAGCTAAAATTAGTAGTTAATATACATTTTTGAATATACTGTACAGTTCTTTAAATTTATTAATAGGATATATTGTCGATTGTTTTTGCTCTATTTGGTTCATGAAAATCGTTCCAAACAAAGATCACAGCGGAAATGTCACGCATATGCAACACAGTAGCTGTGTTTTGTTGAATGACTCACGTTTTTGAATTTTTAATCATTTGAGTCAATGATTCAGTAGTTCATTGATAAGGACAGGCACTTCTTTATTCTTGAATGAATCATTTGAAGGCTTCAACGACTCATTAAGATGAGCCACTGAAAATGCGTTTAGTTTGTTAGTAGCTTTAGTATCTTTTTCCTTCCAACATTTATTAAATTAACTGTAAATTAAAACACATAAGATTGGTAAGTATTATATTAGCTTATTATATTAAGTGTTATTATTAATGTTATATATATATATATACAGTCCACAAAATATCAATTCCATTTTTGGGTGCCTATCCCTTTAAAGCAATCACCACTACTGTAAGTGTGCTTTGGATTCAGGAAGCTGATGTGTATGTAAAAACTGTTCAAATAAATTATAATAATAAAAGGTCACCACTTCACCTCCCGCTGAATTCTGACATCCCCAGATCACCTGCTGCTGTGCTAACCAGAGAGATGACTCTGGGTAAAGAGACAGAGAAAAATAGACACACGAGGGGCTCCAATTTGCATCCCCAAAATGGTGCAGCCAATCTTAATGTTTATTAATATGACATTACCTTCCCTCTCTTTTCTGCCTCTCCTCATGATCTCTTTCTTCGTCTATCACCTGCTGGGCAGGAGAACATGTGTCACTCAGCATGGTGGCACACCAAGGGTGCGAGAGCAGACTCGCAGGCAAACACACACACAGTGGAAATAAAAGTTGCTTCGCGCCTTCAGCACAGCTATTTATTGTGCGAATGAAGGTGTGCGGGAACATTTACGTGCGAGTGTGTGTGTGTGCGCACACTTCTACAAGGATTTCTGAGAGGCCACTCAAATGGCGTTTATTGCTCCCCGCTCTAGAGGTGAAGTGCTTTCAATCTGCACTGAGAGAAAAGAGGCAATTATGAGAGCACAGAACACATTAGAATAACCATCATGTTATCATCAGCTCGGCTCAAACAGCAGGCGAGAGCTCTGACCCTTCTACTCTCGCTTGCTTTCATCTCACGCTCTCATTTGCTCATGTTCCTCTGCTTATGATAGGCGGTATGCGATGTGCTTTCTTGTAATACTGTTGAACATCCGCTATCTTTGTTTTCAATGGAAAGTTCTAAAAAAAAAAATCTAAAATGGATGCACAGTGTCTTGCTTTATGAAAAGGTGAGACCTTGAGCTGGAGTCAGTCAATTGAGCCTCAGCCAAATCTCCTACGACAAAAGCTGTGCGGCTGAACACACACAAACACTCACGCGCACGCTCGCATTGGCCAAATTAAAAATTGATCCTCAAGGCTTGAGGTCTATTTCATTTTTTGCTTGCTTCCGTCCTCGGTTACCCTTTCCCATCTCTCTCTTTTGGTGTGAAAGACTACAGCTGGAAATGTGGATGGATTAGGTTAGTACAAAGCAAGAAATACAACCACACACACTCCAGTGTGGGAGATTCAGGAGGTGCCAGGTGAGATGATGCACACAATGTGACATCAGGCTGATATTAAGAAGCAGGGTCGGGTGATGCATCAATTTACATCAATTCGCCATGATTTTTCTTGCAATAATAAAGCAACACTGTGAATATCACAATGATTTGGCCCTTAAGTTTCCCAAGACTGTGTCATTCGACTTCTATAATAATCGTTATTTGTCACGCAGCTCAAGATCACTCACTAATAAAAACTTGAGTGTGTTAAAACAGAAGTTTTAATACAATCTCTGAATCAAAGTTGAGCAAAAATTACACTGAAGTTGGTGAGTTCACTCCAAAGAATTAGGCCAAACGGTGCATTTCAAATCGATTCCAAATTTTAAATTAACCGATTCAAAAAGATTCACTTCAGATATTACTAAAAATGTCTTAAAAAAAAAATATATATATATATAGTCATATTAAAATGGTTATTCATTCAAATTAAATTTATTAGTTATACCGTATAGCCATAACCCACATGGACATCCTGATTTAAACAGGTTAAACAGATTGTAGAAACCCACAGAAACATTTAAAAGTCAAAATACTAAGTAAATGAATCAATAACAGGACAAACATCTGCTCACATAGGTAACCACTGCAGGAAGACTCCGCAAGATCGATGTTTTTAGATACAAGTGCATACAGATGATTTCACATTCAAACATGGCAGAGAGAAGCCGAAAAGTAAAGGATTAGTCACGGATGAGGTCCCAGCAGTGACAGTTTTACCATGGTGACAGGTTTTTGCCTGAGCATTAGGTTGGCGTTGTGACAGGTTCGCCACGGTGATGGTTACCTGGCGACAGGTGAGCACTCTGCGGGGATTGGTCCCCGGGGGTCGGTTCAACCAAGCCTCGTTTATCACTGACGTACACCACATGGAGTAACAGATGCCTGAATGTAGATGGCAGCGGGGAGCAAATGTGTGTATGTGTGAGAAAAAGAGAGCAATGAAAGCAGTGGCGGAGTGAGGATGTGCAAACCCAGTAAATTGCATATGAAATACTGTAATACTATATCAAATGAAAAAGAAACTGGCCTAAAAAATATTTTTGGCATTTATATATATTTTTTTTTACAAAATACTGTTTAGTTGACCATGGGTGCGCTCAATGTTCTATTAAGCCTTCTGTTCATCAAAGAATCCTAAAACAATATATTACTTTTGCCACACAAATATGAAGAAGTTTTTGGAGCAGAAAATTAGAATTTTTGAATTATTTCTAAAAGATCATGTGACACTGACTGAAGACTGGAGAACTGCTGCTAAAAATGCTTTTTTTTTATTTATGTAAAAACAAAAAGTATTTATTTAGTTCAATGAAGTAATTGCTACTTATTTTAGTTACATTAATTTTATTATGTACTGATACTATTTTGTCATTTTTAATATTTCTTGATTTTTCGTTTTTTATTCCAACAATAGAGGTTTGTGGTTTGAGAGAATTTGGAGATGTTTATGAAATTTGAACATGAGGTTGTCAAAGAGAGAGACTTGTGCTGGATCTTGGAGTGTGTGTGTGCACGCTTGCGCTCCTATAATTGCTCTTAGATCCCTCCGCTCTTTTGTCTAAGAGCAAGATCCGTCTTTCATTTCATTTCCTCCACTTCACCACAAATTTGAGTCTGCAGCAGGGCTAAGCGCAAATCCTCCAAAGCCTACCGTGTGTGTGTGTGTGTGCAGGCATCTGAAAGCCAGCGAGACAAGAAGAGAGAGAATTCGGTTGTACTGCAGCTTGATATGAAATAGAGCTCTGGGACACCAACAAGGTTGTCCAAACACAGCACGAGTCACTCACACTAATGAAAGTTCCTGCACCAAAATAAAGCAAGTCATCAGCACCCCTGCAGACATAATGTGTGCAAATACACTCTCTCTCTCCATATATACATACACTATATATATATATTAGTGCTGTCAAACAATCATTTGCATCCAAAATAAAAGTTTTTGTTTACATAATATATGTACTTATTTTTAATTTTTAATATGTATAATATTTACATGCATATAGATTTTTATATTTATGTTATATTATTTATAAATATATAATATATAAATAACACTTTATTCTTAAATTTAAACATGCATATTTTTGTACTTATATATACATAATAAATATACACAGTACACACTCATATCTTAAGTAAACGAAAACTTTTAATTTTATTGCGATAAATTATTTAACAGCACTAATATATATATATATACACACACATACAGAAAGAGGACATATGACATTTAGATTAAAATAAGATTTTTATTCATATGAATATCAGTGGAATATACAGTAAAACTTTTAAGAATCCAGTCAAAACCAGACTGCTCTTTAGGTTTTCCTTCAGGAAATCAAGTGCGCAGCCTTTAAAGGCAAACAGATTAATAACTCATCTTTTTGTCGATAGCCTCAGTGTTTGACTGCTCTCTTTTTTGGCACGTAGACTGAAATTGCGGTTCATCGTCTTGTAGACATAACAAAAAGTTCAAAGGTAAATAAAACTCGGAGAGATGTTTTTTTAAAGTGTGTGTTGTTTGGGTTTTCTATGCCTCAGTGAGAAAGAGAGTGGAAGAGAGAGGATAATAAGGGACGGGTAAGAGTCAAGAAGCTAATAAGGCCAAAGGAGGATGAAACATGATGCTAACATCAAATTAACCCACTTAAGTAAGAGATGACCAGACGCTCTTCAATCCAGCCTGCAGGGTTAGATAGATAGAGGGAAATTTAATTAGAAAGAAGTGTGGAACCATGCGACAAACCAAATACAACCAAGTAGGTTAATTAGGAGCAGCGGAGCACTTGTTTCCTGTCTTCATGTCCCTCTCTCACACTTTACTGTGTGTGTGCAAATGCACTCTCAAACGCATCATGTACATGTAAACAACTTCACAATCCCATGTTGTGCATTAAGTGTAAAATTAACAATGAATCTCACTGAACAGACCGTGTGGGTATGGAGTGTATGCAAATAGGCAGAGGAGAAAACAATGGGTCCAATATAAGCTTAACGACAATAGAGTTTGAGTGACAACTCAATATTCTAACCAATCTCTGATTAGAATACATGCCAGTCACAACGAGGTTTATGAACATGGACTAACAATAGCAAACACCCTGACCATTATCTCAAACACCCCAGACAGAAACAAATGCCACATTTACTCAACTCACAGAAAGCGTGCAAGCAAGGTGTTTTAAATATTTAAAGCTACCTAACTTTGAAAAAAGCACATTTGTAATTACTAAAATCATGCATATACAAATTAATTTGGATTACAACAAATTATACATTTGTTTCAATTAATCAAAAAATGCGGGGAAAGGGAAATGGTTTTAATATTAAGCCAAACATCTGTTTTAACCACTGATAATACTAAGAAATGTTTTTTGAGCAGTAAATTTGCATATTCACAGAAGGATCCTGTGACACCGAAAACCTCAATAACATTTTAAAATCCATTAAAACAACATGTTATGAATTAAATATATATAATATATATATATATATATATATATCATTTGAATCTACAGAATTATGGTAGTACATGTTCAACCATGTTTATGTATTGTACTGGTCACACAAATATTTCAGATTCGAAACAAGTCCTGAAACAAAGAAGCACTAAAATTTGCTGCTATCACTGAGCACTTAAATGGGTCAAATCACAATTTATATATTTGTTCCCTCATGAGGTCCACTTATAACGTTAGCCAAAATGTGCAATTTCTCAGTGTCTCTGACCTGTGCTGTTGTGGGTCATCTTGAAGCGTTTTAGACAGCTATTTACTGCAGCTTTAGCGACAACTTTTTAGCCTCAACAGATGTGACTTGAACACGGCAAATGGCGGCATGTCTTTCACAACACATACTTTGTGTTTCTCACACTACTCACAAACAGCCAACTATGACTCTTGAGATGTGATTTGTCATGTAGGGTCAATCTGACACAGTAACAGCTACACTAGATCTTCCAAGAGCTAAAAGGACTATAAAGATATAGGACATAGTTCTGTCATCAATTACACATTTTCATGTCATTCCAAACCCAGTCGGGAATCGAAAGATCAATTCCAATTCCAGAATCGGGTAAGGACTCGGACACTAAAAATTTCAATTACACCTATCAATTGTGTGCGCATCTTTATTTTTGTAAATGGTGAAAAGGGGCTGTTAAAATGTGTTTGTCTTTGAATCCTTTATTCAAAAACACTTATTCATCTGGTAATGAAACAAGTAAATCCTGAGTAAGTCATTGAATCATTCCATTCATAAATGCCATGAGATTAGTTAGTTGTCTAACTACAACCTTTTTAAAAAAAAAAAAAAAAAAAATCTCAGTTTATCCAAAATTGTGCACACAAACTAGGGGTGGGATAGGACGATTTTTGATCGTGGACGATAAAAATTTCTCCACGATCTGCTATTTAAGAAATATCGTAGTATTGTGCTATTTTATCATCTCCGTCTCAATATGCTGTACAACGCCACATACATTCACATCAGTGTTAACTCAGTGTTAGAGTTACACTCACCAGACACTGCACTTATTCACACTAAAAAACGTACATTATTCGCTTTAAAAGTCTTGCTGATTAAACATTTTATATGTGTCCTGTCCAGATGCGCTTCTCCAGCACGTACACTAAAAGCCTGTCAAATAGCGCCTAATTACTGAACTAAGATATTTATCACATGATTGTGGTAATACTGTCAAAAACACACAGCGTTAAACACAGTTGCTTGTGTCTAAAGTGAAGTAAACAATCAAGAGAAAAAGTGCCAGTGATGCGTACAGCTCTTCAAGGGACAGAACTAAACATGCCGCCGTAAACTGTACTTATAAGCACATCTGGATGGTCACAGACAAAAACATACTTGATGCAAAAAGTATTCAACTATAAAATCGTCCTAATGCAATACACAAAAATGAATGATGCAAATGATGTAAATAATTTGAAATTCCATATCGATTAGCTTTTATACCTCATATACTGTAAAGGTTTTCACATAATTTCAAACAAAACTATTATGACTCTTCCAAGGCCTGGATATCAACATGTAAAGTCATCAATATATTCTTGATTATTTTGGGTTTTCCTAAAAGGGACAGAACTAGGCACACATTCTGCACGTCCATTTTTTTTTACCCAAAACTGCACTTTGGAACATCGTCCTTCACGTCTCAAATGCATCAGTCCTATCCAAAAAAAAATAAAAAATAATAAAAAAAAACATCCCACACAGGAAAAAATTCAGTTTTTGTAACAAGAAATGCCCTGCCTTTGTTGCCCTTGAGATTAAAAGAATTTTGTTTTTTGAGAGAGAGAATTTAGCAATATAACTCTTAATCTGAATTATACAAGATAATGTCAGAACTATATCAGAATTATAAAAAGCCTACAAATTTGTCAAGAAATGTAAACACATGCGCAGTCAAAAAAGACTTGATAAGTGAACACTGGATCCCTGGATAGCAGGTGCTGGAATATTGAAAAGCAGAGAGATGAAATTGTGCAAAAAGCCTGCCATTCACGGCCAGCACAAAGGAACAGACAACACAAAGCTTGTTGTTGAACACGCTCTCACTCGGAATTTGAAAGTGGCACAGCCTCTTGTGACGATCAAAGTAACACGATTCAATGTCCTCTCTATTTACTTTCCTAACAAACCATCACAGGACGGTTCCGCACAGACAACTGAATATATGATAAGCAGCCTATTTGCAGTATCAAAGGTAGACAAAGAAGCTTTCCTGTCACAAAATCAAGTCACGTTTTCAGCAGAAAAAAAATGTCAGAAATAAAAAGACACATCAAGAGACTTTTGCAAGAAAGGCAGCTCATGGTTCTTCAACCCTCTTCAAGATGAAGAACATTGGAATGTTTGTACATATTTGTTCATGTGATGAGTTCAGTGTGTGTTTTTGTAATTAAAAAACAAACTACCAATCATGGAAAAATAAAATAGCACCAAGCTAAAAGGTCCAAGGTCGGAGCCTTGAGGGACATCATAATAAGGCAAGAGAGGACAAGCAGAGAGAGAGGAAGATGGGTGTGAAGACACCCAATTAGAGAAATTAAGAACAGAAAGCCAAATGTCAGGTCAAACATAATTAGACTGGGATGAGAGAGAGTGTGAAAGATGGAGAGAAAAAGTGAGGAAAAAGATATGAGATAATCACAACACAACATGCCGGGGATTTTACAGCACCACAACGTTGCAAAAAACAAGTCATTCATCGTATATATCTAGACACCTCATTTCTGCTTTTTAGTTTAGACAGGCACAAACACTTACGTAAACACTCAGAACGATTAAAATCCAAATCTAAAATCTACATTAAAATCTAAAAAACATCTAAAAAGGTTTCCACTGTCTTAGCCTAGATATATAGGGTAGCGTAATTTTAAAAGTAAACTTTATAATTAATTTTTTTAAATAAATATTGAAATATTTTATTGAGTAGAAACGGAGAGCAAAAAATACCTTTTAAATAAATAGAAAAGTTTTTAATAGAACAGTTCAGTTTTTTAATCACTGTGGCAACTGTGGGACTGTGAGACAAAAACCAGAAATGAGAAAAAAACTGTACAGTATTTTCATTAGAGGGAATAATTAATAGAGTGTGGACTGCGACTGCTGATGCCGGGGCGTATTAGGGGGAGACCTGATGAAATCCTTATTAAGTGAGAGAGCGCCGTACTGCAGGAGAGAGCACATGCCGAGAGGCGTGGATATGGGCTGCTGTGATTGCCATCAAGAGCCTTGTGCCCAATCCACCATTGATGACTGGGCACAGCTCAAGAAAACTCTTCAGAGCAGATACCGTAACAAAACACAATGAATGACTGTGTACAGCTGTACGACTCGGATGTCAAGCCCTTTCTGAGACAATGCACAAAACACAGATTTACAAATTTAGGAACAATTTTTAAATATAAACACCATACACTGGTCATAAGGCTGATGGTCCAAAGGGCACCTCCTTAAGCAACGCTGCCAGGCAACTTTATTTAATGTTGCCTCAAACAGCCAACCAGGTGAGACACAGGAGCCACGATCGATCTAAAGTATCCAGACAGGAATTTGTTACCCATTTTCAGTGAGAAAGCGGCCAAGCAACATTGCTCAAAAAAGTTGTACCATCTATCATCAGCCTAAGAACTGCTGTGCTATATACAGTGGCAACTCAGTATGTGTCTGTCTGCTTTAACATAACAGGCACATTTTACCACCACTCTATTATTCCTTTACCCGTAACTTTATTTTAATGGTCAATCTAATATATAAATTGTAAATGTATGTATGTTACTTTGCACCAGCTAAAGGCCTTTTAACAACAAATGTGACACAAATACCAGATCCGATTTTATTCCCAAAAGCAAAACAGCTAAGTATTTAATACAAATGGATGAAACAAAGGAATAAAATGTTATGATCAAGCAGCAATAAATAGCAATTTATTGAAAAATTCTAAATGAATTCAAACACCAAAACGTTATACAATTCTCAGCTTCATAATGTACAATATAGGGCTGCAACTAACGATTATTTTGATTCAGATAAAAATTAAGCACTTCTTTAATTTGAGGTATATACTTTAAAAAAGATACAATGGCATATTCAGTTGTTAAGATATAACCAGCTAAAATAATGTAATTTTGTATAATAAAATGATATACTGTGTAAAAACACAGTAAATTATGTGAAAACACATTTGCTAGTTAACAAGTTAACTTAAAAAAATAAAATAGAAATGCAAAAAGCTAATAGTCACAAATGTACTATAATTTGCATTCGCTGAAAACCAGCGAGGTAACAAAGTAACAAATTTTTACCATAATATCGTGTAATTGATGTGTTTCGTTTGTCACTCACCATATGCAAAAATAAAATGCACAAAAACACATCACTTACACAAGTTTTTGCCCAAACTACAAAGGCATGTTAAATGAATAAAACTAGAGGCATTTGTTAGCTTTAAGATGAGTTTTTCAATTCAATTATTCAATCCAAATCCAATTATAATAAGTTTATTGTGTAAACTATAATATAGACAGTCGCATAAAGTATGCTGGCAATGACATAAATCAAAGCACATGGCACAAACTGTTCGGAGAAGAACGCTGGAAAATATGACAGAATTAAGATGCTTGTCTATAGCCTACTGCTGTACAAGCCTCGTTCAGCTGTGCGTGACAAGCGCTGCCAGCGTGAAAGCACAATCGGCGCACGCTGCTCCTGCTCTGCATACGCGCCGCTTACGAGCTGCTGACGCGTGCAGTGTGTAACCGGCGTTAACGAGTAGCAAGTGAACAGATCTAGTGCGACTGTCCCGTAAACAAAAAAGCTAACAAAGAGTTCAAACAAAAGCACTTAAACTAATAATTTAATTCCAGTATAAAGTATGAAGTATGTCCAGTATAAAAACCATTACGCCTATGGAGAGTCCTCATAAATCACAAAAACCAACATTGTTGTGTGTGTGTGTGTGTGTGTGTGTGTGTGTGCACATTGGATGGATTAAATGCAGAGCACAAATTCCAAGTAAGTCAATTCACTAGATACCAGCAAAGGTAATCAAATGTAAAAATTATAAATTAAATATTCTAAATAAAAATAAAAGAATTCAATATTAATTTATTGATATTGTATACTTATGCATTCCTTTCTATGTAAGAAAAAAAGAGAAACAGACAGAGAGAGAGAAGATAGAGGACAGTTACCGAAAGCCATTGATCTTGTTAACAATGAAAGTCAAGTGTGTTTTGTGATGTATGTGGAAGAGAGCAAGACAGAGAAAGCGCCAAAACACAAACATGAAGCAATCCAGCCTATAAACTGCTTTTAAGAGAAGTGAATGTTTGATCTCTCTTGCCCTCCGCTCATGGAGGTAATGATTAAAAAGGATGACAGACCGAGAGTGACAAACACACAAGATATCACAAAGCAGACCCTCTCTTTATCTGCTTTTAGGATTGTGTGTGTCTGATCTTTCATGGCCTCTGCTGACAGAGCTATTGATTGAGAGAGAAAGCAGCCCTGTCGCTCCTCCAGATGTGCTGTGAGTCTCGCTGCATCTCTATGCTGATGCAGTAACAGGTTACACACGTGTATCAGAATGTCTCTGTGTGTGTGTGTGTGTGTGTGTTCGTGTGTGAGAAACAGTGCTGTCTCTGTTCTCTCTCTAATTCAGGCTACGTTTTCCTTCTGCTGCTGCTCCTGCTGAGCTCTGACGCTTCTACATGCCCTCCCTGACCTCTGCTGGCAAGACAAATAGATTTCCCTCTACCTGCATCTAAACATACACTCATGCTAACACACACAGACCTTATTAGGATTATTATTGATGTTCTGTCAACGTGGCGCCTAAAATACACTAAACCTCACAACCCTGCACACTGTTCTTAACTAAATGCATGTACAAAAGAGAGGGTGTTTGTGTGTGTGCGTGTGAGTGAGAGAGAGAGTGAGGGTGGAGAGAGAAACAGACAATAAGAGAGAGAAAGACAGAGAGAAGGGAAGGGACAAATGGAGATGGAAACTGAAACATGGCACTAAAAAATAACATGTTATTTAGACACATACCACTGCAAATGCTTTACTTTTGAAAATACATAGGAGTATGTATATATGTACTGTATGTACACACACACAACACGACGTCCTTTAAACATAATAGGTCAAAGTTGCTCAAGCTGGGTTTGTGAAGGAACTGCAGGGGGTTTGAGAGCTTAACCAAAAGCAAATTGATAAAGTAAAATCGATGCGATCTAATTGTTTTTTTTTTTTTTCATTGGACAAAAAAAAAAAATAAAAGAAAACTTACCTGTTCTTTCCTAGACTAAATAACTTTAGATACGGAAAGACCAATCAAAAAAGACTCAACTGAGCAATCAGAGCGAGTTGGCTTATGGAAGGGAGGGGTTAACAGACCTTACGATCCGAACTGAACCGTATCAAAGTCACTGCAAAACGACTCTTATATTAAACGTATATTTTGAGAAAATGACAATGTTTTGTGACCTTAGATGCATTTAAACCTGTTGTAGGGGACTCCAGCACAAATTTACAGATGTTACAGTAGGGTGACCATATATACACACATAATTTGTGCCTTTTTTAATGGTTGGTCTGTGCTATAATAAAATTTATAATAAAAATGCTAAATTAAAGAAAGATTAACAAATTAAATTGAAGTAGCAACTGCATTAAAAATATGTAACAGGTAAATATACAAACTAATATTTGAAATATTAACTACAAAATTAATTTACCCTTGCATAAAACAAGCACTGTACATACGGTAGTATTGTTTGTTACATGCTACTGACCTACATAAAAACATGCTGATGTGGCTGCGGGTCAGCTGCTCCGATCACATCTAGTTCATTCGTCTGCCACGGACATATAATGTCAAGAGGAGCTTATAGTCCACTCAGCTGTGCAGTTCAAAACCACGGCAGCACTTCCGCAACGCAGAAGAAAGAAACACTGCCAGAGAAAAATTGGAATGTCAACTTTTACCTCTACGCTGTGATAAAAATAAAAGTCTCTCTTCAGCCTTTCTCAGCTTAAACCGCACTCGGTTCACCTTGATGTTACAGAGTTCAGCTCATGCTGCAGTGTAGCATCTTAAGAGTTCTCAACCACCGATGTATTTCCTGTGTCCTTTAGAACACCTCTCTGTTTGCATAGATACAGGGCATCTAAAAGACTAGAAGACCATTGATCTTTAAACAGCATCGTTCTGAAACAATGACCTGAATGTGTAGTTGAGTGCCTTGGAGGGCTGTATATAATGTGTGTCAAAAAACTAATGTAAATATTTATAGGAACATAAAATAAAGTCAAAAACCATTGACCAGCTGAATGGCACAAGACCACCCCAAGTGAAAAAGTGACTGGGAGAAAAAAATGGGGAATGTGGTTTGAAAATGTTGCAAGCTGAATTTAAACCTTGCCATCCGTGTGAGCACCGGAGCATAACGTGCTGTGAATATGCAAACAGACTGCTTCACAGCTTGCTTGTAGCTCTGCAACGAAACAAACACACTCACTCACTCACAGACAAACAACAACACATTCCCTTCCTGCTCGAGTTTGATTTCAGCGGCGGTGGAGCTGTCAGCCGCGTGCCGCAGCTCTTGTGACGCTGGAGTAGAGCTGAGCTCTGACTGACAGTCAGGAGAGAGCAGACGCTTGCTGACAGGACTCCAAACAAAGGGAAGTGTCAGTTTGCTTGCGTGACATGCCGGAGGCTTACACGTGGCAAAGAAAAGCTGAAGATGAAGCACTTGTGCCAATTTAGAAGCACTGCCAGTCCTAGGAGATTTTAATCTCATCCATGAGATATCAATGAGAGGCTGTCAAAGAGATGGAAGAATATTCATCTGCACTCTCTCTCTCATCCACACAAACAAACTCTGTATCACAGAGATAAGAGCATTAGCCCATTGGGAAGACACCTTTTACACAGGATTACATAAATTAACGGCACATTTCATTTGACGGATTCAACGTGGCACAGACAGACTTCAGAAGTGTTAACAAACAATAAAGCGCCAACTCCTGTCCAAAGACAGAAGGACGAAAAGTACAATGTTCTGGTGACAGGAAATTACTTCAAGTATGAAGCTTTTAAATCGCTTCTGACTGATTAAATTTAAGACTTAACACTTGAATCAGTTACCAACAGAACACTGGGTTTTCTTTTAGCTGCAATCTTCCAAATGGCCAATTAAATATGCAGTCAGTTTTTGTTTATGTTGTGCTGGACTTGCACTAATGGTGTAGATGCAGCATTAAGCCAAAAAATAAATAAATAAATAAAAAATCTGATGCAATTGTCACTATGCATTAAGAATCAAGCTGGTCATGTGATTTCAAAATTGTGGCCCTCATGAGGCAACCCACAGCATGTAAAATAAAAGATCTTTTATAAGACTACCAATACAATTATCCTGTTCTCAGTTGTCCTCAACCTTGACTCCAAAATCACAATAATATCCAAAGGCTTTTCATGGCTTCCTCATGGCTTTTCCAGTTTTTTGTGATTTACTGGATAAGGATTAAATAGATATTTTTTACTGATAATTTCTACCCAGTGCATTTCTTTTTAGAGCTTATCATAACCAGAAAAGTACATATTTATTATAATGCCAGTGAAGTTATATTTATTAATATTAATATTATTAACTTTCCACAATCTAGACATCACACTTTTAAAATGAGGTTCTCTTATATATCTTGACTCTGAAATGAAAGAATACAATTTTGAGGATTGAATAAAAAAAAAAAATGTGTAGATGTTTTGGTTTATTTGCATTACATTTAAGTGATCTTGGAAGTTTGCTGAGGCCCCCTAGTGGGTCCCGCCCTGCTGGTTGAGAATCACCATTTTATCTAATATGAGTTTGAACATTTTTCCAAAATATTATGCTTTTTTGTGTGCATAACCCATTTTAATGAGCAAAAAGCATTACTGGGTTTCTTTTTTAATGTGAATTTTGACAGCAAAATGTATTCCTTTCACATTTTGTGTACCACTGATGAAAATCTCTTACAAGCTTGCAGGAATAAATGACTCATTTAGCCTGTTTACGAGGTGACAGGCTTATGCGACAAAACTATATTCCCTGCACGAGCAAGATAAAATCCTGATACATCATCAATTACCCACCTAATGCGCATTCTTTGCTCTTCATTTTGCTACATTAGTGCTAAATGCTTTCTGTCTTAAGTGAAAAATACAAAAAGGCCCAAACATGCCCATGTTGTTTCGAACAAAATCACTTTTTATTTCATACCATATCACATCTTTCAAGTTAATAAGTACAAGGACCTGAAAGCAGCATTAACCAGTGTTAGGATATACTTCCAACACCCGGAAATTGCATCATCTTAATAGCTCGTCAATTCTTGGCACATAAATTATCTTGAACTAGCCTACATGCCACACACCTTTCGATACGTGAACTAACATGAATAATTTGGTGCTAAATGATCTCAAATTCATCTAAAAGCGGATGCAAGCTGAATGAAGAGCCAATAGGGAATCAAAGTTTCTCCTGACGTTGTAAGTTGGAGGAAACCCAACACTGCGTTGTGTTTTCTGGAGCTGATCTTTTCGGGAATATACATCAAAGGCAAAACAACTCATTAGAACTCTTTGAATGACTGACAGGTCTATGTGAGAACAAATGTGTTTCCATGACAACCAGTCAGTTATTGGATGACAAGGGCATCATTGACAGAAAGATTAGAGCGAACTAGAGCCATAGGAATACACAAAGCTACCAACAATCGATAGGGAGCTACACACAAACACACACAGACCCGATAGCACAGACAAATACAAGTCATTAACTTAACAGATTAGACCAAACATACCCAAACACAAAAAAATAACACTCAGCAGTCGCTCCTTTTCTACCACTTTCACATTATGATTATGAAAAAACAGCAACAAATGCATTCTTTCACTATTCCCTCTTGTTTCAGAGTCTGCATCTGCATACAAATAGCAGCCACACACATTCACTCCTACAGACTCACATGCATACACAACACAGGCCCTCATCAGCGGTGCTTCATTAAGCTGGGTAAACAGAACATTAATGATTCATTAGAGCCAGCGCCGTTTATTAGTACACAAACCAAGACAGACCGAGCCTGTCTTGTGCCCTCTTCTCAGACATATTTTGTATGGAGACACAAACACACTCAGCACAAAGCACCTGCAGACAAACATTCTTGTAAAACAATGGAAAAGCCACTTCAGCAATAAAAGAACAACACCTGAGACCAAATCTCACCTAACTAGACTTTTGACTATCAGCATATGGTCTGGATCACATTACAGCTTATTTCGGCTTGCTGCCCAGTTAATGTAGGAAAAGAACATCTGAGCGACAAGTAAAGTGTCTGACAAGACATTTATTAAAGGGATAGTTGACCCAAAAATGAAAACTTCGTCATAAATTACTCACCCTCATGTCGTTCCAAACCTGGATGACCTTGACACAAATGAAGATATTTTGATGAAATCCGAGAGTTTTTTGACCCTTCCAGAACTACCATGTTCAAGGCTTAGAAAGGTAATAAGAACATCGTTAAAACCGTCCATGTGACATCAGTGGTCCAATTACGTGTCAGTCTTTTTTGTGTGGTGCTGCTGATGCTGGAGTACATCTGGACTACATTCCTGGGCCTTGAAGGTGTCTGTTCCCTTGGTGTCTATGGGAGGGTCAGAAAGCTCTCAGATTCTATCAAAAAATATTAACAGAATTTAGATTTTTGGAAGAATAATCCCTTTAGCTCAGTGGTGTTAAAATGTTTTCAGGCAATTTCGCAGGAATTTGTCCAAACTCAGGGCCCTCATGTGTAAAACACTGCAGAGACTTCAGTTTAAAAATGTGCATATGCTCAAAAAGCAGAATTATTTCATACGCACAAAAGATTTGTAAAAACATACATAATCCAGAACCTGCGCAAAATATGGATCTTATAACACTAGCTTTAATACAGTATGTATAACCTCTTCTACATAACCATATTTCTATATGTAAGTGCTCTATACGTGTAAGTGCTATTTGATACAACAATGTTTATTGAAAATAAAAAAATTAATCAACGATTAATCGATGATTGATCAATTTTCGATAAGAGACGCAATCGATTAAAGCTATCTTGGTCGATTAATCCGTTTCATTTTGCGGCTCAATAATATGATTTTAATATGATCCAAAACCTACATTAAAACAGGTACAACGGAAAGTTCCTTTGTATGGCTCGGCATGATTCCAAAAGCATGGTCGCGATGTATCATTTACCTGCTAACCAATTATGTATCTTATTAAAAAAGCTTTGCACCTCACCTGTGTCATAATACTCAGTGAAATGTTTCAGATGGGTAACAGTGTGTTCATTTTAATATCATGCTACTAGCATTTTATTTAGACCAAAAATCCCTTTCATTCAGGTGAGGAAGCTGGCATTTAACATGCTGTTGACTATATGCCCCTGCAATAGATGCATTTTACAGTATTAAGGTTAACAATTAATAGATTTTATTTGATCGTTAATATAAATGACGATCGATTGTGGAAGTGATCGAAAATGTACATCCCTAATCCAAATATATGTCTAAATATATTTGCCAAAATTAAAGTTTTCAGAAAATAATTATTCTCATTTATTCCCACTAGCAAAATATTGTTTCTTGTTTTAAATGTATGCAGACACTTCCTGCAGTGTCAATACAACTGTCTGAGAACGATGCGTCACTGACAGAACATTTTAAAAAATATCACAATATTTATACATCAAGTCATTAGACTTGTATTAATATTGGCTACATGGAGACTGATAAGATGTCTTTATGATAATCAGGTAAAAATAAAACAAACATGACAGATGAAAAAAACAGAAAATGCTTTAATAGAAATTTCAAAATGCACAACTGTGTAAAAAGATAACTATTTGCATCATAACCTCTGGATATATTGAAAGTCAAATAGAATTAGATGGTCAAGCTGGTAATCTCCAGTGGAAGATTCCATAAATACAGCATTCTACCGGAAAAACTTTTTCTGCATTGACCGCAATTTAATAGTTGCCATGCATTCTGACAAGATCGATTTGTTGCAAGCAAAAGATAAACTGCAAATATGTCATTATATTATAGTAGGCATTTTTTATAAATGTGCTGGGCTCTTAAAAATAACAACAATAGTGTTCTCGCAACACTGTAGCTGCCACAAGAATAATACAGTCCTGAGCTCCTCACCAGCAACTTTCTGCTGGTTCATGAGCCGAGAAAAAAATAAGTCTATTCAGACTTAAAAATATTCAAAAAAGAAATCAGACTCTGGTGAAACTTTTACAATATCATAATGATATTTTTGGCCATTTATATCAAATATTCTGTTGTAAAAACAGTGTCAGTGGAAAAATATGCTTTCAGTGTAGTTAAGCCATCCACCAGTGACTAACGTTACCAGTCTTGGACTTGTAAGCCTGACAGCACAGTCTATTGCGGGTCTCATTGTCCCATGTTGACTCGTGTCGTCCCTGCTTTTGGTCAGCTGGAAATAGAGGCCCTGGCCTGTCTATACATACCTGACCCAATGCAGTGCAAATGTGGTAATATAAAGCTGGACTGACAGCGCATAAAACGGTGCTGGGAAAGATTTAAAGCCGGCTTGCGTTCCCAGCCCAGCCAGAACGTTTCATGGATGAGAAAATGTCCGGGAAAAGAGCTAATGGCCCATCTCAAGTCTGCTGAGAGTTTGTGAAAAGGTTACCACACCCACCGTTAACCTTGTTCATGTGACCTTATGACAAGACACATTCTTCTGATCACCGAATATGACTTATGAGGGTGTTACACCGCGCTCATGAGCACACACGCACATTTGCACGTGTACGCATCCAAGCGAGAACACAGAGGAACACATTAATCATGAATAGTGTCATTAGCCTAAAATGTCCCCCAATGCGAAGGCCTCCAAATGTACAGGCTAATAACACTAAAATGTCCCACAATGCCGCAGGCCTGCACATTTGCAGTTTAACACACACACTGTCCATTTCATCTCTTTTGATCGCTTTATCCCTGCCTGGGCTCTAGTGTTAAAAAGTAAACAAGCTTTCTTCCCTAGCAATCACTGGAGACATGGCAAACAACGAATAATTAATGATTAGGGCCGGCTCGTTTTAGTAACGAGGCTTCGCTGGGACCAAATATTCAAATGAGAACTTATGACTCATCAGCAGCTTCTAATTAAGCCCGACCGTTGCATTATTTATCAGCTGTTTACCACAATCACTGAGAGTGTGTTTGTCTCTGGATACTGTGTTTTATGCGTCTACCTAACAAAATAATATAAAATCATTAAGACAGTCGAAGCTTTATATTTATATCACATGAATTTAATTAACTTCAATATGTACATGTTATGTAAGCGTGTTTAAGCGTGGTTGTGCATTACTCAAAACAGAAAAAAAATCCTGGCACAAACCCGGAACACCCCCCACCCCCACGTATATTTCTTTTGAAAATGAAGCTTTGATGAAACTCATTTACTCACCCACATCATTCTAAAGTCGTTTTTTTCTGCTCTCGACAAAAATACAGTAGCATTATGCTCATGCACCTCACAAAAATGTACAGTATATAACATTTTATAACCTAGCATTGTTGCTTTTATAGTTTTTTATCCTTTTTGGAGCTCAGCAGCATCTTTCCACATTCACTGTTATTGTACAAATAATCTGTACTGTGAACTAACGAACAACTGTAGTTCCCTGTCGACGCTTCACTCGTACTGCGTCTGCTAAGATGCAATGGGAAAAACTCCTTTTGTCCTCTTAACTGAAGCCTTTTTCAATCACGCAGTGAAAACTGCGCTGTTAGTGCAGTGCTATCGAAATAAACCAATCAGTTGGTCGCTGTGCTGCGCCAACCAATGGCCGTGGATGAGTGGGCGCGGCCGTGGATATATAGCGCCCACTTCACCACATGATTCAGATTTCTTCTCCTTCAGTGCCATGCACTTTGCTTTCCTGACTAAGAAGCCAACGCCATAGAAACGCCTTTTGCAGCTGGATAATTCCCCTGCCGCCGTCCGGCTTTTTTTTCTGAAAGAGAAAATTCTTAGAAAAATTTCTACTGAGCAGATGCTGTTCCACCTGCAGGACCCTCCTGCACATCGAGGACAGCCAAAACGAGTGCGTTGCCTGCCTCGCTCTGTGAGTGACCTAGTCTTGTTTGGAAACAGTGAGGATGAGCATCCTCGGATGCTGAGGAGCTGTCGGGCTCATTCAGTATACGGCTTGGTTAAGCTGTCAGCGTGCTCAAACTGGATTGGTCTCCGCTTCAGGAGCCTGTGCGGAGCCACCTTAATGGTTCCTGCCGGGGTACCCACAAGCCCCTCGACAGAAAATCATGCCATTCTTCCGGGAAGTTCACAATGAACTCCGAAGTGGAAGCGCTGCTCTTAAGCGGGGGTGATACAAATTGTCTCCCTGGCAGAAAGACAAAAAGGGTTTTACAGCCGGTACTTTTTAATCCCCAAGCGAGATAGCAGTCTGAGACCTATACTCGATCTGAGATGTCTGAATCGTGCCCTAATAAAATGGCCATTCAGAATGTTCATGCTAAAAGCCATCCTCTTGCAAATTCAGCCAGAAGACTGTCTGTTTTCATTGGACCTCAAAGATGCGTACTTCCATGTACAAACAGACCCTCATCACAGGCCATTCTTGAGATTTGCCTTCGAGGGGACAGTATATCAATACACAGTCCTGCCGTTTGGACTCTCCCTGGCCACACGCACGTTTACAAAGTGCATGGACGCTGTGATTTCCCCTCTGAGGCAGATGAAAATCACCATCCTGAATTATCTCAATGTAATATATATGTAATATTTACTGTAATACAATGCAAATGAGAGCGTCAATCTCGCCGGACCTTGGCCACAGAGCGTTGCACGGCCTCCTTCAAGATCGCAACGCTTCATCCCCTGAAAGCCTTTCGGAGAATAATGGGTCTGATAGCTGCAGCCTCAGCAGCGTTGCGGCTCGGTCTCTAACAGATGCTGCAATACTGGTTAAAGGCGCGGGTGCCGACGCATCCAGCTCAGAGGAGACGGAACAAAGCGTCGCAGCGCTCCGCTTATGGAAAGGCACTCAGTGGCTGCAGGGATGTGTTCCCTCCAGATAGTCTGCAGGAGAAAGGTGATTATGACGGACGCATCTACGAAAGGGTCGATCGCTTGCACATCAACTGCCTGGAAATGTTAACAGTATGGCACGCTTGTCACGTTTTCCACGTCTCCTCAGAGTTGCCCAGCACAATCTGCGCTCAATAAGAGCAACTCACATCCCGGGCAAACTGAACCAGGGTGCGGAGTCCGATTTGAATACTTATGCGGGGCATCGTTTCTCTGCATCCTTACAGTGCGTGACTGTATAGCCCGGCTTTCGCCTGGGCTCTCTGTCATACATTGACTGTTTTTTAAGTTAGCGTCTTAGCAGATGCAGTACGAGTGAAGTGTTGACACGGAATGAATAGGTTACTTCCGTTACTGTAACTGTCCGTAGCTTCAGTTGAAGTAACCTGAATCCTACTATATGTAAACGGCCCCGCCCACTCAGGCGAGTTTCGTCAGGAGCTAACTGAAGGAGTTTCCTTCAGTTAGAAGGAAAAAGGAGTTTTTCCCATAGCGTCTTAGCAGATGCAGTACTCATTACGGAAGTAGCCTATTCCATTTATTAACTGACATTAACAAAGATGAATAAATCCTATAAAAACACAACGGCCATTTTTAGTTCATGATAGCTAATGCATCTCTAATGTTCAAAATTTCAGAGATTAATAAATGATTGAACCTTCATTTTGGATGAACTATTATTTTAAATACTGATGATGAGAAACATATGATTAGTTCTGTTATGTATACATAGCTGTATGCAAATGATATGAAAATTACTGCTTAGTTTGCCATTAGTTAATTTAGTTCAGAACCACAGATTGAGACAAAATGAGGAAGCAAAAGAGAGGTTTGTTTTATGAAAAAATAGGATCCTTTCATTATGTAGTCTGCAAGGCCATATAATTTAGCATTAAACTGAAATTTAAGATATATAAATCATACATATTAAGGACTACAAATTATTTTGCATTATATATCATGTGCACATGTATAATCCAACAAGAACATTATGTTATATATTATTGAATACTGATTAATGATTTTATAAAGATTAAAATACTGGGCAGGTCAGTGAAAATCAATTACTGTAAAGGCCTTGCTCTCTTCAAATATTTGATGCTCCCTAAACTGATTTAAAGTTTAGAGCTCCCTGCAGAAAGTTCTGATTAAAGATATATGTCCAACAAACAGCCTCTGGCATCTTTAGGTCAAAGTGCTTGAACACAAAATACATATGCGAGTCTTCATATCAAATGATGCATCACACAAGGCTCTTAGCTCTCTCCAAAGCTTTAAAATCATATCAAATAACTGTTTGATTTGTGCTCAATAACTCAGTGTCAGTGCCTGATGAACATTTCATTCTTTTCATTAGCTAAAAGTTCCTCTAACCGCTATTAAAAGTGTCAGCCAATCACTCCAGCTTAGAGCTGTGGCGAAGCATTATCTCAATTAGAGAGTAGCTCAGAGTGGCATTAGACTGGGAGTGAGCTTAGGAGTCCTGCATAAAGGAATAGAAACACGACTCCAGGGTCACTGCAGAGACGCTTCAGAAATTTCTTTCTTTATATTACGCACTGCGGGCAGAGGTGAAAAAGTTGTATACTTGGTTTCCATTTAATTTAGGTATGAGCAGATCATTAAAACATCACCACAGCACTTCATCTAAAAAGAGAAACAGAGAAAGTAATTACTAGGTTTTTTTTTTTAAAGCATGATCATTTAATCAGTCTGTTCAAACCAAAAGTCATGAAACTAAATAAATAGTTTTATTAAAGCGCCCCTATTATGCCTTTTAAAGGTTGCTAATATTGCTTTACGAGTCTCTTAAAACAGGTTTACATAAATGCTAGGTCATACAACACTTTAGTTTTCTCCAAAAATAGATTTAATTTTCCCCCATTTCTAAATGATTTGTAAACGACTCGTATGAAGCAGTTCGAAGAATCAGTCTGTCTAAATCCCTCCTTCCCGTGAGCCTTCACTTCTGTGATTGGTCAGATGGCGCAGTCCTTTATGATTGGTCTACTGTTACAGCGTGTGTTGGAAAACGAAACGCCCATTGCCATAACTAAATGATAGAGAAAGATACAGCGTCTTCTTGACATGATGTAATCCACGTGGAAATTGTACTGTTTGACGTAGAACGTGGGCGGACACTATGCAAATATCTTACCTCGTGAAAAGATTCAAATTGCTGACGACTCGTTTAGGCGAATGTGAGACGACCCTTTTTTTTGATAGACAAAAACTTAATTTATTTAACTTTGCAGACAGTTTAAGTTCACATACAGCTACATGACACACTGCATGAAAGATCATATTTGAAAAGGCATGATAGGGGCACCATAAACTAATAAATTATTTTATTAAATGCTACTAAATTAGTGTTTAAAAAATATAAATTTTAGCATAAGATGGTGGGCATTAGGCTAATCTAAATATAAAAACATGCATGCATTTTTCTTCTTGCCGGTTGTCTGTGAAAACCGAGAGACATTTACCAGCTAGTTTTAACTTCAAAATCAGATTTCAGCCATTTACATTGAGGAACATAAGTATTTGAACAATTTTGCAATTTCTCTCACTTATGGAGGGGTCTGAAATTCACATTGTAGGTGCATTCCCACTGTGAGAGCATTTAAAAAAAAATGAGGAAATCACATTGTATGATTTTTAAAGAATTATTAATGTATTTGAACACCTGGCAATCAGCAAGAATTCTGGCTCTCAATGACCTTTTACTCTGCCTTTAAAAAGTCCACCTCTACTCCACTTATTCATCTGAATTAGTTACAGCTGTCTGAGCTCTGTCTGAAGACACCTGTACACCCCACAGTCAGTCAGGCTCCAACTACTACCATAGGCAAGACCTAAGACACCAGAGACAAAATTGTGGACCTCCACAAGGAAGGAAAGGGATACGGGGCAACAGCCAAGCAGCTGGTTGAAAGTAGATCAACTGTTGGAGCAATTGTTAGATTATGGAAGAGCCTAAAAGACGACTGTCAGTCTTCCTCGGACTGGGGCTCCATGCAAGATCTCACCTAGTGGAGTATCATTGATGATAAGAAAGGTGAGGAATCAGCCCAGAACTACACGGGAGGAGCTGGTCAATGACATGAAGAGAGCTGGTACCACAGTTTCAAAGGTCACTGTCGGTAGAACACTACGCTGCCATGGTTTCAAATCATGCATGGCACGGAAGGTTCCGCTGCTTAAGTCAGCCCATGTCCAAGCCCGTCTGAAGTTTGCCAGGGAGCATCTGGATGATCCAGAAAGAGAAAGTCATGTGGTCAGATGAGAACTAAATAGAATTTTTTTTGTCTAAACTTCACTGGGCGTGTTTGGAGTTGCATCTCAAGAACACCATCCCTACTGTGAAGCATCATGCTTTGGGGGTGCTTTTCATGTATTGTGAGATTTTGAGCAACAAATAAAATAAAAAATCCTTGGAGGGAGCTGAAACTCTGTGTTGCTCAGCGACAGCCCAGAACCTGACAAATCTTGTGGAAATCTGTATGGAGGAGTGGGCCAACATCCCTCCTGCAGTGTGTGCAAACCTTGTCAAGAACTACAGGAACCCTTTGACCTCTGTAATTGCAAACAAAGGCTTCTGTACCAAATATTAACACAGATTTTCTCAGGTGTTCAAATACTTCTGTGCAGCAGTGCAATACAAATAAATGCTTTAAAAATCATACAATGTGACTTCATGATTTTTTTTATTTTTTTTCAAATGCTGTCTCACAGAAGGAATGCAAAATCTTCCCAAACTCTGCAACTGATAACAACAAAACAACAATTCCACCTCAAAATTGTATTTTGGTTGAGCACATGCAGCTGTTTGGGCTGGTCGACAAACACAGTAACATGTTTTGATATCATCTCAGAGACCTAAATCAAAACAATCTGTCTCTAATCAAACTCCGATGCAATTCTATTATGCAACCTTATTAGATCACGGCAGCAATCACATCAGCATCTTGCAAGGAGCTACAAACACTCAGATTTATCTCACACTGGACGGAATTCAAACAACAAAAAATATTTTCAACAAATGAAAACTCAGACAACACAGTTTAACAATCTAAGAAACAAAAAGTGAACACCAAAGATGACCTCAGCCTTAACACACACACGGTTTCCTCGCTTCTAAAAATACTACTCAGTCCTCCTCTTTAGCCTCCTGAGACTGACACGAAGGAAGAGAGTCTCTTCCCAAATTATCATTCTTATCAGAGCCGGTCTGGATTACTGATGACTCTCTCACCGAGCTCCGACACGCACACAACAAAAGACTGGAATGAGAAAGAGATGGGAAAAAAAGAGAACATTATTCGTACCCGCTGATGATGTGGAAATGTGTTAAAGCCTTAAAGCCAGCTTAGTCTCTGAAAGACTGTCATATGCTCCTTCACTCAGAGGAAAATCACTATAGAAGTCCCATCTATAGCTGACACAATGTTAATCCTGTACAAAGGTGTCCTGACATCAACAAAACCCAGGAGTAAGAAATTCTGTACAAGTACAAATCACATCACAGAGTAGCATGCACGGCGTATCAAACCAAACCAAAAGGTTGTAGGTGCAGAACCCACCTACAAAATGTTACATGAGTTCTACTGAGTCCTGTATTAAGCACTTCAAATCACTTTCAAAGAGCCAGTTAACTGTCAAGCCTTCGAACAGTAGCATGCCCTAGAGAAAAATGGTTGGATAAAGCCATTACTTTGGTTTTCTATACACTCAAAAATAATACTCTGAGCTTCATAAAATTAAGGCTGGATACTATTTTAACCATGTCTTTACTACCTTTATGGTCCTTAAACGTAGTAGTTGCACTGCTGTCTATGCAGTATGCCGGGTCAGAAAAGTCTTCTGATTTCATCAAAAATATCTTAATTTGTGTCCCGAAGATGAATGAATGTCTTACTGGTTTGGAATGACATACAGGAGTAATCAATGACAAAGTTTGAATTTTTGGTGAACTATCACTTTAAGTAAATATTGAGCTTTTTTTTTTTTTACACTCACATAAATATTCTCCACAAAAAATTTGGTCAGAAAAGCCAAAATTTGGATGAATGCCCATTTACACCAAGGACAGTAACTATGAAGATAACGATAAAGATATTAGCAACCACACCAGTGAGACAATATTGTCTGTTTATTTCAAGTGCATGCTTGTCCGCCGCTTTAAAATCTCAAACTTGTGATTGGATGGATCCTGATTGGCTGCCATCAGCTGGAAAAAAATAGTTTTGAAAATGATTTCAACAATATTGTTTCTCTGTCCCTTTATCGTTATATTTATGGTGTGGACTCTGCTATTCTTTAATATTGAGAATGTTTTATTTAGAATTATCTCTTTATCATTCTCATTATAGTTATTATGCTTGGTGTGAACTGGCCTTCTACGGATTAAAAAATCATGTGAGAACCTTTCTTAGCCATTCTTATAAATTAAGTTTAACCAATTTAGGCTCAACCTAAATTGTGACCTAAGCATCCAGCTACACTTTGGGGTTACTGCCGTTGTGTTCACTTAGAAAAATTGTCCAGTTTTATTTGAAGCAGTGCACTGGTGTGTGGTCATTAGTTCCAAAAGACTAATTAGCTCAGGGTCTCTGTGTGTATAACCTTGTGTGTTGGTCCCTAGGGTTTGAGTTTATTTTAAACATCTCCCCCCTTAAGATAATTAAGTCCTCCACTACTGACATTAAATAATACCTTCATCACTTTTAAAGGGCAAGACTTCTTTCTCCTCCCAACTACTGCATTTCATACATATCTCTTTCTGCTCTCTCCATTCCTCCCACCACTCGTCCTACTGACTGTGTCTCTCTTCCTCTCCTCCCTCTGCTCAGCCCACTAGCAAAGCAAGACATCAATCTTGTGCTGTCAGAGAGTGTGTCAGGCTTTGACCCAGCTGGAGTGGAGCAGGAAAAGGCCTTGCTAATATTGAGTTAGCTCATGCAGCATGCGCTGCCACTACACACAAACGCACACACGCACACACACTCTCCCGAGTCCTCAAAACTCATTTTGAATTGTCACTGTCTGACAGTTACACATATAGCCAACAAAACTAATATTGAATGTGTTCATGCAGGACATAACGGCACAAGGACACACACATATTCTGCATATAATCTATAAAGCAAGTAAACATTTTAACCCTGTAATAATAATATAGCCTTTTTCCCTTCACAGAATAAATAAAAATCTCACTATTTCAAAGTATTGCAACATTTTACCTCAATATACTTTGTCAGAATATTTAAAATAATGATAATTTAGTTAAATTGTTCATGTGTTAGGAAAAATAAGCTTAATATTTTTTTGGTGAAAAGGAGATTTATGTAGGTTAATACATACTCACACTAGATTATATCTGTTTGATTAAAGTCTGAACTCAGAACTAGCATATATAAAATTTAGAAAGTAAATAAAACATCAATGTATAAATCACCTTAATTTCTACACACTAAACATAAATTGTGTTTTTATTTTTGTAAATAATTGTTACCTTACTATCTACACTAAAAACTATATATAATACTTCAACATTGCATTCAATTTGAGTGAAAAATAATGTAATTTTTTTTTTTTATTATTAAAAACTATAGATGGATTGCTATTTGATTCATGGTGAAACCCATAATTTTTTGGTTTTATTTTTTTTATAATGTAATATTTTTCAAGTAGTCGACTATTATTTTGATATACTAATTCATGTAAAACACGACTAAGGACATGTTTTTTAAAGGAATTTAGGCTTGATTATTACTGTGACGAATATTAAACAAAAATCAATCATATCTCTGAAATTTAACTGCCTTCTAGATATCTAAATTAGTCCATCCTTCCCTCTCCCTTTCTCTCTGTTTAGAAGTGCTCACCTTTCCCAGCTGTCCAATCAAAGGGCCTTGCTGCTGGGGGGCCCGGCTTCTGTCTAAACACCCGCTGTCGCAGAGCCGACCCTGCAACCTTTGGCATCATTTTGACAGACAGCCAGGTGACTGGTTTTAATATTAATATGTCCCCCATGCTGAGAGGAGATTCTATTTGTGTTCGGCTAAGGGAGAGCAGACGCTTTTTAAAAGTCAGGCAGCAGCCCTCAGTCCTTCACTGTCTCCTCAGGATGAACCGAACAAACATAAGCAAGTGTGAAAAAGAACTAAAGAAAAGTGTGCTCTTCACAGCTGTCAACTTATCATTCTCTCTTCCTTCACCTTACAGCATCTCATCCTGGTCCTGCCCTACTTCATTCTGTCTCTCGACCCCGTCATTCCTCCTTTTTCCTCCTTGCTATTATTTAAATTCTCTGTTCTCTCGCTTTTTCCGATACCTCTCTCAGAGTGCTGGACAGGTGTCAGGCCGTTCACACACCCTGCACAAAAAAAAGAGTCCTACTGCACATTCACGCTCAACTGCAAAGGTCACGGTAAAGTGCAAATAAAATACCAATCCTGCATTATTCAAAGGACACCTTAGCGCTGATAGAAAAAGAGAAAAGGATTTAAAGGGAAGCAAATCTATGGTCTTAGGCTTATTAACTGTGAACACTGTCTCCCTCAGAACTCCAAAAGAGCCGTGGGACACCTTGATACAAAAGTCAAAACTACTAACCAACACTAGAGGACTAAACAATTCATCTCGACTTCTGAGTGGCTGCATCTCACAAACAGGTCAGCTGCCTACCTAGACAGCATGAAGGGCATCTTCGTAGTGTTTGCATGCACTCAACAGAACGCATATATTCAAAGTTTTTTAAAGGAATAATAATAATAATAATAATAATAATAATAATAATAATTCCTTATGGGTTACAAGAAGTGCTAACCAATTTGTTTGGCAAAACTTTATTTTAAAGGTCCAGAATAATGCATTAGTTAAGCATTAATTAATGGTTAATTTGTTCACAATTAATCATTAGTTGAGCAAAAACA
>JAUMHP010000070.1:11549775-11562084 GCA_032361065.1 Enteromius trimaculatus
ATATAAATAAATCTTGTACGTTTCATTTTGTTTACTTTTAACATTTAAAACCGTAGTTTATTATTTTAGTGGTTAAAATAAGAAAAGAAAAAAAAAAGTATTGAAACAAAGACTTCTTATATACTGTTAACATTCACTCTGATGTTGTTCCAGGTGCTTATTCTCATCTCATGTTCTCTTTATTGCCGCTGCTACTTAAGTGCTTTTTCTGACCAATGTAAAGAATTGCTCATATTCCATACACATCCCCATAAAGAGTGCTAATGACATTTACACATGCCATCCTTAAGCACTACAGAAAGCACCCCTTGACCGCCTTGTACGTTCATTGATCACAGTGTGCGTGCGACCCTATACTTCTTGACGGAAGTGCATGTGTGTGAGAAGGAGATAGACAGACGTTTAGGGATAATGGGTAGGATCTGCCACATCAGGCCCCTGAGGACACACAGGTTACTCTTCATTACTCTGGCAAACGCATTAGCAACTGCAGTAAAGTGTGCAGCCTTTGTTGTTGAGGTTTCCTCTGTGCCACTCGTATATTCACAGGAGCCCTTTCTCAGGAACCAAACACCTTGCAAAATGTAAAGAGCTTCTCTGACTCTAACGCAGACCATACTGGCACTTGGAAGCCAAAGCCAAGACTGCCTTTCTGTTCAAGTCATATAATCATCCGAAGGGATCTGCTCTCATTTTGTCGTCTTCCAGCACTCCAGCTTTATGTCACTTGTACATTCTGGACCACTTTCACACTGCAGTCCGTATGATTCGATAATAAGTTTGTGTTTTATTGTCAGAGTACATGACGAAAAGCTTAATTTATTAACTTTGTTACTGCTGACTGTAATTCAGTACACATTCATTGGATTTTCACAGGATGTGAACCCTATGGATCATTCCTTGTTAAATATTTCAGCTAATTTGGTTGATTTCAGCCGGGAGTTTAAAATAAAAAAAATAATAATTTACCCTTAAAAGTAAAAGAAAAATTGTGACTACAATTCAGTACAGTGGCAGTACACTTTTTTTTTTTATTTTTATGTATCACTAAAATATGTTCAATGTACAATTAGTTTAATCAAACTCTTTTAATTCCTTTTTTTCCCCTCATTTTAGTACATATAGTAAATATCACATAAATGTAATTTAATTGCTGATATTATGCATGTTATTTATATTATTTATTTATTTATTTTATTTATTTTTTGTCATATTCTATAGGTATAAAACAGCTTTATATTAGATCAGTCAGTTCTTAATGTGGGACTTGTTCAGTCACTGCATTTATTGAGTCTGTATGTAGTCAGAGTGACTTTCTCTGACTGATTAAGAGCGCACATGCGTTTGTTTTAGTCTGAATATAAAGAAATGTTTATTTTAAAGCATAGACTTCGAGCTGAACCCATGCTCAGCTAACCACTAGCAGACTGCCATCTTCAGCTAAACAGGCCAAAAACCTTCAGAACATGAAATAATCCAAATATTTTCACTAGTCAGACAGATTTCAAGTAAACATACATAGAGTGGTGACAAGTTTTATAAAATGCATGTTCTAATGGGGAGAACCCACTGGTCCACATGACCAGAGTTGGCTGGCTGCAATGATGAATGCATGCCTTCTAACAAGATGTTGTAGGGTTTTATTGTGGCCTTGAAATGGGTGGTTATGGTTCACAGTCTAGTCAGCTGGAGGATGTCGCTCTTCCTTTCATTGCATTCTACTGCCAAGAGCTAATGCACAGCTGTATAATGGGGATTGATGGGGTTTGGTAAAATAGGCAGCTTGAGAAATATGGAAACTGAGCTGAGGTGGTTTGCAGATCATGAAAATTCAACATCCTTTTCTTCACCTGCCTATTGGCTGCTTTTGCAGTCTTAAATCAATCTGACAGCTTTCTGTAGTCAAAGAGAGCATCAATGCCTGTTTGTTTTCTTGGACTGTTCTCCCAACTCTGGGAAAGCCGCTGAACACTTCATGGTTGATGACAAAAGCAACTTTTTTGCTGAAACGCAAGGTTGAGTGGAGGTTAGTTGGCTACTTCGAGGAAAAATGACAAGTGGAAACTTGCAAGCGTGTGATCTGATTCCCAATGGTTTGGAAAGAGCGATCTGCGCTGTTAGCATGTCTGAGCCTCGCTGCATAATGGGCTGGAGATGTTGGGATAGAGATGTTTGTGGTGGCCACCAGAGGGAGCGCCGTGGAGCTTTATGGCTTTTGCTCAAGACTGGGTTAAATTAGGCGATGCCTAAAGGAAGGTAATTGGCGAATGGATCTCCAATCACACTTACTTTTGACACCAATGAAACATTTAGATAAATGAATGGATTTCCAGGCTTTACTTTTATAACACAATGTACAACAGCAACAAAAAAAATAGAAGGGCGCATGTTTAACATGACATTTAGTCAAGGGCGGATTCCTTCCTGGCAATATGATGCCCTCCATATGGAAGCCATCGACTGTCACATGTCTGGTGATGTCATAGCAAGAGGCCAGGTCTGTAATGAGACACATACTGAGAGAGACACACTGACATTCCCAGACACAAGGGCCATGCTTTTATTTAGAGGATCAGGAAGTGATTGTATGCACACAGATGTGTTGTATGTTCACTCGTTATGTTTCTCTCTGCCAGGTGAGTTACGTTGAGGGGACCGCTTTGGTCATGGGTTTTGAGGACCCCATGGTACGTACGGATGACACCCCGGTCAAGCGCTGTCTACAAACCAAATGGCCCTACATCGAGCTTCTGTGGACCACAGAAAGGTCGCCCTCCCTCAATTAACCTTTATCTCACCTTTCACCCAGCAACCTCTGGCTACACAGCCCGCTGACTTCAGGAACGCTCATAGGACTTCTCACTCTCTCTGCACTACATTTAGAAGGCCAACATGAGGCCTGAAGTTCAAACGAGAGACGATGCTCTTCGCCTGGCACTCACACAAAGCCTCTTGTTTGCTTTTTACACATCTCAACTGGCTTGATTATTGGGCTAATTTTGTGTTAAAAGCCCTGGAGTTGAACAAAAATTTTTTTTGTTTGTTTATTTCTTTTCTAAATTGTTACTTTCTCTTGCCATCTTGTGAATACCAAATGTGTTTGCTTTGCAGGTGTTCTTATTATTTTTGTTAACTTTCTACATGATTCTGTTTACTGCTCTGAAATGATTAATTGGCACAGCGACTGTGATGATCTTATGAGTAATTTTTTTGATTGTTAGTAGTTGTAAATATTTAAGGGATCATTTGACCAAAGGCTCTGGTTTGACACAAAGTATTTGTGTTTGTCAGTGGTCAGCTGAGGAGCCGCTGTGTTCTGAAGCGCTCGGCGCTGAGAGGATGTTTGTTTAGACAGGTTTACAAAAGAATGCACTACAACCCCATGCTGGGCACCAAACGACAGTGGGAGAATAGGGCAATTTTAGTATTTAAACTTTGAAGTAACAACCCTCCAGGAGGGAATCTGGAATGACAGGAGGGATTCTCTGCATGAGAGAGAAGAATAACACTGACAAACGCTCACCCTTTATTTATTCTGATCCTAATGGTTCACTAAAATAAACACTTTTGTTCTTCACGTCTGCATTGTAGTTTGTTTGTCTTGTGATAGGTGAAATGGTACAGGCTGAAATATAACTGAGAAAAATTCTAGATTTTGATATTTTTATATTTCGCAGAAAAACTAATGTTGTAAGTCAGAATGTCTTCTGTGTCTTCTTATGCTATCAGTAGAGGAAGCTGTAAGAGTTCCTGACGTAGTGACAGCGCTGGGAAGAAATTTTAGGCTACACCTGCAGATTGCTTTGCTGTGCTACATAACAGTAAGTTAAATAGGCAAGTGTTCTATACTGATTGTTTAGAATGAGGAATCTACCTCTATTCTTTTAATGTAATTTGTGTTGCTATTTTAATTATAAAATAATTATGCAGTTCTTAATTTATCCATATTTGCATAAATGTATTTACTAGAATATGAATTTATGTGAGTGTGCGTTAGGTTTAATCATTGTTTAATGATTAGTTTAATCTCTTGCTCTTAAATGGCTTGAATTAAGTGATTGAAGTCATTTCATCATCATCATCATATATTATAACGGTATAAATCTTCCATGCCATGACTAATTGAATTGTTTTATTTTCAGGCTTATGTTTTTCTTTGAATTAGCAGTTTAATTTTGTGTCAGATGGTCAGTATTTGTTATGACAGAAGTCTAAATCAAAGTTGGGTTTAAGACCTTGCCATCCAATGAGTTTGATGTCTCAGGATGTGATCGTTGTGGCCGTATGATCCTCAGGGTCACAGATCAAGCTGCTCTGGTTTCCTCTGTAAAGGTCAGACCAACAGATAATTAAAAACGTTCCCACTAAGGGTGCATGTGACATATGGAACACATCTTTCATGGGCCAAGTGACTTGCCTAAATTCCACATTATTACAGAAAGAAATAAAAGCGACATTTAGTGGAACCAAATTTTTCATTGGGCTCCTAGCGTAACGACTTGGCGCCACATCAAACAACCAATATTCAATGGCAGAGAAAATAAATTCAAAACAAGATGCAGGGTACAGGATACAGGACTTTTATATGCAGACCAGGCTTATAATGAGATCTTTCATGTCTGTAGATTCTGTTAAATTCTTACTTTTGACAGTTTTATTTGACACTGGGTCGGCTGGGAGTTATCAGATGTGTGTTGCATCATTATCCTAAACAATCTTAGCTAAAATGATGTTGATGACACTCATCGCTCTATAAACGGTGCACACTGTAGAAGATTCTATTATGACAGCCAAGTGTATATATTATAATGACTTCTTCTAAACACTCCGCTGTATGACAGGTGCTTCTATTCTCATGATGTTAATATTAATGTCTGTCTGGAATATGAAAACATGGTGGATTTTATGTCACAAAGTTTATCAGTTCTTGGCAGAACAAAAGTTCAAGAAATCTTCATAAATGAGCAGAAAATGTGGAGGAGTGTTTTGGGATGGTTTATTACAGACATCACCGAATTAAAAATAGAAAGCGGCATCCGTAGAATAGAAACTATTTGGACACTTATTCTCTGTGATCCTTTTTATCGAATCTCAGGCAATGTCCTCTTGCTGATGATTATTCAGTTTGAATAACAAGTTAAAGGCTTTCTGTGAAAATGATGTGAATGTTCGCAAAGAAGCCAAAGGAAAACAAATAAATAAATTCGGGAAATAGGATGTAAAATATAGCTCAAAAAAAGAAGAGAACGGTTGTTTTGAATGGCTTTATTAGCTGAGTGTGCACCGGTTTATCATTAAAAAGAACTAAATAAAGCACATCTGGAGTTTGCCAATGATGCCTAATAGTAAACCAGATATAGGAGTCAGATGAGACCAAGATAAAGCTTTTAATCACATTTCAAAGCGATATGTGTGGTGCAAATCAAATGCTGTTGACTAACAGGAAAAAGATCATTTTCACATCACGGGCTGAATTAAAGAAATGTTCTGGTTTCAATAGAAGCTGAGTTCAATGGAATTTCATAATAGCCTACAGATTACTGCAAACTATTATTTAGGTTATAAGGTTTGAAAAACAGACATTTCAACGTTACGTTTTATAACTTGCATTCATTTTTTGGCATCAATTGTTCTTGTCATTTTTGGTAGTAAGTTACAAGTTCTGGTAGGAGTAACAAAATGATAAAACTTATTTTAGTTGTCATAATTCAATATCTCAATATTTTTGCGAGGCATGTGGTTCTTTTAAGCCCACATTTAGTACATGCAGTTTCTGTCATTAAAGGGTTAATTCACCCAAAAATGAAAATTTGGCATTAATTACTCACCACCCTCATGTCGTTCCAAACCCACAAGACCTCTGTTAGTCCTCGGAACATGAGATGTTAAGATATTTTTGATGATATCAGAGAGACATCTGTCTCTCCATAGACAGCAATACAACCGAAATGCTCCCAGCTCCAGAAACGTACTTAAAAATCTGTAAAACATTCCATGTGACATCAGAGGCTCAACCTCACTTTTGCGATGCTACGGTGTATGTTTGTGATGGGTTTTTTTTTTTTTTTCTTTTTTTTTTTTTTGCGCAAACAAATTAAAAAGATCATTTACTCTTTTGTGACATACGTCTTCTGCCATGCTGAATGTACCATATACACAAGCTTTAACATTTTTGACGTAATCAGCTTTGTTTGCATCCTGGTGAAAGCATGCGCATTCGAGTGCGGATCAGGCCGCATTTTTCTGTCCGAGCTGGCCCGCGTCCGACAGAGCTATAAACTAACCCGACCTGAGCCCGACAGGCTTTAAGATATTTATGTCCGAGACCGATCTAATTTTTTTCTTTTTCATACTAATAACACATGCACTTTTTTTTTGTGTGGAAAACGTGCTTTTATAAAGCAACTGTAGGAAAGCGTTCGGAAATGTGAACAAATGAAAGCATCAGCGCACATGGGGCAAAAAGCGCCGTTATAACACAGGCGCACATTTGTGCTGATGTGACCGAGCTCGACCCGGACCCGAGCATCCTTTCTAAATATCTGTCCGAACCCGGCCCGGCATCTATCGTCTAATGCGCATGTGCATAATCTGCGGCTGCTTGTGCCTAAAAGGTACTCTTTTCAGTTGTATTGCTGTCTATGGAGGGTCAGATGGCTCTGTTATCATCAAAAATATCTTAATTTGTGTTTCGAAGATGAACGAAGGTCTTATGGGTTTGGAACGTTACAAGGGTGAGTAATTATTGACCGAAATTTCATTTTGGGGTGAACTAACCTTTTAAAATCCAGCTCATCCATTAAGTACAAGCAAGAGCAAAGTTAATGATGCTTTAATACTGCAGAAGAATGTGTTTTTTACTTAATAGGACGCTAGATGATATATCCATTGTTTTGCTGGTAAGTGTGTTATATATTGCATGATTAGGTTCGTGAGGCCTGTTTTAAAATCCCAGTGTTTCTGGCCAGTGTGATTAAAAGTCTGCCTGGCTCTTTGCCTCCCAGAGCCTTAGAGGGGAATTCAGAGAATGTTCTCCAGCTCTCTCATTCCTCCTGGAATGAAAGTACAATACATGGACCATGCCTAATCTATTATGTTTTCTGTCTGTTAGATATGAACTCTTCTCATTGTTTACAAAAAGTCTTCAGAGGCAGCTGAGCCAAATATGTCATTCTGAGAAGAGAAGCGTGTATCTATTCACTACTGTGAATGTGTGTTTTATTAGAACAGACAGAGCGATGACAACAATCCCTGGAGATCCGATACTGAACCCATTATCGTCTATGGAATCGAATCATCATGCTTTTAGTCCTGGGTTGCAAAACACTGCATCTTAGATTGTCGCCAGCAGACTTCACCAGGACACAAAAATGAACAGCAGAGAACACTTCAGACCTGGCTGATGCATGTGCGCTTCTGTGAAGGCTTTTATATATTTCACCTGCTTTTCTTTGAGAGTGGGCCAATAACATACTTTATATCTCAACAGCAGTAAGCTATGTAAGGAAATGTTTTGCTAGCTCTACTGTGGAGTACTTTATGGTGAACAGAGCAGGGGTGGTATTCATATGTTTCTGAGGTGTTTTTATTCTCAGAAGATGCTTTTTTACCCTTCCTTCTTGAAGTGTTCATCGGTGTTTAAAAGTTTCCCAATGTTTGAATACTAAGAAAGTAGTAAAAAAAAATGTACAGTTTTAGTCAATAATTATTTTTCTCCAGTGCACAATCTGCTGCGATGCATGCATGCAGTATGTGCGTGTTCTGTGTCAGCGGCTCCACACGCATGTGATTTTTAATGGCAGAGGTACTCTCGATAATTGTGCACGGGGCGATGAACTGTTAAATTAAGTCATGTTATGTTTTTTTGTTTTTGCACATAAAATATATTCTTGTTGCTTTGTAAAACTGCGGTTGAACCACTGATATCACATGGACTTCATTTTACTGATGTCCTTATGTTTCTGGGAACATTTCAGTTATATGGCTGCAGGGTCAGAAAGATTTCATCCAAAAATATCTAAAAATGCCCCTATTATGGTTGACCTTATAATGACCTTTCATGCAGTGTGTAACACAGCTTTAAGTGAATGAAAACATTGTGCAAAGTTTTAAATCTTAATGTGCACCATGTATTAAGTTATTGTCTCATAAAAGAAAGAGTCGACTTTTAAGAGTCAACCTGAACTATTAGCAAATTGCCTGTCCACTTTTTTTTTTTAGCGTTGGTCTGAATGAAAATGCAAATTCATTCTTTGCCACTAGGTGCCGTTTTTGGGGGCATTAAAGGTGCTGTGTGTAGGATTTTGACTTTACTAAATCATAAAAACACCATAATATGTTTGCAAATATTTAAGAAACATGCTTAGTTACCATACTTGTTTATCTGAAAACAATGCACTCAAATATCCTTCTTTGAAAATGAGGTTGTTTTGGTTTGTCAGTTTACCCAATCGCATTTCAGAACCCCGGGTTGCCAGTTGATGGAAAAGACTGTGCATTCCATCGTCAATGCGCTCGCTCTAGTTGTTGTCTTCAATTTGGCAACCTATATGTGTCAACTTTAAAATAGGCTGAGTGAAAAAAAACGAATATTTTGATTTTGAACTGCAATGCCTAGTTCAACCACCTTTTCTTTAACCTTTAAAAGCTCACAAACACTGCTTTAAATTAAATTGACCAACCACAGGATGGAGTTGGAAAATTTAATCATTGAAGAAATTGGGTAAAATAAATGCATGTCTTTTTTTCTTTTTTTTTTACCGTGCATGGCATGTCGACCTGTTAGGACTCTCAAAACCAACATATGAACCTTTCATAACCTATAATACGGGCACTTTAATTTGCGTTCTAAACTTTTCAATTAACTATCCTTTTTATGTGTTAATGTGCTATTATTAATTTTGTAGAAATGTAAACTGTATTACCTATTTTCAGACACGGCACCTCCAATGAGTCAAGTCAAGTAGGCTTTTTATTGTCTTTTTAACCATATACTATTTATTACACGATTAAACTAAACAATGGTTCTCCAAAACCAAGGTATGACATAAGTTACAACATAAATGACCAAAAACTGACTAGCTAGCTAACTAAGAAGAGACGAGCCAGATTAACATTAGAATTTAGTAGACACTATCCTATCTGAAGTCCTATACAGAAAAAAAGACAAAGATAACAAAGTGCACATGCAACTGTGCAGACAACATAACAGCATAATATGTTACAGTGCTCTGTGGTATTAATTGGAGCTGGTGCACAGCAAACATTTATCTGTAGATAGCAGAGGGAATGATTCAAGGCCTAGCTTCTGAAAGTCTCCAGTGTATACAGTTTGGTCCATTTATGCATATGCACATTTTTATTATTTTGGCTTCTGACCAAAACCCATTTAAGTTAGTCACAGAGGACAAAAATGGTGGATGATCTGAGAATCTTCTCCATGGTAAAGAAAAACCCTTTCACAACATCCAGCCAAGAGAACAACACTCTCCAGGAGGCAGGTGTGTTGCTGTCAAAGTCTACAGTCAAGAAGACTTCACAAGAACAAGAAGGTTCACCACTGGGTATGTATGTAACCATAGGAACTTACTCTCTGAAGATAAACTGCTTGGTAGCAGGTTATGTGCGAGGGTTAGTTTGTTTCAGAAGGATACTGAGCATGGCGTGCCCTTTTGATGACGATCCTGTGGATGTGGAGGCACAAATTATACTTAAAAGTTTTTACGCCGGGAGAGAGTTATAAGACCACGTATTGATGTCTTTTCATTTCCTAATGATTATTTGAAAGAGCGTTACTGGTTTGTAAAAGATTCATTAATTTATTTAACACATCTCTTAAGACCACATATTGCAAATGTCACAAACCGCGGATCTGTGCGTAGCAAAGAGAAAAAAAAAATGCATCAGTTTTTTGCATCAGGACATTTTTTGTACAATGTGGGCATGTGCAGTGGCGGTTCTACATGGTATTACTTCCTGGGCGAGACCGCCTCTTGTGCCCCCCAAATTTATGTAGCGATTGATGTTTGATTCCGTGAAGGATAGTGTATGCCGTTATGTTTCGTTATTTAAAGATTACTTTAAATATGTGATGTGAAGAAGATATTTCAATTAAGAAATTTATAGTATCGTAATGTATTACCGTTAATTGTAAAAGCGTGGGAAAACTGATACAATGCATTTTCATACTGTTTTTTTCTTATATATTTGCCAATGTGGTGCTAGCACTGCAATTGCACTGCAATGCTTCTTCATTTAATTAAACCAATGTTCTAGCTCACATGTCTCTTACAATACGTGACCAAGAATATACATATATGCATGAACTCTGAATTAAACAACCAATCAGAAGACTGAAATTCACCTCTGACATGTTTTAGTCAATCACTGACATACTTCGGTCAGCATGGCAATATGAAGAAGTTCCTCCCCTACACATCTCTCTCGAACCATTTTGACTTGTGAAATCGGTGATCCATTAAAAATGTCTTTATGCAGGCACATTAACTCTGGGTAACCAGTAGGAGGTTAATTAAACTTACTCTTCTCACGTGTTTTTGAACCGATATACTCGGGTATGTGGGTTTGGGGTAAATCAACCCAGAAGTTATTTTTTACCAAATGATAAGTTAACCAAGCTTTCTGGAATACCCCCCAGACCACTTCTGCAAAAGCATTCCTTGTATGGATAAAATTAGGATCAACCTGTACCAGAATGACACGAAGAAAAAAGTATGGAGAATGCTTGGAACAGCTCATGATCCAAAGCATAAAACATCATCTGTGAAACATGGATGAGCAGTGAAACATGTGAAACAGTGTGATGGCAGGAGCATGCATGGCTTCCAGTGGCACTTACTGCTGTTTATTGATGAAATAACAGAAAACAGAAGCAGCCAGATGAATTCTGAAGTGTACAGGCATATACTCTCTGCTCAGATTCAGTCAAATGCACAAAGCTGATTGGGCAGCACTTCATAGTACAAATGAATGATGGCCCAAAACATGCAGCAAAAGCAACCCAAGGGATTTTTAAAGGTAAAAAAAAAAATCTATTCTGCAATGGCCAAGTTAATCTCTTGACCTCAACCCGAATGAGCATGAATTTCACTTGCTGAAAACAAAACTAAAGGCGGAAAGACCCACAAACAAACAAGAACTGAAGTCAGCAGCAGTAAATGCCTTGCAAAGCATCACAAAAGAGGACACCCAGTTTCTGGTGTAATGTTCAAGAGTTCCAGGCTGGGGGCGGGGCTGTGCGTAAAAAATGCTTGTAATTCCTAAGCATTTTACATTTTTGTTCAACCCCTTGAATTACAGCTTAAAATCCGCACTTCAATTTCATCGCGATAGTTTCATTTTAATTCTATACTGCTGCCATAGACAAAATTATTAAAATTGTGTCAGTATAACGGAGGCCAAGCAGGTGCTGTGCAGGTGAACCTCACTCCCCTGATCTCAAAAAGAGGCGCTCTAGCAACTGATGCTAGAGGTCATGGCTATATCCTCCTTATTAGAGCGCCCACCTACCACCTTGGAGCGAGGACGAGTCATTGTAGTGCGGACCCAGGAGGGATACAACAGTGTCCAAATATATACGGATCTGTAATGTATAAATTATGTTTCTGTGCTAACATTTTTATATCATTACTAAAGACCAGCAGACAATTGGGTGAACATTCTAGAGAGACAGCCTTGACTTCAGAAAACGCTATGGCCGCTTTATTCTTTATTTATTTATTTTTTGTACAAAAGCTTGTGTGTACAGTATAACACAAGGTTTCATTATATAACATGCACGTGCGTGCATCCTAGTATTTTAAAATGTGTTTTGAGTAGTTTTCTAAATGAGGTATTGTTTGCAGTTAGAACCCAGAGCGTTTGGTGATCACAGGATAGGCGGCGAATGGAATGACTTCGTTTAGACAAGATTAAAACTCTGACAGCCAGATGGAGAGCACGCGCAGCCTGCGTCTTGAGCTCAGATGTGAACACAGCGCCTAAATTTAGGTTTGCTCCAATGAAACAGGTCAAGCAGGACGTGCGATTGTAGGTTCTCTTCAAAACATCCGCACCGTTTATTTTTCAAACGTTATACTTATCGCGCGCGCTTCATACCAAAGTTTAACTTTGGACGTCTAACGAGGATAATTACCGTTCATTATTTGCAGCCGGTGTTAAAATTGCGTAATTAAAATCGGTAACACTTTAGAATAGCAGATGGTTATAAGTCATGATTAATAAGTGATTATTATGTTTAGTTAATTAATTTACAAGTCATTTACAAGTTGTGATATGTTGAAAAGCACA
>JAUMHP010000070.1:11568404-11584694 GCA_032361065.1 Enteromius trimaculatus
ACGGTGCCTTGCTCAAGGGTCTCACCTCAGTCGTGGTATTGAAGGTGGAGAGAGCACCGGTTATTCACTAACCCCACCCACAATCCCTGCCGGACCTGGGACTCAAACCTGCGACCTTTGGGTTACAAGTCCAAGTCCCTATACATTAGGCCTTCTACATTTTAAATACATTCAAATAGAAAAACATTTTGATAAAATGTATACATTTTTTGCCATATTACTGTTTTTACTGTATTTTTGGTCAAATAAATGCAGCCTTGGTGAACAAAAGAAAAATCTTTCAAAAACAACAAAAAAAATCTTTTTAATCTGATCCCAAACTTTTGAACGGTACCATAGCTGCATGACAGTTTTGTATATAAAACTGCAATAACCACTTATATTTGAAAGCATTCCGAAAAATAGCGTGAACTCAGAGCTCTTTATGGACACAATGCAAGTTAGTGTATCTAAGATGGTCTGTGTTCATTTAGTGTGTTCACCTACAAGCCAAAATTCTTGCATACCGCCCTGAAATGAGTCAAGTTCTGCCCAAAGGCTGACAGAACCTATAAGTCAGTGGAACATGACAGGTTTTGGCACTGTTTGTTGCAGTGCATAAATCTGCATAATGAAATATGCATGCATTCGTTTCTCGTCTGCATCATCCTAAGCTGCACACTCTGCAGACTCTTCGTTAACGCAGTGCTGGACGCATCCAAAAACCATCACCAAGAATACTGTCACTTCTTGAGGTTTTTGACATTTATTGTACATACACTTACATATAACTAGTGTTTTTTGGATGACTGGTCTACTAGCAAAAATGAGTAGTCGAGAGAGGTCTGCTTTTCAGACAGAATCTCAGTTGTGCCAGTTGCCAAAGACCAAATGAGCAACTCACATGTTTACTCTAATGTAATTTCCTGATTATTTCCTGTACTTTAAAGTCTCATTCAGTGTTATGGTAGTTGATAAATTTACTATAATTCCTTGCTGTCGTATCAGATATACACATTCTCTTAAATTTACATAGCATGCACATGGGTGTATATTAACAATTAGTTTCAAGTGAAGTGGTATATTAATAACGATAAATGCGCCTAATGTGTTCTGAGGGAAAATTGTTATATGACACACAAGGCTGTAATGATTGTGAATTACTTTCCTCATTCTTTGTCAAACAACCTCAAGTGCCAGCCGTCTTCCTGCCAAGACTCAGGGCAGAGATGCTCGGTGTTGATAAAATCCAGCTTGTGTTTGCTCTGCTATGGACACTCTCATGGATTTGTGTATGCACACGTTTGTAAAGACAGTAGTAATGAGAAAATGTAGGAAATGTAAGTGAAATCTGGCAAGGAAGAGAAACAGGGATGAAATGAGAGAGTGGTTATTGTATTTTTATTGTATTGTAGGGGTCGGGAATTAGAAGACATATTCCGCCTCATTAACCCTCACCTATACAACATATTACGGCAACACACAGGACATAAGTATGTCATGTGACATAAGTAACTGTATATTCTTGTTGGTTCTGGAACCACATTTGTATACTCATTTCTAAACATTCAGATTTTAAGGTTCGATTTTGGCCTGGACTTGGCACTTAAACATCATTCTTATCACGTTTTATGACTAAGGAGTTGGTTATGGATTAAGCATAGGGTTAGCACCATATTAAAAAAAAAACAACAACATAGTTTTATAAAACCCTACAGACATTTGGGAGGATTTGTGATGGGATAAAATGGCATACATATTGTATATTACTGTTAGAACTCTGAAATTAATTATTACACATTTAATCATAATATTTAATATTCCCAATATATTCATTGATTAGGTAGTTCAAAGGAGAATTTAGACCCACAATTTACATTTCATTTCATTAAACAATACTATAAAGTCTAAAATTGTGACTTTTATTATCATCATTATCCATTTACTTAAATATTTTACAGTTTTGTTTTTGAAGTGCTGAAACTTTCTGTACTCAGTCATATGCTAATGACTTGTATTGCTCTGATCTTTATAGATAACCCGGACCCCGAGGGCCAGGGCTTCTGCCAGGCGGGCTTCAGCGTTGATTTCACTAAGGTAACAAATCTCCCTCCTCATCCCTGTCTGTGTATTTCATCTTTATGTGCGACATGTCCTGATTTTTGTTCAAACCCTCACAGAAGTCATTTCCAGTTTTAAATGGAACGCTTTTATGTATCCCTTCATTCAGGAAAGATTCCTTATTATTTCTTTTATCTTTACTTACACTGTTGCTTGTTAGGCCTTCTCAATAATCCTGCTCAAAATGCACAAGCGAACACACAGAAATAAACACAAACACTTTTTTGAGACCTTTGTGCTCATTTCTACCTTCTCTCCTCTTTCCTCACTTGTTTTTTTTTTCTCCATCTCTCAGCAAGGGACTCTGGTTGTGGGAGGGCCAGGGAGTTTCTACTGGCAAGGTAACACACTTCTCCTCATTATTTTGTCTTTTCCATCATTCCACCCTTTTACAGAGTCTCTCTGAGTGAGATTGGCAGACAAAAGTCTCTCATATCCCAGACTCACAGTCTCTCAGGACCCCAAGAATCTCAGTTCCGTCCAACGAACTGACCAAGCTGACCTTTTATCCACCTTTAGAGCAGAAAAACAGACACTCAGAACCATGACACGTCACCTCCCATGAGCCCTGTTTCCAAAATAATCAGGGATTATCTCTGTTTGGTTTAGTGCTACCATTTCTGAGTCTGTTCAGCCAATCAGTGAAGTGTTCTGCTGCTATTCACTCATCACAGATGGGTCAGTGATATAGCGGTAATATAGTGGTCTTGATAATAGAAGACAGAGAGGTCAATGAGCTGCTCTCTCTGGTCAGTGGATTTAACTTTGGCTCACCGTTAGAGGTAATCATCTCTATTAAACTCTAGTGAAAACAGGTTAATGAATGCCTGCACTTCTTCGCTTTTAGCCTGAATTATACGTTCAGCACAATTGGCGATGAAATGCATTTAAATAGAATACAGAAATCTGTACACCTGCATATGTTTAGTGGTGTTTATGTTAGAGATAAATTAATCAGCAAGCGTTAGGCCATTCAGAAACTGCCAGCATCTGCCATCTGGCTGATTAACAAAATTGGCAGGTCAGCTTTGAGTTTAGATGATCTACTTAGCTTTGTTAATGCACCTTTTTTTTTTTTTTTTTTTACAAACAATTATATGGAATTCTAAAATTTTGTTTTTTTTTTTACAAAAAAATTACTTTTTAATTTTTCATAACATTTTATTTCTGTATTTTTAAATATTGTCATTTTGTTATACACAAAACCAGTCATAAGGGTGAATTTAAAAAAAAATAGATTTGTACATACATAATACACAAGTTTTCCACTGATTAATGGTTTGTGAGGATAGAACAATATTTGGCGAGATACAACTATAAAATCTGGAATCTGAGGAAGCAGAAATTTTGAAAAAGACAAAATCACCTTTAAAGTTGTCCAAATGACGTTCTTGACAATGCTTATTAAAAAAATAGGTTTTGATATATTTATGGTAGGGCATAATTACATAAAATTACAATTACATAAAAAGACATTACAAAATATCTTAATGGAACATGGTCTTTTCCTAATATTCTATTTGTAAATATTTTGGTATAAAATAGTGATTAAAGTTGCTCATTTTGACCCATACAATGTATGTTGACTATTGCTACAAATATACCTGTGCTACTTATGGCTGGTTTTGTGGTCTAGGTTCACATATTTAATTATTTATAAACTGACTTTTGGAAATAAAGTGTCTTTTTGTTGTTGTTGGGTTTTTTTCTTTCTTTTTTGTATGTATGGCTGAAGAAGTGATAGAAAAGTATCCATTGCAAGAAACCTTCAAGAATACATCTCACTGTATTTCTTGTAGTGAAGTGAAAAATCTTGGAATAAAACATGCGTGGAATGGACCAAATGAGGCACAGCTAAATATTTTGTGGCCGGATGTACTGTATATGCAGTTGTTTAAGTGTCTGGATTTGGATCACAATGCTAGATGTTTGTTGTGTAATTGCAGTCGTATGTTAGGACACGAAAACAGATTTGTTCAATCTTTAGACCCCCCACAGCCTGAACTCAGAGTCACGGCTCTTAATAAATACTAATAATACCGGGTTCCACGTCACGTCTCACATGTGTTATTGGTTTTAGTTGTAATGGAGAGACAGGTGACTTGAGATGACCCAAAAATGTAATGCCAGACACAGGGTCTCTCTATTTCTTCCATATACTTCATGCTGTGGACAAATACAGATGCGTTAGAAGTTATGACCTGCCACTTACTTTTTCTCCTCTCCTCTTTTCCCACGCTCAGTCCATCTTAACCTTTGCCTTTCATAATTTCTATGAGGAGAAAAAGAACTATGTTGTGTCATGTGTCCACAAAACCAATGCAAATTAATAGAGACGCGTGTACACACAGACACACAGCTAAACACACACATTAAGAGAGATTAATGCTTGGGGTTCAGGTCACGCTGGTAGTAAAAGAGAGTAATGTGTTTATTGAATGTGAACAACATAAATGGAAGACATTCCTCTCACTCTTACATCTTAATCTGAGAACTAGCATCTGTGTTGTTTTGTCCAGTGCTTGTGTAGTTTACATAGTTGCAGAATGACAAATACTAATGTTGTGAAAGTAATTCAGGGAGGTTTTACCCGTTTTAAGACAAGATTTGTCCTCTTGTTTCTGCCTGTTCAGAATTAAGCTTCCATCCTTGGATCAAATTACCATTTAATGGACCATTCTGCAGTAGCAGTGGTATTTCCACTGGAAAACTTTTCAAATATGAAACATATACATTCTAAATGAGATATTATTTGAGATAAGTATTTGATCACCCTGTGATTTAGCAAGTTCTCTTATTTTAGAAATCATGGAGGGGTCTACAATTTTCAGCATAGGTGCATTTCCACTGTGAAAAAAAGAAAAATCCAGAAATCATATTGTACGATTTTTTAACAATTTATTTGGGAATTACTGAGTCAAATAAGTATTTGATCAAAAAAATGTAATATTTGGTATAGAAGCCTTTGTTAACAATTACAAAGGTCAAAGGGTACCTGTAGTTCTTCACCAGGTTTGCACACACTGCAGGAGGCATTTTGGCCCACTCCTCCATACAGATCTTCTCTACATCTGTCAGGTTTCGGGGCTCTCGCTGAGAAACAGTTTCAGCTCTCTCCAAAGATTTTCAATTGGATTAAGGTCTGGAGACTGGCTAGGCCACTCCAGAACCTTGATATGATTCTTACGGAGTCACTTCTTGGTTTTCCTGCCTGCAACATGCAATGTGATTTTGGATGTTTCTTTTTAAGTTCTGTGTCTCACAGTAGAAATGCACCTACGCTGAAAATTGTAAAAGTAAGAGAACTTGCTAAATCACAGGGTGATCAAATACTTATTGACCTCACTATATATATACTTGATCTTATTATAATTTTATACCAATTGTAACTGAATATAATTATATTTTAAATATGAAAAATTATACAATTTATTTTATATAAAGAGATATTTTTATGTAGAAACTCGTGTCTTTAGCCTATAAACCTATATATATATATATATTGCATGATTTCTACATAAATATTTGTACCTCACAGTTTGCCACCACAATTGTACAGTGTCTGTGATGCATATCAATCAGTAGGCCTATGTGGAAACGGATGTGTATTTGTGTGTGTTTAGGTCAAGTGATCACTGCAGGTGTTGCTGAAATATTGAATGGCTATTCCCTGAAAAATATTCTGCGCAAAGTTCAGGGAGAGAAGCAGACTGTGGCTGCATCAGACGCATATGATGACAGTTACCTAGGTAAGAAACATGTTTGTGTGTGTTTGCCTTTGAAAGGGAAAGATGCTTTATGAGACACCAGCGATTTGCTTTGGGACCCTGTCTATGGGTCAGAGGACCAGCCCTCTGTCAATTTAATAAACACACGCGCACATGGACACACATGAGCTTTTTTGGTGCATGTTGAGGTAACCTTGACCCTCTGTCCCATAGCTCAGTTCAGTGCTAAGTTTGTGTCTACTGATAACATTTCCATCTGGAGCTACAGACCTCAAAACACACACATATATTCTTTAAATACACACTTGAAAATCCTATGAACATTTTCCCTCTACTGTTAGTGATCATCATCACAGATGGACTGTCACGATAATAGTGCAATCAATAATAAAATGACAGGATAAAACCAACATCAGTAAACATTAATTTTACACTGACCCACTTTGGTTAGCTGCATTAACTGTTCCTCTCACTGTAGTCGTTCTGGTTTTCTCTGTCTGTGTCTGGTAGGTTACTCTGTAGCGGTCGGAGAGTTCACAGGGGATTCAGAACAAGGTGAGAACATTTAAACCTTTTATATACGATTACAGATTTTGATACAGATTAAAGGGATAGTTCACCCAAAAATGATAGTTCTATTATTATTTACTCCATCATGTTGTTTCTGTGGAACTTAAAAGACTCCATGTGTAGACAGAACATTCTTTAAAACATCTTCGCTAGTCGTAATGTTTGGGCTGAGTAGAAGACCTCTATCCCAGACACTAAAACAAACCTCAGCATCTTTTGTAGAGTTTATGTATTAATGTGAGTGCATGAGAGAGAGCTCTTTGGGTCTGTGTGTGGTTGTTGTGTGGATTTGTTGCTTATTGAGCTTTGATCAGACCTTCAGCCTCAGACCATAATTACAGAGCACTCCCAGAATTCTGTCCCTGACATGCCACCCAGCGACAAACAGCCCATCTGCAGTCTGTCATCCCTCTCCAACACACACATGTGTGCGCCCACATTGACTCATAAGCAATCATTAGCCTAACTATCCATCAGACAGTAACGTTCTGGAAAACCCTACAACTTATTTGCCAACCACCCACAACCCAACTTGACTAAAATCTAATATAGAATAATCTTGTGTGACTTATTATGCTATATAATAGAGTGCATCTAACAGAAAAGTACACATTTACATTTTAAAAAGCGGTGTTTGTTTACATTTTCAACACTGAAAAGAAATGGCTGGTTAAAAAAGCAGCTGTGGTTGCCAAAAGTTCACTGTAAAATACACTGAGAGTGTTTCTGATATTGCTGGATGGTATATTAGTGACTGTATGTTTCATTCAGGTCATATAATGTTATAATATTACAAATTATTAAGATATTATATAATTTTACATTAAGATATTTTAAACATTAACATTATAAACATTTCTGTAAAAGTTCTGTAAATTGTGCTGTAGTTTTATTTTTGAAAATAGAACAAAAAACCCAACTAATGTATGAAGAAAGAAAACTGTTTTATGAAATATAATCAAGTGATTTGTCTCACAGGGACTTTTGTTCATTTTACTCTTTTTCATTGTGAATTGTATGATACTGTAATTCCTAGGTTTTCATTCTAAACATTGTTTTACTGTAAAATAACATATAGTGTGATGTTAATATATTCACAATTTTTTATGTATATGTGACCATGGACCACAAAAACAGTGGTCATAAGTGGTACATTTTTTAAAACTAACATTTCTACCTCTACCTAACATTTCTAGCTGTTAAGCTAAAAAATTATATTTGGTTGAGATACAAACATTTGAAAACCAGGAATCTGATTGTGCAAAGAAATCTAAATATTGAGAAAATCGCCTTTAAAATTGTCCAAATTATATTTTGATATATTTACGGTAGGAAATTTACAAAATATCTTGGAACATGATTTTTACTAAATATCCTAATGACTTCTGATATGCCATGCTACCTATGACTGTCAAGGGTGACATACATACCTGTATGAATATCTTATAATCGGGTAAAATAACAAACAATTTATAGAGTGTATTAATCATGACTGCCGTAATTTATCAAATGATGATCATAAAGTATCACAGACTGTTACCACTCAAAACTAGGGCTGGGTATCGAGGTCGATACTGTTTAAGTACTGACTGATTTGCCTCGATACAACCGAGAATCAAAAAACCTCTCGTCGTTCGGTACCCAATTTCGATACCTAAAGGGGTTAATCTCATCAACATCAGTGAGTCAATAAGACTGCAGCAGTGTGTTTGACCAGAAGTATGTAAAATAGCCTTATGTTATTTATATTGTTTACACGACTGCAGGTTTAGTTGCGCTCTCTGTATTTTAATGTCTTGCGTCTCACTAAATGAGGACATAAATACAGTAGACTACATCAATATCTCCAGAACTGCTCAGAGGGTTACTTCAAGAGCATTTGACCGTCTCATTTGAGTAAATCTATCGTCATATCATGTACACACAGAACTGTAAAGGTATTCATGGAAAGCCGTCAAAATAAAAGGTTGGTTTTGACATGGCAGCAGAAATATATTACTATTGTTCAGTAGAATGTACATAATAGGCTACTACAAAAATGATTAAAACAGTATTTCTTCAGTGTTTTAAACTGTAATATAAAGCCACATTATTTTCCAACAATAAAATTAAATCTTCATTAATAAAAGACAAATGTTTTATGCCTTAAAAAATGTAAATACACAAAATTGTATTGTTTAAAATTATAACGCTATTGTAAGAATAAATAATAATGCACTAGTGTAAAGCTAGCATAACAGATGTGTAAACTAAAAACTATTTGAACTTTATTAAAACTAATTTGCACTGATTCGTTGTCTTGAATATATTTTTTTTCCCCGTGCGGTGGCTCAGGAGGCTTTAAGTCTGTATAAATGTCAACAAGCTGAATTTTTTTTTTGTTTAGTGATAATGTAATTTTGTTAAAACTGATTTCATAAAATTGGTATCAAAAAAGGTATCGTTCAGGAACCGGTATCGAACTCAAGATATCGGTATCGCTATGTACATTTTTCAAACGATACTCAGCCCTACTCAAAACTGACCTGCTAGACAGAAAATGGTGACAATATTGTGTCTAGTACCATTTTTGGGGGTATATGTGCTCTGTTAACTGATTTGTGCAATTGCTTTAGGGAATCAGACATTAAAACAATGCAGCCAGCATGCACAAATAATCAACACTATAGGCGGGTTCAGCTCATTCTTCCCAAAATTCCCTCTCCGTGTTTCTCAGACATGTTTACTATCTGGTCTAGATTAGTGGTGAATTGAGAGAGGAGAGACATGCTGATCTCTTTTTGTCAGAGTTCCGTACATGGCCTTTGCTGTGGCACACTTTGCGGTCAAGGAAGGCGGGAAATTTGAGGTGGCAGGGGGAAGGGTCGAGGACGACGCACAGGGCTGCAATGGGTCTCTGGGAGATTTCGAGTTAGAAACAAGGCAGACTTTTGAATGGTCCCTCTCTCCGATCTCAGTGGGTGGGACAAATCCGACAGACAGCCGCAAACCCTCCCACCACATCACTATCTCCAAGATCATCCATCAGGCCTCAGACAGCCTCTGTCTCCTCCACTGTGTGTCTCTCTCCTCTCTGTCTCTCTCTTCTAAATATTTATAATAAATGAGTGACTGACATGGTGTCGACAGAGACGAGATTAACAACACTCACACGTCCCACCTCACTGTTTAGCCTGAGATGCGCTAGATAAGTGCTTGTGAGTGTGGAAACGTTCACGCATGCACACTCTTCTCAAAACAAGAAAAGTGTATGTTTTATTATTGTTGAGTGCTGGAGCACATCATTTGTTTCTTCAAACTCTGCAAGTCTAAAATATATAAACCTGCTGACGCATGTGTAAATATCCCAGGTATGTTTACTGTATTTTTTCGTGTATCCTCTATGCAGAACTGGTAGCAGGGGTACCTCGAGGGGCTCACAACTTTGGTTATGTAAGTATACAGTCTTAAACAGACTTTGTTTCCTGTGTTTTTGTCACGGTAAGATATGGAATCAAAGGTCAGAGGGAAAGGTCAAGGGGGAAGGAAGAATGTGAGAAATGTTCAAGAGGTTAGTCACTACCTTTGTACTAAAATTGAAACATTTGTTTATTCAAATAAACCATGTTTTTCAAAGACTAGCATTCCGGTAAAACCTCGTCACTTGTGTGCCTGCGAGTTTCTCATCTGGATGTGATTTGAAGTCTTAAGAAGGAATTCCCAATTAGGGCTGTAGCATCTAGGACGTAGGGGTGTCCCCTTTGGCCCTAAATTAAACAGAATCATATTCAGCTGGAGGGGCGGTTTGCGAGGCAGGCAGGGAATTTGGATCTTTTTTTATGCTGCATGTTATATTCTTGGGTATTAGCCATATGTGGCTTTGTTTGATTTAGTATCTCAGTCATACGTGTCCCATAAAACATCTACTAAGATCAGTCTGGATGTAATTATTAGAGCGCTAAATGCCTAACATGAGGAAAATCACTCTGGTTTGGAGTGGAGGACAGACATGTGGTCAGATATACAAGTCCTGCAGTACATCAGAATCATGACGATCTGTCATGAATGGAAACAGTGCTTTATTAGCACTAATACAGTCCGACTCTTCTTATTATAGGTGGCTGTGATCAATGCAACAAACCTGTCTTTTATTCAGAATTTTACTGGGGAGCAGGTGAGTAATTGTCTGACCTTTTATTTATTGATTTATTTATTTTTTTTTGTATAGAAGCCCGTTTCTTACACAGAAAAAAAAAAAGGTTATTGCGACTTATTTTTGATTTTTCAATTGCGAGTTATAAAGTCAGAACTATGAGTTATAAACTCGCAATTCTGAGAGCATATCAGATCAAAATTGTGACTTTATATCACACAATTGTGAGTTATAGGCAAAATTTCAAGATATAAATTTGCATTTCTTATTTTTATATCTCGCAATTCTGACTTTTTAACTCGCAATTCTGACTATATCATATAATTGAAACGTTAAATTCTGACTTTATAACTTGCATTTGCGAGTTTATATATAGGTCACAATTACCATTTGAATTTTTTTTTATTCAGTGCCAGAAATAGGCTTCCATAGTTTTAACTGTTGTTTTTAATATTTTAATTTGATGATTTTTTTTATATTTGTTTACTGGTTATTTGCAGGAGTTTTGGGGCAGTTCTAAGTTGTGGAGAATGCAGTAGACAACCACATTTTGATATAGTTGTTTCTTAATAATTTATACATATGATTATGTATATGATTGCTTGTCTAATTTTAGACAGAGAGGTAAAATGGCTCTTTTAGATAATTAAATTGTGACTGCATTTCACATCTGGGTACCTGTGTGTTGTCATTTGATGGATTTAATGGCCCCATGATCAATAGAAATTGTAAACAAACACCTCTTTTAAATAATTATTCTTTTGAGTTTTGCCTTCCACAGCCAATAAAAGCATAATGATATTTATTTAATATATTTATGTCTGTCTAAATTGGACTATGATTTTTTTTTCTGGCAGATGGCCTCTTATTTTGGATACACTGTTGCAGTGACTGATCTAAATGGAGATGGGTAAGTGAACATGGAAATTAATGTCCAATGACATGTAAGGTCACAAAAACGTTATTCAGTGTAAGAGGTTGTGGTACGTGAGTAAGTCTGTCTACATGAAGTTCATATGTTTATCCCTATGTGAGGCAACTCAAAAAAGCACATTCTGTAGTCGTAGTACGTAAGTGATCCTCATGGTCTGTCTGCACTGAATCAAGGCATTCTTATCTGTCCATATTATTTGTTTTGAGCTAATTTAATTTACCAGCTCACGCTATATTTAGTTACACGGTGTATTCAGAACTAACTAGAACTTGGACCATATAAATCATATAAATAGGACCATGAGGTTTTATATGGGCTTTGGCTTATTTAGACTCAAGCGCTAAGCTTTGGTTTACGTGACCCTTGTTTAAATGCTCACATCATCCAAGAAGGAATTTGATATGTATAAAATTTGTTTCTAATTTGGTCTTATGAGAATACAAAACTTTGCTGACACATCAGCGCCAAAGCTCCTTCTCTTATGTCTGAAATGCTGACATATGTTTATGCAATTTACTGAAAGGCTTTCTTACCAACGGTACATAGTATACACAGTAAAAAAGCAGAAAGAGCAGTTAAATGATACACCAGCAATGACCAAGGCACAGAGTGAATTACAGCTCATTAGCTGCTGAAATGGCTCATTTGCTGGAATCTAGGCCAATCAGTCTTTAGTGTTGAAATCAATGCATCATTTCTGTTATTTTTTGACTACTAAATGCTGAAACGTATAAAACACAGTGATTTGTTTTTAGATGTCAAATAACATAACTTTGTAATATCTGTTATCTTAGATCTGTGAAGTCTGAGAAACGTGAATTTTATACGATGTTTCATTTCACTTTATCATTGGAATTCCGCCACCATCTTTGTTGGTTTCAGTCCACGTTATTCTCAGAATGCCCTGTTCCGAACTGTAGGAACATTTTGGTATTCCTCCATCAGTCCTCACGCAGTCCAAAACACACTCCTAAATTCATATTTCCAAGCAAAATGTCTCTGTTTTATATTATCAGCATTTCTAAGATTAATGCTTTATCCCCTGCCATGATACTGTCATGCGCTGGCTCGACTTTGTCTTCTCTGATGGCTCATATTTTACAGTCGTTCAGAGGTGCACCTCCTTGTATATATCGCTGTCTTGAAACCTCAAGGGTGACGTCTTGTATGATGCTTTGACTTCAAACATGCACTATAAAGCTGCAGGTCTTTATTCAGTTGTTAACCATCCGTTCAGTTTCCAAGTAAAGCATCTTCAAAACAAATACATGTACAATTTATGTTACTTGTGGGCCTCCAAAAATTCTAAACCTGTAGGTGTTTGTATCAGATTTGTGAATTTATGTGCCCGCGCAGGCTAGATGATGTGCTAGTTGGAGCTCCACTCTACATGGACCGTGAGTTTGAGAGTAAACCTCGTGAGGTGGGCCGTGTGTACTTGTACCTGCAAGAGGACATGCTTCTCTTCTCCCCTCCAATCACGCTCACTGGAACGCACCTGTTCAGCCGGTATGGAAGTGCCATCGCTCCTCTCGGAGATATCAACCAAGATGGCTACCTTGGTAAGTGTTTGTGTTAATGTCAGAGTGTTGTCTTGCATTTTTCAGGAGTTTTTCCAAGGCCAGTGAGACAGAGGTTACACATACATCCATTTCCTACTTGCCTTTTTTCTGTAGGATATCCTGTCTCTCTATCACACGCTTGAAATGTACAGGTCTAGCTAGTCAGGAAGGGTGAAATTTGTGATTCGGTGCCCTTGTCTGCATTTTCCTGTGAAGAGTTGGGTGTAAACCATTCTGTTACATGTGTGTGTGTGTGTGTTTTGTGGAGATTGTGGTCAGGGGGTTTGTATTCCTGTTGCTCTTCAACCAATAGTATTTCAAAATATATTAATAAATAAAGGTCAACAAAAAATGTATATGATCTATAATAAATCAGATTTTAAGAATTTAGAAATTTATATTAAATACTGCCAGAAATGTAACAATAAAACAAGTTAATAAATGTTCTAATAATCTGCCTGGGCACACAGGGAAAAAATCCTTTTTGTGTAGCTCTGTCTCTCAGTTTCTGTCCTGACCAGCTAATTATGTTGTCATGGAAGCATTTCTCTATTTCTTATGATTTTTAAGAAATCTTACTGCATCTGAAAGAAGCCAGGTGTTCATGGGTTGAGTTTAGACCAGACTAATCAGCCACAGATCATCTCCATCACTACAGATGAGTTGCAGACAGATTTTTTCTGTTGTGCTGGTCACTGTGTGTGTGTGTGTGTGTGTGTGTGTGTGTGAGTGTGTGTAGGCCTATGCGTGTGTGCACATGTGCACTCTATGAATCAGCTCCATATGTTACTGTAACACAATCCGAAATGTCAGTGTAATTTTAAAATGACACTTGATGGGGATGAAAATAAGATGAGTATATGATATCCATACATGAGATGTACTGTAAGCCACCTGATTCTCTATTTTCCTGCATGTTGTCGTATAAGACTTTATCACATGTATGAAATGCCAGTGTGCTTAGAGACTCAAATATTTTATATAACGTGTGTTGTATGGTAACAAAACACACTTTGATTTACGCAGGGGTTCATTTTGTGAATTACCTATACTGTAGATCTTGACTAATTTTTTCTGGAAATGTAGAAGTATCACATTATGAGATGATGCTGCCTTGGAGTTTTGGAGAACAATGACTTAATCAATAACTGATATGGTCATAATGAATCTGATATCACACGCTGTATCTCTGTTACACCAGCCATATGGCTGCACTGGTGTGATGAAGTGACTCTTGTCACAGTGTCTGTGTGCTTCTGTGCTTCTGCTGAATGAATTATTCTGTCTTATAGCTAGGTGCTTGGCTTCTTTGTCCTGAGCTCCTGTTTCTTCAGTCTTGTTGCTCTGTTGCCTCCGGATGGATTTGCTTTTTGAGAAGATCCAGTGAGAAGCATCACTTATGTGTGTGTCTATACAGTCTGGTGTTTAGTTTTGGTTGTTGGCAGCCCCAGACAGAATCTATACAAATCTTCTAAAAAAAAGCAATGGTTAATGAAAGAACGTTTTAACAAAGTACGCAAGAGCTAATAATTAGAGGGCTAAAAAATAAGATTAAGCCCTCGAGCATGACTTTACAATTCATGTGTGTTATTTTTGGACCCAGTGGTTTCTTATGTCTGTAAAATGTCTGTTTCTCTCTACTGTGGCATGTAGTATATGCATGCAGTCTATTAAGGCCAAGCCACACAATTAAGTATCTTGTAAAGTGTCATAATGAATTCGGTCTCATGTATATTATGCTGTTCTTTTCCGTTGACAGTCTGACTGTTAATGTTGGGGGTCTTTGGGCACTGTGCCAGCTACTGTGCCCACTGCTAGAAAACAGGAAAAGGAAATGATCAAGAATCACCAACAACACGCGACGGATATTTATAGAGAGGAACTCGCCCAAGAGAAACAGTGAAACTGATGCACGTGTGCGCACACACACTTCCCACTCATACAGTACACACACGGTGGTCCAGTGGACGGAAATGAGCGCTTTCTTGTGGTGATGATTTTATTTTTCTAAGTCTAATTAAACTTTTGTTTCCCGTCTGCCTCAGAATGCTTTGCTTAGCTCAGAAGATTTCCATAAGCACACATTCCTCTCAGATCTGTTACTAGTCATGGGCTCACTCACTTTCCATATTCTGTATCCTTTCATCCCTTTGTTTTTGTCAGTTCTGCGGAGTTTGTTAGTTGTTTTCATTACAGAGTGAGGACGTATATCAGGGATACTCAAAGCCTGGCCTATGGGTGAAATTAAGCTCCCCGTGAGGTTATCAGCAGACATAACTATCGTCAACTACTTTATGGTTTTTACAGTTCAGTTGCAGTTTCCATGTCTACACTACAACCAAGGGACACAACAGGACATTATATTCAGAAAGGCTCCGTAAACCTCTCTAATTTATCCCCATTACACAATTGGTTTGTAATTTAGACAGCCTTAAAGATTTGTCACAGTCACACTGATTTGATGCTGGGGGGAAGACTAGATGCTGGGGTATATATATATTACAAGACAGTTAATTGTGTGTCTTAATTGAATACACACCACAGTGGAGAAAAACAGACATTTTACAGATATGAAACACCACTGGGTCCAACAATGCTCCAAATTCTAATGGATGTATAATTTCTACATTAACTAATGATTATCTGTGCATTAAATAAGCATGAATTAAAGCATATTAGTGCCAATGTATTGTAAAGTGTTACCATAATAATAATAATAATAATAATAACAATGGCAGATAAAAATATATATATATTTAGTCAATTACAATAAATAAAAAATGTTATTTAAAAATTTACTTCACTGGGAGTTTGATTCTTTCCATGGTTAAAACGGCAGACTTTCGAATGTTCATCCAAGTGTATTTCATGCTATAACTCATAGTAAGAAATGATCTGTCCACATAATGCTTGAACTGAAACATACAGCGATCTGTCACTAAACATTAAAGAGCCACAAAACGGTATCTATTGTTTGAATTTCTAAAAAAGAGCTTTAGTTTCAAACCAGAAGTAAACTGCATTGTAATCTGCTCTACAATGTCAGTGTCGTTTTTATGCTTCAGTATATTTTTCATTATTGGGGCATATACTCAATGTATTCTAATGGGAGGATATGTGTAATGATCTGCTGGAAGTGCCGGTTGGACTTGAGCTGGCACTTCCAGCCACTCTGTTATATGTTGTTTTTTTTCCACTCCTTGTATGTCCTGTCACATGTGTCCCTTGTCTCCACCCACCTCATGTGTTCCCCCAGCAACAGAT
>JAUMHP010000070.1:11584794-11601755 GCA_032361065.1 Enteromius trimaculatus
TGTTCCCCGCTCATCATTGTGTTTGGTTCGTCCTGCCTTTGTAAGCGTTTTCTTAGTATTGTTTGTATTTATCTGTTTACCGTTACCGACCTTGTTTTCCTCGACCTCGATTCTTGTCTTCTTCCCTTGGATTGTTGTTAGCGCCTCGTTTGACCCTCTGCCTGTTTACCGGACTGTGTCTTTGGATTTGCCTGTTATATCCCCGTCTGCTGTTGTTTATTCTCCGCCTGTTTGACTACCCTGCTTATCATTAAACACTCTGCGAATGGATCCGACTGCCTCCCTTGCTCATTTCGTGACAATATGGAAGCATTTATGAATTTTATGAATGAATTTATGCATAAATAAGATGTGACAATCAAATTCACATAGTCTACGCTAAGTGGAAAGGCTCTTTTAAAGAGGTTCCAGCAGTGTTTTGATAAGGCTGTAATGCAGTAAGTCACACTTTTAAACCAAATGAAAGCCGTATATCATTATTATTACCCGATAATTCAGTGACCCCTGGTCATTTTTTTAACATCAGCCCTAAAGCAAAGTAATGTGAATATTCCTGACATAGATCTTTATAGAGCTTATTTCCTTAACATCCCCTCAGTTGCTCTGTTCCTCTGCCTTTCTGCCCCTCAGTGGGCATCTCTGTCTGGGTCAGCATTTCTCTGTTTCTTCATTTTTCCCCTCATGTGCGTGTGCTGCTGCCCAAATGTAGGTTAATGACTTGAGCAGCGCTTCTGGCAGGAGGAACACTTGAACAGATAACCCTACCCTGGAGATTTATTGGCCATGCAGTAGTGGACTTGGACTTGAGTTTGTGCATGAGTCTGTTATTGTTCTGTAATAGTCCCTCAGTGCCGAAGAGAAAAGAGCAGTCGCTCCCTGCAGAGCTTTGTGTAAATCATCGGTATTCTTTTCAGCAGCATTCTCTGTTCTTCCTCATGAAAGCATCTCTCTGTTCCTCTCCAACACATCAAACACTGAAATAATCAATAATAAATTATAAAATAAAAAAATGGAGCAGATCCTAACTTATATGTGAATCCTGATGATCTGGTACAGTAGATACTGTTTGGAAGCATGTTTTTATGTTAGAATAAAAACATTGTTACTTCAACTATCAAAATCTCTTCATATTTCGCAGCTATTTGACAGAATTAGGACTTTCTCTTACTGTTTAGAATTTATCTTGCAACTACCACTTTATATCTTTTTAATTGCGAGTATCTCAAAATTGAACATTTATATCTAACCAAATTCGAAATTATATCTCACGTTGTGACTTTACGGTATGTATCAGAATTTGGATGTTATATCTCAATGCCGACCTTGCCTTATAATGCCGCCTTTCCCATATAATTGTGACTTTATAACACATTTGAGACTTTTAATCTCCCAACTGATGCTTTGTATCATGGTTTTTTGTCCTGATTGTAATTATTTCTCATTTTAACTTCCTCTCGTAATTTCTATTTTGTAACTCTGATGACAGGCGTCCATAGGTAGGCTGTGAGTGGAAACAAAAAGGATATATGCATCTTGTATATGCTGTTATTGACAAAAAAGTGTTTCTCTGTCTTTTTCTTACTAAGATGTGGCAATAGGAGCTCCGTTCGCAGGAGAGGATCGTGGCGGCATGGTCTTCATCTATAACGGGCAAAAATCTGGGCTGATGTCACAGGCATCTCAAGTACTGAAAGGCGACTGGGCCTCATCCGCCATCCCAGCAGGCTTTGGATTCACCCTGCGTGGAGATTCTGACCTCGATAACAACCAGTACCCTGGTGAGTAAAGAAAAACGTTCAGTCTCTTCCTCTCGCTGTTTACGCAAGTTTCTGTTAAGACAATCATACTTAGGAACTGATTTAAGCCAGGGAGATCAGATGTAGGAGGAATGAAAGACTGGACTGAGACATCCAGGTTGAGTCACATTGTTTGTCAGACCATGGGTCATTTTTTTACAAATGCGTGTAAGCTTTCCACTCATTCTTCTTAATTTCTTGGTCTTTTCTTTGTCTTTCTTTGTCTCCTTTTATGGTGGGATATTGTTTCTGCATATTTTCCTCGTTTCTATGTTTATCCTGGTTTATTTATCATGTTTTTATTGAAAACAATCTTTTGCAGACGGTGATGAAATCCTTGTGATTTCTGACGCTCTCTGCTGTCTGAGCCACATCAGATTGCACATTTATGAAGGATGTTTCAGCTTATTTTATTGAGTACAGTGGTTGTGGACTTTACCTGAGAAGGTCAAAACTTATTGAACATTTAGATACTTTAAAGTCAGTCATTTGAGACTGTGGAGATAAATGTTTGCAGGTGACTGAACAAGCTATTTATAGCCTGTGTGTGTGTGTTTGTGTGTCTGCGTGACAGATTGTTGTGTGGCAGATGTTGACTGGGCTCCAGATGAAGTTTCAAAGGTTCAACCTCGTTTCTTTTAGTCATTCTGGTTCTTTCTCTAGTTCTTCCACATGACATTTTAAAATGAAATACTAATAATTGTTTTTTTTTCCGTGGCTGAAATCGAACCTTTATAGTGTTTACTAAAAAATATGTTCATTATAATAAACTGTCCGTACAAAAAAAGAAGTTTATCATGAATGTGTCCTAAACTGACTTGCATTCAGGCAAAAGACACTAGTTTTCCTGTTAAGGTCTAGAATTGGAGACAATGGAGACAATGTGGCTCTATCATGAGGTTATTAGTTTGGGCATCTCAACATGGTGTTTGTAGATTAGTTTATATTGATTTGAGCCGCCAGAGTGAATATCCAGAGCTTTCAGAAGAACATGTTCTCACAATCCAACACAGCTGCACCATAATCTTGTTTTGACTAACAGAAACATGAAATAATTGTTTCAATGAAACTGCAAAATCATCCAGTGTGTTTCTAACGCTAAACTCTGCCGTAACGCCTTGAGCCTGTTTCAGCCAAAACAGAGCAGTGTGTTCTGTCCATTCTTTCTCTCCTTTAATCTCCTCTTTCATTTTTTAATGGCATTGTACAAAATCATCAAAGCAGATGCTGTCACATCCTTTCTTTAAAGAGACGGGAAGTCAGAGGGGTAGGCAGCTTAAATGCACATGTGTGTGTTGAGCGAGTGTGTGGGTGATTGTTCTTTCATGGGGACAGGATTGTCATCTTAAATATGCTCTAATAAAAGCAGATCTTTTCCATACATGAAAACCTTCAGTGGACTGCAAAACGATCACGCGCAGGTGCACATACACGCACTCAGTGATGCTGAACAGACACAGAAACAAAAACGAAAGACAGAAAACAGGTTTTCCTGTCTCTTATTCTCGAAATGGATAAATTGCAGCTTTTTAGAGATGTGATCTCTGTAATCTTTGATCAGTGTGAATCTTCTAATCGGCCTCTCAGTGTATCACTAACTAATGTGCATGTACATTTTTACATGGTTTATCACTTTATTTATTTCATTTAGATTAAAATCTCTTTGTTTAACTTTTAACTTGTAACTTTCTTAAGCTTGCTTGGTCTCTATTTGTCATTTTACTGCGCAATCATACTTCTAATAATTGTACGTTAAGCACTGAGTATGATGAACTATTGCTTAATGCTGGAAACTTGGTTAAAAACTATTTTGTTTCCAAAAAAGCCTGTTATTCATTATATGTTATAAATCAGCACACATGGTTACCTTTCCCGTTTTTTCTGTGTTTTCATTTGTGTGCGTGGTTTGGGGTTAACGTGAGGGTTAGTGTGAACTTTGTGCTTAAACAAAGGGTTTAAGTCAAAGGTGAAGGGTCATTCATCATGACCTGCTCAAACAGCAGTGGAGATTTTGTACTTTGCATTTCCTGTCCGGTGCTTCAGGCGTTATTCTCAGACAGAACACAAAGCAGACGCACACACTTTGCACATTTAGAAACAATTACTTTTATTAATTACTTTATTTGAGTGAAAAAAATGACAAATAGTAACACTGAGAATTAGAATCTGTCTTTCTGATGGTTAAAAACATACAAATGGAAAGACTTGTGATCAGAATCCCGATTTACACTTTATTTTTACATGATATTACTTCCAAAAACATATGTTGTTTTTGTGCGAAACTGATGTTACATTCAGGACCCATTAGAAATGTTTTGAGAACTTGGGTGGGCACCTCAGTGAGCCCTCCAAACCTTTTACTCCCAATCCGATTAAGAACATTTCCATCCAGACATCTACAGGGAGGAGTTAGTTTCTGATTTTTTTGGAGGGGAAGAGATGGATGAAACTGTGATTGTATGTCAGGTGAAATGAGAGAGAAATTCAGAGTTGGAAGTAAAAAAATGGATTGCGTTTGTTGGCTGTGGTCCGGCATTTCATTGGCTAGAGGATGAAGATGACTATAACAGACCCTATCCTCATTAAAGCTTAAGTGCTTGAGCTTCTTCCATCCCCTCCCTCCATCATTCCACCTCCTATTTGTGCGGTTAAGACCCCTGTGTTGTGGTGGCCAGAGGGTTCGACCTGAATATTTTGAGGTTGACTGTTGTAGCACACACACACATTTACACCTCACTGCCGTTCTGAGGAAGTCACTCAAACAGTGCGCAAACGGACTTTCCAGATGTGAGAATGTAATAGATTGAATTATTCTGTCATCGTCTCTGCCTCACAGATACAAGGTGAGAGCTCAGGCCTTCGGGGTGTGCGTGTGTCTGTCTGTCAACTTTAGTGTGCGTGTGTGTTTCTGTTTATTGTGTTCGAGGTGTGTTTTCTGTCACAATACCAAAAGCTGCTGACTCTGGTTTACAATGGGATCTTTGCCAAGGGTGTCTCGTTCCTGAAGGCAAGACCTGATGGAAAGCGAAGCCAGAGATCAACCTCAGTGAAACAAGAATCGAAGCCGCAGTCTCTGAGCACTCATTAGGGTGCTGGAGCTGTTCTGGAACATTCCTGCATATGAGTTTCTGAGTTTGCCTGACTGAAAGCATCCCTCCAGGACCGATTTGTACTCTTCCTTTCTATTAATGCTTAGTACAATTCATAAACTGAGGAGAGAAAGTGTTCTCTCGCTGAAGTTTGATGAAAGACCAAATGAAACCGACCCTGAGTGAAGGTTAAAGTTTAATATTTAGTTTTTCGAAATTCTATACTTATCACAAAAACTATTTCACCACTAAGGAAATCAAGTGTTTAATATTGTAATATAGTCTGAGCGGGTGTCGGAATCTGCTTTTTTTGCTATCTTTTATGTTGGTTCAGTTATACATACTAGTTTAATGAGATGTCAGAGATGAATGAATGGTCATAGTTTTAGCAGAGGCCACAGAGGAAGGAACAAACCACAAACACACACGCACTGCCAATATTTCCTCAGTTTCATCTCAGGTACAGGTGCTTTGGTTTTTGTGCACACAGATCTGAATATTTAATGATGTTGTACATGATGCCCATGTTTTGTTTAAAATAACTAAAAAAGTGACTTTTAGTAAAAAAGCTACTTTTGTCATATTAAATTATTAAAATATTTATATGTATGTGCCTGTATTATTATCGTACACTAAGAAAGAGAAAAGAATGGGATCAGGAGGCACATTTGTTATGCAGTTATAGTACATTTCATAAATATATATATATATATATATATATATATATATATGTAGATAGATGGATAGTTAGATTTGATGATGTCTGTGGCATTTTGTGACATTAGCTGGTTTATCTTACTTTGCATTAGATTTGCAAATTAGTGATATGGATCACATTGCTTTTATTAAACCTAATTTTGTGAAGGCCTTGGTTTCTTTAAACTACATTACGACACTTCCACTGCATCACATTAAAATCTCATACAGTATGGGTTGAAAGTCATCCCCACTGTCATTAAGAGAAGAGGTAAAGTATTCAGTGTGCCGTATTTACCTTTAGCTTAATCAGATGTGGCTCTGTGCACCTCTGAGTAGAATGAGATTAAAGCCTCACACGTTCTCGGTGGCACTTTAGGGTTTCTCTATGGCTCTGTTCAGGGACGGCAGGTGATGTAAGATGCAAGGCTGGTAGAATGAGAAACGGGTCGACGAAACTTTGATGGAGTCTGCTGGAGACCCAAATCACTTCCAGCTGCAGCGTGCTTTGAAGCTTTATGATCCAGCCACTCGTTCTCTTTCTTCCTCTTTCTCTTGCAACACACATTTTTCTGTATCATATTGTGTTCATCCTGCAGCTTTAAGTATATTTCACTCTTTTTTACAGATTTGCTGGTCGGTGCATTTGGAGTGAGTAAAGTTGTGGCCTACAGGTGAGACATTGTACACTTTATATACACCATATTAATACCTCATTGTCCAAATGTTGAAAAACATATATTTTAGCTTTTTTTATGAGTACTCATGTGTGACGTGCATCATAAAAAGAGTTGTAACTCGATAGGAGTCATTTTTTATAAAATAATGGCAATGTTATCTTGAATAGCATATATATATATAGGTTTAGATTTAAACCTGAGAAACAAAACTCAAAAATAAAATACATTAGAATTTTTTTATATGTTATATTACATTTTATATGTATATATGCATGTAGCAGGTGTATAAATACAGTGCCCTCCAATAATATTGGCACCCTTGGTAAATCTGAGCAAAGGTGGCTGTGAAATTAAATCTGCATTGTTTATCCTTTTGATCTTTCATTAAAAAATGCACAAAATTCTAATAAAACTCATGATGAAATAAATGTTTTTCTCCAATACATGTTGGCCCCAATTATTGGCACCTAATTATTGCCATGTCCTTTTCCCAAAATAACAGTTTTCTTCTGTAATGCCTTCAGTTTGGAGAACACCTGATTAGAGAAAAGAGACCATTCCTTCATCCAGACTCTTCAGATTATCTGCTCCATTTTGGTTCTCTTCTTTAGTTCACCTTACTCAGGGTTCAGGTCAGAGGACTGGGACAGCCATGGCAAAAGCTTCATTTTGTGCTCAGTGACTAATTCTTGTGTTTATTTTGATGTTTGTTTTGGATTATTGTCCCAATAGAAGACCCAACCATGGCCCATTATAAGATTTCAGTCAGTCAAATATAGATTTTTATCTATATTTGATAGTCCATGATGTCATGTGTCTAAACAAGATGTCCAGGATCTCCAGCTGAAATATAGGCCCACAACATCAAAAAAAGCATCAGAATACTTAATTGTAGACATGGAGTGCTTTTTATCCCTGTGTTCACCAAACCCATCTTGAGTGATTGCTGCTAAAAACACATTTTTTTGTTTCATCTGATTATAGAAGCCAGTCCCATTTGTAGTTCCAGTCCAACTGAACATGCTAGAGATTGTTTGGATGAGCGAGGAGAATCTTTCTTAAACCCTCCCAAACAATACGTGCTGCTGTAGAGGCTATTTTTTTTTTTAAAGGTTTTTTGACCCCGAGACTCAACTATTTTCTGCAATTCTCCAGCTGTGGGCCTTGAAGAGTCTTCAGCCACTAAAACTCTACTCCTGTCTGTGTATTTGGATGATAGAGACACACGTCCTCTTGGAGGCAGTTTGGAAAATTTTCACTGCTCTAGCTCTTTTCTTAAAGCCACTTCACTTATTTGTGAAGCTCAATTATCTTTTGCAGCATATAAGAAATATATTCTTTAGTTTTTCTCATTGTGTTGATGATTAAGGGATTTTGGGCTTTGTTTTCCCTCATATATATATATATATATTTCTGTGAAACAGTAAACCAGGGCTGGATATTTTCATGTTCATAATCACCCTGGAGTGCTCAAAATTGTGAATATGAATGGAAATATACATCAGAGATATTTTACTCATAAAAAATTCTAGGGGTGCCAATAATTTTGGCCAGCAAGTATTGGAGAAAAACATTTATTTCACAATGAGATTTTCTCCCCGTTTCAATTGTTTTAATTCAATGATTAATTTGGTTCGAATTTCGTAAGTTTTTTTTAACACAAGATAAAAACCATACAGATTTATTTTCACAGCCACCTTTGCTCAGATTTACCAAGGGTGCCAATATTAGCATCACAAAATTTTTCTGGCCTAAACTCAGCTTTCTACACACATGCTTTCCCCATTACAGTGAACGGCACAGAAAACACCTGTGTTTGAGGTTTAGCTAGAAGGAAACCTGATACATATGAAGTTGTTTTTCTCTATTCTATGATACGATTGTAACACATTTTCAAATTGCGTAACAGAAAATATTGAAATGCCTGGATTCATAATGCATTCGTGAAGAATTTCTTAGCTGTAGTTGACAGGAGTACAGTCAGCGAAAATTATCTACAGACTTGTGGCATGTCTAGTCTGAGTAGCCAAGACTTCGATTGGGAGTTTTAGATCAGGTTTCCCTCAGAAATGTTTCAAAATAGTCCCTTTTTCCTGCCTCAAAGCCACCAAAACACACAGACACATTAACATGTCCCAGCACACACTCTCACGCACTAGCTGTGTTTTGGTGTCAGTGTTAAAGCGATTAGCTGTAGTGGGCTCGGGTGTATTTATGTAAGCTAACATTTCCACTGTTAATCCAGTTTGAGTGCTAGTCTCAACAGGCTGAAAGTGAGACCGGAGCAGAACAGAGACTGACCTCATGTTAAGTTCTCATTTACTCAGCCTGTCTGATGTTCTAGTAGAATAAGATTCTCACTTTTTAGTTTCTGTTAGTTAAATGTTCTGTAAGTGATTCTTTATGTAATACAGTGCATTGAATGTTCATTCAGACGTCACTGAAACAGGCAACATAAGAAATGACTTCAAAACTTCAATGTTTTACTTTATAAATGCATGTATTGTTGTGAACAATAACACATGTGTTCCTTTGAAACAGCTATTGCATAATGTTAACCAACAACCAAAAATGTATACATTTTAGTGTACTAATATTCACATTTAAATATCTACATTTCACAAACAAATCATGTTAACATCAATAAAACGGCCTAAAAGTCTCACCCCTCAGTTTTTACTTTAAATATCCTGTTTCACACTTAAACACATCACCTTACACATGTAAAGTTTGTTATGAACTGAAATATACATTGACTGGAATTACTGCAATAAAATCATAATAAATACATCAGTAATTTATTATTTATTATATATGCATTATACTGTCTCTCAATACTAGGGCAAGGCCAGTGATCACAGTGGATGCTCAGCTGATTTTGACACCCAAAATTCTCAACCCTGAGGACAAGTCCTGCCGCATGCCCAATTCTGATGATATGGTAACCTGGTAAGTGTCAGCCACAATTATCCAGTGCTAGTTAGTGAAGTATACCCTTAGCTTCTGACACAAATACTGACTCTTATGTACTACAAAAACATTTGAAAGTTCATGTTTAGATTTATCTCTTCTAGATTAAGTGTTCAGCTGGTGGGACAGATATGTATCTTAGTCCTGGTTAAGGGTAAACCAAAGCAGTCTGTGCCAAAGAGCTATGGCTGACTGGGCGGTTTTAAAACCATGTGGTCTGTAGTACCACATTACAGTAGTTTTTCTCCTTCTCTGGGGTGAAACTAAGTGTTTCTGGAAGTCTCACTGCATTCTTCCAAACCACACAAACATACACACAACCCTGCATTCTTACCCCTTATGTGGATGGACATTGTGTCCCACAAGTAGTTTTTGGGCCCTGTGACTGTTAACATACCAGATCTGTTTGGCTGCTTGGGGTGCATGTGCCTGTGTGTTAGGGTTGGCCTGGGGAAGAAAGAACTGGAGGGTTTGGAGAGACAAACGAAATAGCTAAAGTGTGGAATTTTGCAATAACAAAAGAGTAGCTTAGTAAAATAACTGTGTACAAACTGTGGTTGGAAATAGAGTAAGACAGAAAGAAACTTTAAGTCACACACATGAGCACAGAAAAAAAGATGGTTAAAAGAAGAAAGCGTAAAGAGATCCAGAGGATGAAAAAACACCACCGAAGTGAAAGGATTACTTCACTTCCAGAATAAAAATGTTCTGTTAATTTACTTACTCTCATGTCATCCAAGATCTTCATGTCTGTCTTTCTTCAGTCTAAAAGAATTTAAGGTTTTTGAGGAGAACATTTCAGGATTTTTCTCCATGTATTGGACTTCAACAAGGGTAGATGGGGTTGAAGGTCCAAACTGCAGTTTCAGTGAAGCTTCAAAGGACTCTACACAATCTCAGCCGAGGAATAAGGATCTTATCTAGCAAATTGATCTGTCATTTTTTAAAAAGAAAAAAAAAATCATGCAACCCTTGACGTACAGATTGTTAATGGGTGGTCTATGTGGTAGTACTGTACAACTGGCAGGACATGCAATTGCTCGCCTATTTTCATCATCCTCAAATACGGCTTATCTAAAATATGTTAGTATTAGCAACTTTACACGGCTGGTCAATCTGATGTTAAATGCAAAGCAGATATATATTAAACTTTAAAACTCTCTATTTTAAACAGCCTACATATATGCAGAGTGTAAAAGTGTGTTAAATGACTTGTGTCAAACCACACACACACAAGGGTGCCATTAATACTGTGGGCAGTAATTACAAATGGCAGATGGACAGCCAAGTCAGAAAAGTTGCAGTGGGGTCAAAGCAGGGGTCAGGGGGGTCAACCTCCGGGCACTGAAGTGTTTGTATGTGCGTGATTATGCGCTTTACCCTTGCCACGGGGGAGGAGAACTAACAAGGTATCATTAAATTATGTATAGCGGGTCCACTTCCTCTTTTAAATATGCATACTCTCTCTCCCTTCTCTGTCACTGTACAGCTCACACATGACTTCAGTTGTACATTTTAAAATGCAGCACTACCTGGAGGGGTCATGGCAGGGTTTGCGTGGTTAGAGCACAATGCACAATGCTGGATTCCATTAGGCACTGCCCCATGGGTATTTCGTGTTGTTCATGAGGCACAGCATCCAGCTGTTTATCTCTAATTTAAACTCAGACACGCTCAATGCTGTGTGTGTAGGGGGGCTAATGGGGTGTTTCTGATTAGACATATTTGGGTTATATGGAATGCTATGCATCAGATTGGCCCTTTGGGCCATTAAGACTGCAGTTGTGAGTCCCTGAACACAGATATCATTACACGTTCAACATAACAGAAATACAGTTCTTGAGCTCCAGCTGGAGAGGTGTGAGTGTGTTTTAAAGTGCTCTCACCTCACAGCATGTTTGTGATAGAGTAGCATAGTTTTAAATCCTTTATCCTCATTTTGTTTTTGCTTCTTTGAAAATGAAGAGCTAGTTTTACACAAAAGCTCTGCGGCAAATGCACTGCCATCTTTAGATTACAGTAAATTAATTGTGCGGCCCATAGCCGGGACATCCAGTGCTGGGTGTTTGCGTATTAGACTCTATATAAAATGTTATTAGAATTTTTAAATACCGTAAAGTATTTCTATGAGATTTTTGAGAAATTAGAGAATGGTTTTGAGAGTGGTTTTGTCCCTTTTTTACTGGCATCAACAGGAAGTCACTCTTGGGCCAATCTAATTGCTGGCCTCTAATACTAGACTATTAAAGAGAGGGAGGGATAGAAAGAAGAAGCAAGGAAAGGACAGATGGAAGAGAAAAAAGAGGCAAATTCGATTAAGTAATTAAATATTGAGGAGCACAGGGTCCCTCGGCGTCCCACGTCTCCATTCAGCTCCATCTATAAACACTCCACCCATAATAACAATCCTCTTCCCCTAACATCACTTAAATGTTGTGATTGCTTTTTGGTTATGCTGTTAAGTTGTGTTGTACTAAATGTCTTTTTCTCTCTTTATTTCTTTCTCTCAGTCTGTCAGTAAATGTGTGCGCAAAGATCTCTGGGATGGGTATTCCTGATCAAGTAGGTAAGTGCATTCATTTTTCTGTCAATTAAATTTTTCAGTAAATGGATATGGTCTTAGCAACAAATGTCTTGAAGAAATATATTTAACTACTCGTACATGTGACTTCATCAACAAGTGGAAACTCTGTGATTAACCTGGTTCTAGAAGGAATATTCACATTTATTAAAAGATTTTCAACAAAGTGTTCAAACTGAAAATTCCAAATATTTGATTTAAAGCAAAGAAATATTTACACACATCCCATAAAGCACTGCAAATGACATACTTGACAAATGACAAATTGATTCATTAGATGTTTATGATGCTACAGAAACGTACATTTCGGATAAAAGCTTTTAAACAGTTATAATAAACAAAATTTATAATTTCTCAAACATATTAAGCAGCAGAACAGTTTGATAATCAGAAATGTTTATGAGCAACAAATCAGCATATTTATAAATGTACTTGGCGAATAAATGTTTTTTGTGTCTTTTACATTCATATTAGAATTCATAGTATATCTTGACTATTGTTTCAATATAATCTATTTCTCTACTGAAAAAAATAATGGGACTTCTAGAACTCTAATGTTGCACTCTGGCTAACAATGAAAGCAAATGATTTCATCATCCAGTGCACATTGTCTCACGGTGCTTGCTGACAGATATTTTATAGTTTTCACTCCTATATGTTGTGTTCAGTGTGAGTTTGTGCATCTCAGCGCTTGTTGAACATCTGTATGTAAGTGACTGCAGTAATGGCCAAAATGGAGAAGGTGCCAAAATCTGTTAAACCAACAGGCAATAAAAAGCCTCTTTCCCAGCACTTCTGGATGCAGGCCTGTTAAAAATCAGGGCATATGGGTTTGGAGGCAAAAAAGAACAGGTGTGGCTGTGTGTGTGAGGTACATGTTCGTCGGAAGCACTATTTGATTGTTGTTCAGAAGCCTTGGTCATTAACCCTAAGGAACGTGCTATGTTTATTGTCCAAAACCTGTTTGGTCCGAACAGAAATTGTAGGAATTAGAAATTAGTCTGTAAAGGTGGAGCTGACAATAGATTGTCTGTCTCTCTCTCTCTCTCTCAGCTCTGAGAATGGACCTGCAGCTGGATTGGCTGAAGCAGCGTGGAGCAGTTAAGAGGATCTTGTTCATGGACTCTCACCAGCACCAGAGAAGCCAGCAGTTGGTTGTGGGTCAAGGGGACCGCAAACATTGCCACAACTACTCTGTTTACCTGCGGGTGAGCCTTACAGTCCACACAAAGCACAGAACATTGCTGAACTGGCCTCGTTCCTCATGATAAATTCTTGTTTTATCTTCACTACAACTGAACCCATGGGAAAGTTAATTGTGAGCCAAACCAAGCTCCTAGTGCAACACAGCTCATCTGGACGGAATAAGCAATGTGAGAATGCCTCTGTGAGAGTGCGTCCTAAAAATGAGACCAAATATTCTGCTGGGCCGAGGTGACACAGGAATTGAGTGTTTCTGGGTGTTTATTTGATAACACTGGCCATGGGAAATACTTTTATTTGCCAACTCAATTTGACTGATAAAATCTCAGGGAATATGAAATGTCATTATGATATATTGCAGATGTAAAGCATAAACGTCTCACAACATAAGAACAGAAATTAGGAACAGGAAATTATTAAACAACATCATAAATTATCATTATTTTATTATCATATTATTAGATATTATTACAGTAGATATACTGATAATTCTTAATAATATAATAATACGTTGTGTTATGTTACTATACACATATAAAGCATAAACATCCACACATAAAAATGAATTAGATAATTTTAGATATGTAAAATATTTGTATTGTTATTATTATTATTCATAATGATTTGCATAGAATAATTATTACATGCAAAAATGTATATATTTATTTTATAGTTTTATTTTAAGTTCATGATTCAAACAAAAATATTTATATGGATGAATAGCAGTTCAAAAATAATTTTGATCAAATATTTGTGTGCACAACAATTTGAATTTGTGCAAATAATGTTTTTATTCAGCAGCACCACACCAGAACAGCCTGGCAGCTTTTGTGTTTAGAGGCTTTACAAATCCTTTACAAATCCTTGTGCATTTTTGTTCAGAAACATAAACATAATTTTTAATTTTCCCAAGTAATTTATTAAATAATTGTATTTACTGCCCTTGGCTCTATGAGGCAAGAATGGTCAGACAGAAACTACTTCTCTGTCATGTCAAGGAAACAGATTGATGTCAAAGGACGAAGATAATCAAAAGAGTAGAAAAAGTACAACTAGGATGAGAGGAAAAGTAATTCGGTTCTGTTTTCAATGTCTGTCTATCTGCGTGTAGGATGAGGGAGACTTCAGAGATAAACTGAGTCCTATCAGCGTGGCACTGAACTACAGTCTGGATCAGAACTCTCCTCCACCTGGCCTACAGCTGCGGCCCATTTTGGACCACTACAGCAAGACCTTCCACCATGAGCAGGTCTGCGTGCAACATAAATGTTTGCCATTGTTTGTAAGATGTGTGCATTCATGTGCGCTTTAATAGTTAAATTAGGACCATATTACATAAAGGATTTAAAATAAGGGTTACTTTAAATAAGAAACAAGACAACATCTTCTTGTCTGATATAAACAGAATTAAGCAGAGAGAAAGTAAAACACAAGTTCAATTCAGTGAACAAAAACGGAAAGAGAAGATTTTTTTTCCCCCTCTCCCTTAGGCAAACATCCTGCTGGACTGTGGAGAGGACAACATGTGCATCCCAGATCTCAAACTGTCTGCTAAAATGTGAGTCAATAGGTCTGATGCAGTACATCAGTACAGTAGATGTGTGTGCCATTGAGCAATCTATCATTTTTCAGTTGTTTATGTTTTATACCAAGTCATTCTTTGATTTTGAACTCATATAAGAAGTTATTTTACATGCAGGTTTGATCATTTATATTTTATAGGGACCGGACTGAACTTATAATTGGGGATGACAACTTGCTTATGTTGACCATTAATGCAGCCAATGAGGGCGAGGGGGCATACGAGGCGGAGCTTTATGTGACCCTCCCACCAGAGGCGGACTACATTGGTGTGGAGCGCAGACGTGAGGTAAACATCATTACACACTATCCTTTGTTACTGTACATATACTGTATGTGTACATGCTTACACTGGCAACACAGGGATGTCCCAGGAAGGCATGTTAAGCCTGGGTTTTAGAGTAACGCTGTAGGCCTAGACAGTAAACACAGCTTGATTTTGGCCTTGTAGCTCAAATCTGAAGACTATTGGCTCTACCTGGCCTATTGTTAACCCTGGCTTTCATTGACCCAGTAGTGAAAAAGCCATTAATGTGTGTGTTTACGTGGGTCTGGGTGGTCGATTAGATGTAGGAGTTAATTAACACTGCATTAAGCATTTAGTCCTTTGTATGATGTCTTTTATTTATAGTTGCTCTGATTATAGAAGGTTTATTTTAGTCTCAGACTCTCATTGGCGTGTTTAGATTAGGACTCACTCATTGTATTCTCTTCTTCCAGAAAACAGCTGCGTGAGTTTTATTTTGCTTATAGTGTAGAAATAATTTGCGATTAGTATGAATATTAGATGCTATCTATCTATATATCTGTCTGTAACATATTTTTATTGTACTCTATAGGTCTGTCCATCATTGTATTGTTTAAGACTAAGATGTTGTTTTATCGCATTGCACCTGGTCAGGACACAGTGTAATTTGAACTCAGAGGTCTTGTGAAATATCAGATTTGCTAAAAAGCTTTAAATCCATCATGGTAAAATGCTAAATCTGTAATCCATTCTGACTCAGAGTTAAAAACACAAACACGAGCGCCGCGGTGTCTTTGATGTAGTAATGAGTCAGGAATGCAGTGAATGTTGATCTAATTATGGGTATAGTTTCTTATTAGCCGTGGTCTAAAACATGCCTTGCGTCTAGGTGTACTCTGTAGTGCATTGCTGAGATCTAACAGACTGTTTATCTCATTTCATATAGTCCTGCATTCACTTATCTTCATTCATATCTTTGGCTGTCATTCAGTCATTCCTTCATCGCATTCATGCATCACTGCGTCTTCCCGCATGAGACACTGGCGCTCTGTGGCACCGACCGCAAAAGATCTGATCGCTTTCTGTCTGTCAGTTACGAGTTTAACAGATGCAGTGTATAGATGGTAATTGCAGCACGTGTTTGAGAGTGGCTCTTAATGCAATTTGCACAAGTACATTAGCTGCTCTTCTGGGAACAGACTGGTTACGGTTCGACTCTGTTTTGGTGAGAGGAAGTGGTTGCCAGAGGAGGGAGATGGAGGAAAAGAGAGACTGATGTAAGGGGGTTGACGAGATGACAGGGTGAGGGCCTCAGTGATGTATGATGTGATTACTATCGGGGAATTCATCATATACATTCTCTCTCTTGTTTCCTTTCCTCTGTATCTCTATTGCCTAGTTTTGTTTTGAGTGATGTCACGCACATATTTTATTTTATTTTTTTCAATTAAATGTATTTTATTTTATTATTATTCATAATTGAATAATTTACTTTATTTTTAATGAAAGTACATTATTCTTCTATGTTTGTGTTCCTCAGACATTCAGCATTTTTTGATTTAGATTACATAATGAGGAACTGAAATCTTTTTTCGTCTCTGTCTCAGGATCTTCAGCGGCTGAACTGTGAGCACAGGACAGAGAATGATACCAGAGTTGTGGTTTGTGACCTGGGAAACCCAATGGTGGCTGACACAAACGTAAGAGCCATTAAGTTTATTTAATATGATGTAATGTCTTCATGAATGAGTGAGTGAAACACACAACAATCTTTTAACTGCCAGTTAAAAGACATGAATGGCCAGTGCTTTGTAAGTGCTTACGTTATAGCCGTATGATGTACGTATAATGTGCTTTCTTGCATTACATTGAACAAACCTCAGGACTCAAGGGAGCGATAGAGTTTGTTTCAAATGTCTATGTCATTAAACCAGATATGTTATCATTCAGGTAGCAAACTATAAACCTGTCAGCAGTCTAACTACCAGTCTAAACTTAACTAACTTGCTCAGCAATCTTCATTTTTAATTAATTACCCTTATACAGCCACAATGACAGTACTTGGCGTTAAATATATATATATATATATATAAATATATATATATATATATATTTTAT
>JAUMHP010000070.1:11603138-11615148 GCA_032361065.1 Enteromius trimaculatus
TTCAAATGTCCCTTTCTGTAGATGTGCAAGTTCAGTTTTCCTGTAAGGATTAAATTAAATTTCTTCAAACTTTACACAGTTAATAGTTTGATCATTTTTGTGCGTTGTGCAATTTTTTCTACTCTCCTCTCTTTCTCTCTTTTTTTCCTACCTCTTTCTTCCCTGTATGTCTGTCAGGTTGATGTTGAACATTGTTAATGAGAGTCTGGAAAACAAAACAGCGGGTGGAGAGAAAAAAGTGGAGTGATGGAGTGAGTGTGTGAAGGGAGGGTGTAAACACATTGGGACAAAGTTTGAGGTTCAGTCTAAACACACTCTTTATCTATTTACTAGTTACCATGACAACCCTTTTCCAGCCATCCCAAATATCTCAGCCTGGGGTGCAGTTATAAGAGTTACAAAACACACTCTAGACATGTCACACACATTTCCAACACAACATCCTGCATCTCATACACACACAAACAAACACACACATTTTCACCTATAAGAGTCCTGAATATTTATTATTATTTTGAATTAAAAATGAATTTATGGTGTTATGTTGTTGTTGTTTGCTATTTCTACTAGTTGCAATTTGTGAATTTTTAAAATTTATAAATGCTCTCTTTCTGTCTCTCTCCCTCTTTCTTTCTCTCTCTCTCTCCATCGGTTTCCCATTTCCTCAAAGCCACCAGGGTGAACTGTTCATTAGGCTCCAGTCCGCTTCATTCCTGATTAATCCATATTTAGCATTTCTCTTTCATTAGTAGGGAAGATTATATTATATAATTATCCTAAATTGATATATGCAGCTGTACGTTTTTTTCCAATTGTAGAAGAAATTTTGTGACTTGGACACAGTCCAAGACGTGATATACCTATTATGAAGAAAACCAAAGTTTCTCCTACTGAAAAAGTGACTATTTACTTCTAAGTTTTTAGTTGGCTGGATACAAATTACAATAACCATGGTCAGTTGTGTCTTTGTGAATCTACTGTATATACAGTGGGTACGGAAAGTATTCAAACCTCCTTAATTTTTTCACTCTTTGTTATATTGCAGCCATTTCCTAAAATCATTTAAGTTATTTTCCCCCCTCATTAATGTACACACAGCACCCCATATTGACAGAAAAACACAGAATTGTTGACATTTTTGCAGATTTATTTAAAAAGAAAAACTGAAATATCACATAGTCCTAAGTATTCAGACCCTTTGCTATGACTCTCATATATTTAACTCGGGTGCTGTCCATTTCTTCTGATCATCCTTGAGATGGTTCTACACCTTCATTTGAGTCCAGCTGTGTTGGATTATACTGATTATACTGACTTGATTAGGAAAGCCACACACCTGTCTATATTAGACCTCACAGCTCAAAATGCATGTCAGAGCAAATGAGAATCATGATGTCAAAGGAACTACCTGAAGAGCTCAGAGACAGAATTATGGCAAGGCACAGATCTGGCCAAGGTTACAAAATTATTTCTGCTGCACTTAATGTTCCTAAGAGCACTGTGGCCTCCATAATCCTTAAATGAACCCTTCCTAGAGCTCAAACTGAGCTATCAAGGGAGAAGAGCCTTGGTGACAGGGTAAAGAAGAACCCAAAGATCACTGTGGATGTGCTCCAGAGATGCAGTCGGGAGATGGGAGAAAGTCAACCATGCCAATAAGCCCCAACACTCCAGTTGGGGCTTATTGGCAGAGTGACCCGACGGAAGCCTCTCCTCAGTGCAAGACACATGAAAGCCAACGTGGAGTTTGCTAAAAAAACACCTAAAGGACTCCGAGATGGTGAGAAATAAGATTTTCTGATCTGATGAGACCAAGATAGAACTTGTTGGCCTTAATTCTAAGTTAATTCTAAATTCGCTATGTGTGGAGAAAACCAGGCACTGCTCATCACCTGTCCAATACAGTCCCAACAGGGAAGCATGGTGGTGGCAGCATCATGCTGTGGGGGTGTTTTTCAGCTGCAGGGACAGGACGACTGGTTGCAATCAAGGGAAAGATGAATGCAGCCAAGTACAAGGATATCATGGACAAAAACCTTCTCCAGAGTGCTCAGGACCTCAGACTGGGCCGAAGGTTTACCTTCCAACAAGACAATGACCCTAAGCCAACAGCGCGGATTCTGGAACTGGGATCGTCTCTCCTGGCCGAGATTCTGGAACTGGGATTGGCACTCCTGGCCGAAAATCTGCAACTGTGATCGGGATCGGCTCACTTGGCCGTAAACTTGGAACTGGATTTGGGAACGGCACTCCTGGCCGTAATCTAGGGACTGGGATCAGGATCGGCACTCCGAGCCGAGACTCAGGAACTAGAATCGGGATCAAATCTCCTGGCCGTAATTCTGGAACTGGATTTGGGATCGACACTCTTGGCCGTATTGGCTATCCTGGCGGAAACTCTGCAAATAGAATCGGGATAGGCAGGACGGAATATATATATAGATGTATATTATTTTTATTGTGTATATAAACAAGTATTATTTACTATATTACTGATTTTCTTATGTTTCTGAGCATTCATTTTTGCTATGTATCTGACACCTGCATCTTTATTAGCCAGTTTACTCCTCTCCTCTTCTGTTTGTTTGGATTGCAGTGCTTGTTAAAGCAATTGAAACGTAATTCGTCTGTAATTTGATGCATAGCCGGTAAATGCTTTGGCTTGAGCAGTGCCAGCTCACTAAAAGCAGAGGCAGGGCAGAGAGGTTTATGACTGCGTTTACTACAGCAGGTCAAAAGATTATGTTGCTCATAAAATATAAATCAGAACATCACAACTAAATAGGCAAAATATTACCTGTGGATGGGTGTGCAATATGAACCTGTGGTTTTAAAACAGTATTAGTCAGTGTGTGTGTGTAGACAGTTGGCTGGATACTCAGAGGTCTATGTTTTATGTTGAGTTGGCCTGTCATAGCAGTTGATTGTGGGTTTGGATTAGAGCTTGTGGATTCATTCTGAGTGTCAGCATGTAAAATACATAGAGAGCCAAAAAGAAAAATCTGTCAATTTTTGTTGTTACAGTACTTTCTTGTGTCAAAGCCATTCATATGAATCACTACAGAAAAAGAGCACATGCTTTACCTTGTATTTTCCTACTTTACCTTCATTTTTATATTTTTTCATTTTCATTTCCTTCATATTAGTTTTAGTACTGTTATTTGCTTTTGACGCTACTATTAGTTTGATGTTATTATATGGTTTTATATTTCTATATAAATGCAATTTATTATTTATTATTATTTATTTTCCTGCGTAACCTAACTAGTTATCTGCCTTTTTACATTAAAACACATTTAATCTTTGTAGTCTCCTCAGATGACAAAGTAGATGCCTGACAAATGTTGTTATTATGATCATATGGTTGTGATTAGACGCAATATACAGAGCTTTTTCCTCACCATTGTACTGCACTGCTTTTGCAAGGTTCTGTGAAAAAGTTTTTATTTTCCTTTTAAAACCTGAAGAAGATATCACAGGTTCACAAATTCCTCTCAGCTAGCATGTCTTTTGAAAGCAACCTTGTCACCTGACCTGAATACAGTGCAATGATTCACTAAAATGAACTTATCGGCTTTTGTTCGTTAGTGACAGATAAAGCCATTCTCATTTGTTGCTGTTAAGGATACTTGGCCTTTTAGCATGGTTAGTATTAGCATTGACTAGTTTTTCTGAATAATGGCAGATGGGGGTAGTTTGGAACCTGTTTGGAAACAATCATTAAAGAAATGAAAGTTCTGTTATCATTTACTCAGTTCTCTTATTGTTCTAAAATCCAAACCTGTGACTGTCTTTGTTCAGAGTAGAAAGCAAGTTGTTTGGCTCTGTGACCTGTTAACATGTTCCAGATTTGGAGACAGGCTTCGTCATGGAGCCTCCAGGGTTAAACCCACATGGGCCAAATTATCATGGCACCAGCAAAGGAGGGTGACAAGGCTGCAGATCCCCCACCTCACATACAACAAGCAAAATGAGAACCATGTCATGAATTCACACTCACAGAACACACTGTCGTCACTGGTGTCATAAAATAATCGCACCACACATGGAATCAGCGTGTAGCCTGTGATTAAATGCAATATGTTTTTTTTTTTACTCATTTTCTGTTTTCTTCTTATTTTTCAAAACTTTCCAAACTATCCTCTCATAGCCCATAAAATGAAAGTCATAACCATGTGGTGCAGCTCATTCATCACAAATAGGGCAACACAGGACCAATGTGCACAAAACATGTTAGACACACCACCTCAAACAGTATGAGTGCCACAGAGCTTTGTACTAACCTGTTCTCTAAAGTAGAAACTTCCAGCTTTTAGCTCCCAGGTTTTTAGAAGGAAATGAAAAATTAAAGAAATGACTTTTGAAAGAAATCAATATTCTTCTTTAGCAAGTATGAATGAAAACAAAGACATAAAAAATTACAAAAATGTCTGTAGGCAGTGCACAAGCAGTTTTTTTCATTAATAAGAATGAAATCTGCGTATTAGAATTATTTCTGAAGGATGAGGTGACACCATGTTTTGTATTTTTGGACATTTAAAGCATTTCCGTCACCTCACAAAATTCGCTATTAAACTATCTTTACATTGACTATTTCAGTGATGTCTTTACTACCTTTCTTGAAAGTGGTAGTTGGGTAGGCTGTCAATAGAGGGATAGAAAGCTCCATCTAACTGATGTGAATCTTCTTTTCTAATTCAAAATGCATTAAATTCACTGGTAGTGTTAAAATGACTGTGCAAATGTCTTTTGTGAGCCATAATTCATACAAATCGCACATGACTCGCCCCATCTGTTGCTCTTACTGTGGTATTCAGTAAAGAAAGGAAAAGAAAGTTTCATGGTCTGTAAATTGAAATGCACTGAATGAGATTATTGTTTCACCGACTCCTACCCATTTGAGCTAATGTCACATTAGGGTGATATAGAATCACAGAATTTGGCAACAGCTCCAACAACACCTCGAAAAGAAGGATTTCCCAGCGTCTTCAAGCTATATATTATGTCTTGAGAGAGTGGGCTGATATTTCAGGAGTGATACACTTCTGATGACAATGTCAATAATAGACGGACAGGCTTATGTTGTTTATTTATTTTTTGGCTTACATTGTTCTTTGTTTTCAATCTTTCAAGCTTTCTGGATGCACTCTATCCATCTTTACTTAGTCAATCTGTAATCCATCTGAAAAAATACCATTGCGCATATGTACACGCTTTTGATGTGTATGTTTGTGCTGTTTCGAATGGAAACTGCATCTAACGTTTCATGCCTATGCTGTGAAATGCATTTAATCAAACACACTTGAGGAACTTGTGCATTTTTCCCATGTTATACACTAAGATCTGTTCTGAGTTTCATTAAAACTTTCGATTAAGAGTTATTGTCTCATTGGTATAATTAGATGATTACTGTTGCCACAGAAACATATGAGCCAGCCCTTGTAAACTCCGATTGAGATGAAGTCTTTTGTCAACACATGCATGAAGTTGCAGAGATGTGATCTTCATTTGATTTACCAACTCTCTGGGTTTTAAAAAAGGATGTGAGACCACAAAAAGAGGCTCCGTGGCCAGTTCCTCTTTAAAGTTTAACAGCACTTGTTACTCTCACCCGTTTGTTATGAGGGGGCTTTGTAGTAAGGAAGGTTTCCGCCTGGGGAAACTCATTTATGGGGCTCCAGAGTTAGCACATAGCCTTTAGCTAAAGAACTGGCCTTCATTATCCATCCCAGCAGCCATTATCAGACTTCTTCTAATGAACTACACCATGTGGACACAGTTACAGCCAACGAGAAAGAGAGATGATTACAGAAATTTTACTGTTTGCTATGATGATTCCTGTGTTTAGACTTTGTTCAGTAGAGCAGAAAGACAACAAAAGATATAAATCAGAGAAAATGGCTTTAAAAAAGACGTGTTTTGAAAAATCTGGCATACTTTGGACTGTACATAAGAGCGAAATTCCAATTATATAAATACATTGGTAATAAGTTAACAATAGGGGTAATACAGTTCTCACTAGTTGCTTATTAGCATGCATGTTATTAACATATTGCATGACCATATTCTACATCCCTGAATCTACCCAGTATCAAAACTTAACAACTACCTTACTAACTATTAAGCAGCAAATTAGGAGTTTATTAAGGTAAAAGTCATAGTTGGTTTGTTAATAGCGAGAATTGGACCCTAATGTGCTATACCTTTATATCATAAACTGGCACAAAAAAAGTCTTGGTGTAAATTGCTGATAGTCACAGAAATCAACATTAGCACTCTAAAATACTTGTTTCTGATTGGTCGAGCATGATATTCAGTGGTCAGTAGAGATGGGTCATTTAGGAACAACATTAATTTTGTGCCTGTCGCAAAAAAGAAACTATTCATTTATTCTGATAATTTCTCTTGGTTCCATTATATGTCTCAATAAACATGAAAATATAACATTTTTAAATGAATAAATGAGTTTGAACAGGATTCTCATTGCCCTTGGCATTGCTGTAATCATACTGTGTATCACACATCATTTCATACAAATGAAACTGGCATCATATTGCATCTGTAGTGATCAACTTTAGCATAAATATACTTGTTGCTTGAGCAATTATTTTGATTTAAAGTGGATCAAAAAAGTTTATCAAAGTTGAAGACCTTTGGTTTTAGGTTGGAGACCATATAAAAGCTGAGTTCAAACCATTTCCAAAATGTTTTGGAATATGGTGTTGAAGTCATGTTTTTATGTTTTTATTTCATCCATTGCTTGAACGTAACAAAAGTTATGGTTATCCGAAGTTGGCTTGTCTGTGGGAGTTTCAGGAACAGAATTTTGAGGAAAAATTGGTTTAAAGAGAGGCAATGGAAATAAAAGCACAACAGTCAAGTATCACAAGAAAAAGTCACTTTACTGTGGCTAAAGTCTTACTTAAGTCACTGTACATGTTGTGAAAGATACAAAATGACCCCAAGGAACACAACACAGCAATCATTTGAACATTAAAGGGTATATCTGTTCATAAATCCTCGCAGATAACAGCATGCTGGCTCCTGTTCTACTACACTGGATTTGTAATACATAACCAGACACAGTTCAGAAATATAACTAGTTTTGTGTTCTAAACTTGTAGTTGTTTTTTTTTCATGCTGTAACCTTTTGAAATAAATGAAAGTAATTGAGATTGAGGCGAACCAGATCATTTAAGTGAGTAGCTACTTCAGGTTCTGTTTTTCCCTTGCACTCCGTCATCTCACATTATTTAAAAAAGAAGAAAAAAAAAAAAACAGGAGTGGTGGAAAATGTGCATTGTTACACCTTTATTATATACGTTACATGGTTTATTTTGATGGGTGAACTGTCTTTGTAGTGTTAAAGGAAAGCACCTTCACAGTGTGTGTTATAGAATTGACATCCGAGAGAATTAACATCTTTTCTGCTTGCCAATAAATCAGTTTTTCTGAACTAAACAGGTGAATTTTGATAATTGCAGAGATGATTGATGAGAATTATAGAATAATACTTTAATGAAAACCAGATTTTGACAAAAAATGGACATTCAACCTATTTTTGTCCCTGAAAACGTCCCAGTGTGACATTCGATGGGTTTTTTCTGCATCGCATCACATTTGTTGGTGGTATAACAGCAAATGAGACTGTCCAGACAGACCCCACACTCCTCCCCCCAGCATGTAAGATGGAACAGTGTTAATTGTGGTGGTTTTTTCCTGTTTGAGACACTGGGGGTAGAGCTCTCTGTTTTACTGAGCACTTACAGATGTCCCTTAAGCTTTTGATGTCTTCATGTTTTTTCCTTTCTTCTTTCTCTCTCTCTCTCTGGCTCTAGTTGTCGGTTGGTTTACGGTTTTCTGTACAGCGACTGGAAGATGCCCCTCCTACTATTGGCTTTGAGCTTCAGATACACAGGTACAGTAAATATTACCCTTCATTTCACCCACATGCCAATTACAGATCTACAAGTAGTGTTATTGGTCTGCAAGGAAGCATAATGTATTCTCACAGCGATTATCTTTGACTCACACACACACACACAATCCTTCAAATTTCTTGCCAAATCATTGTCAACACTAAAGTCTTATATTCCCACTGGTCTTGAAGTTGTAAACGTGAAAAGGTGTGTATGTCTTAAAACACATTGCTGGCTAACATATATGGTACCTTAACTTGTAAAATTAAATTTAAAGTGTGTGTGTGAGAACATGGTAAGCGGTGTGTGTCACTTTGATGTATGTTTTAGGGGGTCATTTTGTAAGCAAGGGCCCCAAATGTTAGTCGTTATGGAGTCAGGGCTTCAGAACAGGAAGTTGGGTGTTGATAAGATGTCCTTGGATGGGTCACAGAAAATGGATGGCATACCTAAAGAGACGTGTTTGTCTACGTGTTGGTGTATATAGAGAAAAATTACAATTTTGGAAAATATTGGGGAGTAAAGTAGGTTCTCTGCTTTTTTGGTCATCTGTTTTGGCATATTTAGAGATGGGTTGTAATGGTCTTACAAATACAAGGGTTACTTTGGAAATTTAATAGGTTACATATTACAAGTTACCCGATATAATGTAATATATAGTGTAACTATTTCAGTTACTTTATTAAAGTAATGTAACTGATTACATTTGATTACTCTCAGACGTCTCAAAATCCTTTATCACTTAAAGAATATATAGTTTAATAGCTATGATACTGTTTTTGAAGTCAAAGCTTTACATAGCTATTTAACAATGCTTTAGGAAAAAAAACAATGTTAAAAAATAAAACATAAAACCAAATAGGAAATAAAACAGTTGTTAAATAAGCATGTGTCCAATTTAACTACATGTACTTACTATATATGGTTAGGATTAGGGTAACATTCATATAATTCTGCATAATTATTTGTTAATATGATAGTAAGTATATGTAATGTGTAACAAGGACACCTTCAAATAAAATGTTGCTGTAAAAAAATAGCTGTAATTTAATTACACAGTTTTTCACAGTAACTGTAACATATTACAATTACATTTCTTTTGTCATTTTTATCTATAGACATGAATCAACATATATTTTCTAATATAAATTATACTGTTAAGAACATGTAATCTGACTCGTTGATTTTGAAGTTTTGCATATCATTACATTGTGTGTTATGCAGAACTCCCCACTTGTCCTTGGCCATGTTCTGTTAAGCTCAGGGGTGAAGTGTATTTGTTATAATAACAGTCCTTACTGTGATGTTACTCACACATACGCACAGGGAGGTTTAATGTGCACATGTTAGTTTTGGGGTGTTGAGATGACTGCCAGGCTGCTCTCAGAGGAGGGATATTTCCCTAAGGGTTTAATCACTGAACCCTAAAGTCTCTCCATAACTCAGAGCAAGGTCAGGTCAAACAGGAGGGCGAGTCTGAGGGTGTGTTATGTGTGTTTGCCTGCACATGTGAGCGTGCACATGTAATATGTTTGCACTTAAGTGTGTGTGCTGTATGAATGCATTTGTGGTGCATGTCTTATCTGTTTGCGTCTCTGGAGGATAGAAAAATTTTCTGGTGACTAATGTTAGCCACATGTTCCCCTGCCCACTCAGATTTTTTCACCTTGAGACAGAATTAGAGTGAAAGACAGAAAAGGAGGAGAGACAACTACAGATACAGAGAGAGATGAAAGCCAGGTGTCATGGTGTCATGCAGCAAGAAATATTGTTTAGTCTTTTCAGTCAAGTCTTTTCAGGTTGTGGCTCTTTTTTAAAGGTCTTTATGTAATTATTATATATATACTATACATAGTTACTTTGAATCAATTTAGTCTGTCAAAAAGTAAAAGTAAATTTTTTATTAATATATAATTTAAACTATAGAATTTATGTATTGATCTTTTTCTACTTTATAAATAACTTCGAGTTTAGTTTATATTACTTGGATTCTGATTCTCTCAGGATGGAAATTAGGTGCTGGAATCAAGGTATCACATTTCCTGACTGATTTAGTATTTAATAAGACTTTAAGATCTGAATGAATGAAACACAATCTTACAAGACTTCAAAGATTCTGTGGTCTCATTGTTCCTTTCGGTCACACAGTGCGTTTTACGGCATATAGTAAATATATAACGTTTTTGTGAGCTCCAGTTATTCCACAAGATCAAAGTTAAAACTGTCAGACCTTTACAAGGATTTTTCTGTGTATACGTCCTCTCCTTTCACTTGCTAGATTTCTGAGAATTATATGTTTTTAATTTTTAATATTTACTTATGTGTTTTAAACAGCTGCACAGTTATTCAAGTGACATTTAATAAGGTGTTCATCAATGGCAGATATTGAGAGTCTGAATATTTCAGATTCAAATTTCAGAATCTGAAATTACATGACCGAAGAGGCCAAAATAAGGTCCATGAGTATTTCTAATACAGTAAAGTGTTTAATTTTGTCATAGTTAGTTATATATTACTTTTTCATGTCACATGTTGGAAAATTGGAAAATGTACTTCCAGTTTTAGGACTTTAGAAAGGACTTTTTTGTGCATTGTCACACATGAAAGTGTAGCAAGACACATAAAATCCATTAGTTGTGTTCAATCAGCAGCTGGACGTTCATTGTGGTAACATACTGTATCAAATGCGGTTTTGTCTGAAGTACTGTGTGTGTGTGTGTGTGTGTGGCTAGTGGGGATACTCCATATTTTGACTTCACAATGACTGACGAGACAGTTGACTCTAGGACAGAGACACACTCTGATGAAAACAACATTGTTTACCCTTCATCCTCTCGTCTTCACATTCAGACACATTCACAGAACACAGACGCTCTCAGCCTCAGGCTCACACATGGAACTGATCAATAGTCCGAGACACTGTGGCCTACTACAGAGCCTTACTGTCTGATAATATACATTACAACTATGGTTTACTGACACTTCAGTTGAAATCAGAATGTCACCTTGATAATGTTGTGTGAAGAATAAGGTTTATAGTATTAAAGTTTATTATTTGTTTCTCTGAACAGCTCTAATAAGGACAACTCAAGAAGCGTTCCAGTGAATTTGACTCTGAGCAATGTAGCGAGAGCACAGGTGGAGATCAGAGGGTGGGTATCTCCCCTTATCTTTTTCACTGAGCAGAAAATGAGCAGTCTCAGTCCAATTTCAATAAAAGAACCCACAGTGCCACCGTTTGCCTCTTCTGGAGAGGTTATTCACTGGACCCTTATACAGTAACTACTGATTAAAAAATATTGTCTTGGGAGAAGGGTAATTTTTTTTCCCTCATTCAATGCCCTAGAACCCTAGAACCCTAGAACAACATTGTGATTAACCAATCAGATTTAAAGAACTAGTTTTATGCAACAAGAAAAAAACCCTGTCCTTAAGAAATTTTAATTTGAATAGTGTTTATTGGCAAATATGTATCTTACAGTACTTGTTTATAAAGAAAATTGTCTTTCTTTTTTTCCATAGTGTGTCTCACCCAGCTCAGGTTGTTTTGCCTTTTCCTCGATGGGAACCCAAAGAGAAACCTGTGAGAGAGGATGATGTCGGCCCTCAGGTTCAGCACATATATGAGGTGAGGAAGAGACACATTGAGTGCTTAAAACACAGGAATTGGAGAAGAAGTAGGGTAAAAACATACTGGAACTAACATGCTCTGTTAAATGGCCAGAAAACAAAACAGCAAATATTTTAAACTGTGGTGTATCAAAGGGATCCACTAGCATACACACACAAAGTACATAAACACACAAGTCATGCCACAGCTTATCAACAAATACTGAACAATTTATTTCTTTTTATCCGAAAGACAGTATAATTTTATGACTCAATATTATTTTTAACAACAACCCTATTATCGAAACAGTAAAATCAAACACTAATCTGCTATAAGAACTACGTTTACCACAATAAACTTTCCCAATGGAGTGTTGTGCATTCAGCTAGCAAAAACCAACTTCTGGGGCCTGTACCATGAAGCCGAATTAGCTGGCTAGCCAGGTAAGTTTAGGTTTAGTTTGCACCAATCCTGGGTTTTA
>JAUMHP010000070.1:11621680-11645703 GCA_032361065.1 Enteromius trimaculatus
GGTTTGGATTTGTCAACCCAAAACTAATCCTGTAACTCTGAGTTTGTTTAGCCACCATCATGGTACAGGCCCCTGGAAAGCTATTTATTTGTTGTTTGTTTTTGTGGAGACTCTTGACCTTTTTTTGCTGCGAGAGGGCCTCACTAAACGCCATCTGTCCTGCGGCTATTAATTTTTTAATTGGCTGTAATGTTGCCCAGACGCTGTGCAGATGGTTTATGTTAGAAGCAGCTTCAGCTCATGTTCGATCCAACCGCTAATGCTAATGCTAGCAGTTTTTGTACATTCTACCATAGTAAATAAAAGCCTGATGATTCATATTAATTGATTTTGCATCAACATCACTCCTTATGAAAAATTACAGTTTTATTATAGCAAATACGTTTTATATAATACACAGCATTGTATGAATAGCCATTTATCGGCTATTGGCTATAACAGTTATCAGCCTGTTGGTATTTGTCATCATTAGCATACCAGTGCATTATTATAAATGTTTAATGAAACAACAAATCATTTTTAAATAGATTTATATGCTTATGCTGATTTTGTTGTTAACCTCTTTGTATTTCTCTCCCTCTTCCTAGTTACATAATAAGGGTCCGAGTTCAATAAGCAGGACTGTGTTGGAGGTGGGCTGGCCCAGTCAGTTCAAAGAGGAGCACCTCCTTTACGCCCTTCAGATCATCACTGATGGACCTGTTCAATGCAGTGTCAATGGCTCTCTAAACCCGCTGCAGTTAGAGGTAGCAGATGCTCACCAACTCTTATTTTCTCTTAATCCTTTTTTTTCTCATTAAGAGTGTCATTCTTAAAAAGATCCAATGCAAGAAGAAAGTGTCAGTGAATTAAGCCCCTGACCAGACCTACACAGAGTTATTTAAATGAGTGCTTTTGTCTGTGTTCCTTGCTGTCATAAAACTCAGGTTTCTGTGCTTTTACTAATGAGCCTCAAATAAATGTAATACTATGATTGCAGAGCCTTGCTTGTTTTTGATGTCAGAGTGTTGGACTAATTCTGACCTCTCTTGAGTGGACTTTATTATTGCTGTTCAGATTTCATGTGCAGTCATTATGAAGCGTCACAGCGTCCTCATGAATCTCTGTGCCTTGTAACTGATCTGCGTTCACGCTGAGTTCAGAATTTTAACCACCTGGACTGATATGAGAGCTCTTTTCCTGTGAACTTTAGAGAGCATTTTGGCTCAAAATTTTGGCTGAGAACTTCGTCTTTTCCTCTCTGACCACATTCACACAGTGACAAACTCATTTGATGCAAATAATAAATATTTAAGTATTCATTTTTCCTACCTTATGAGATAGTCTCTCTCTCTTTCTCTCTCTCTCTCTCTCTCTCTCTCTCTCTCTATATATATATATATATATATAAATGTACAAGCATTGTGGTTTACTAGGACACAATAATAATATGGATCAAAACGTAAACATGGTTTATGAGGACACTTCCTGTGTCCCCCCCAAAAAAGTGATCAATGAAATATAGAACATTAGAAATATAGAACAATTAGAAATGCTTCCTTGAAAACCAACTGAAATAAGTAAGTTTAATTACTAAACTGACTAAAACTATAACTAGCACATTGCATTTTTTAATTCCTCTCCTTCTTCTGCACATTTAGACCTCCACTCTTCAGGACACTCCAGAATTACTGGGCTTTCTGAGGAACAGCAGCGCTCCGACTCGCCACAGACGATCTGTTTCTACAGCCCAGAGTTACAACAGCAAGATACTGGTACACACACCACTAACACTCACACAAACCACCTGAAGAGCATGACTGCACACCGTGAGGGAACAGCCTCATATATGTGACAGATAGTCTCTTATGTTGAACTTGACATGTTATGGGGACCTGTGTTGACCTCAAAGGCTGAGTTCACCTGTAAATCTCATAACAGGTCGTTCATATTATGCTTATTTTCTTGCTCTCTTAAAGTGTCTCTTTAGGAGGTTTGTGAGTGTGTGGATGGACCAGCTGGTTTTGATAATCATAGTCCATCACACCTCAGGCATTGAGATAAGACAGGGCAGAGATCAGGTCCTATGCACACACACAAACAGCTGACACACGCACCATCACTCATCTCTTTAAATGTGACCAAAGCACATCACTCAAAATCAAGTGTGAGGCTTTCAATACACACAGCTACAGATGTTCTTAGATTTTACACTTTTCTTATTCGGCACTTTGCTATTATTACAAACAGTATTATCAGCAAAAGAACTGAAGTTGAAACGTAAAATTCATAATATTTCTTAGCTCTAATTTTTTCAAAACTCTCTAGGTTTTATTTGGATGTTCAGTGCCAGTTTTTTTACATTTTTTTCAATGAAGAGAGATGTGAGACAAAAACAGATCTAAGTGTCGTTCTTCAATTTTTCTCATTGTGTGTGTTTGTGATAGAATTGTTCAAACATCAACTGCCTGATGGTGGAGTGTGTTGTCGATCGATTGGATCGAGGGCAGAGCGCAGTGATCAAGTTCAGATCTCGACTCTGGGCTCACACCTTTTTACAGGTAATTTTTATCATATAAATACTTGCCTTTCTTGCTTATTGACCAAGGAAGTTTTGTTGGTTATCCATGTTAAAAGGATAGTTCACTCATAAATGAAAACGGAACACCAAAACATAATGTTACTTTCCTTTCCAAAGGAAGAAAGAAATTCATGCATTTTCGGAATGACACGAGTGTGAGTAAATGATGGCAGAACGTTCATTTTTGGGTGATTTAGGAGACCTGCTGGGAAAAGCAGCATCCAGAGCACTATACAGTGCTGGATACAGTGTGTGTAATTACAGAGAAGGATGCAGCATGGAATCTACTGTAGTGTATAAACATTCACAAACTGTCACAGTGTTTTCAGATGTTATCTTCATGGTATCCCTGTAAAGTCCAGCTGGTGATTTTCACTTCTTAAATCACTTTATGATCAAAGGCCCTTATTAAGCTGTGCTTACACTGACTGTGATTTACAGCAACAAACTCACCAGCAGTAATTCATTTTCAGAGATAGTTGGCTATTTGAGGCGACAGGAGCGACTGTGGAAGTTCAGCTTTATGCAAATATACAATGACATCACTTGGAAACTTCTAATGGGAGTTTAGACAGTGAAGTGTAGAAACTTCTAAATGTCTTAAAAAAAAATCTGTGGGGTTCAGTGTTCATTTAGACCTGGCTGTAGGGCAAAAACCGCTCTTCAAAGTATTTTTTCAGTTCCAGAGACAGTCATACAGGTTTGGCACAACAGTTGGGTTGGTGAATGATGACATGAAATTAATATGTTCATTTTTTATTCAAAACATGGCCACTTTTCCTTCTTTCTGAACACAACAAAATGTTTTGTCACCCTCGGGTGTTAGGTTGGTGTCACAGGAGATGACATCACTAGTCTAGTTACACATCGGGCAAGTGATATCATAAACCCTGACATCGTCAGAACAAAATGCCTTTCATCTCATGTCCAGAGGATTGTTCACAGACATCAGACACATGTATGAGAGCACGTACACTAGTGTGTCTGCAGGACAGTAGTGATCTATGTGTGTGTTTGAGAGTGATCCTAGTGTGCAGGAAGTACTTTAAGTTTTTGTTTTGCTGCTCTTTTGACCACTGCTTCTCGCTAAGCCTCATTCATGCTGAAGCCATTACAACTCACCGCCCTCTCAGACACCCGCCATGTGCGTTCTGTTAATGTTAATCTGACATTTTCCTCTTCTGTAAGGGGCCGGCCTCTATCCCGCGCGCTCCGAGATGTTTCCATGTGTGTTGTATTTACACTAATCCACTGCTTTCCTCTGGCAGAGACGGAATGACCACTACACGCTAAACTCCACAGTGTCCTTTCAAGTGATGGCCATGCCTTATCGCATCAAAGCTGATTCACTCCCACACCAGAGCAAATCAGTGAGTAATCTAGTGTTTGTGTGGGTGCAGGTGGAGGAACGTGGACAACAACATAGGAAAAGAGAACATGGGTTTTAAATAATACAAATATTCTCAGCTAAATGTTAAGGTAGACTAAACGCCACCGAGTTCAGTCTGTTTACCTTTGATAAGGAAGGTAAGGGGGTTTATGGATTAGTTTGAAGCAGTCTGGCAGTTTTTCCGATTTAGAAGAGAGTGGAGATTATTGAAAATCATTAGGAAATGTTACAAATCAGATGTGAACTCTCATTTTTAACAAGAGCACCAAGATTCAATGTTTTGGAATGTACACTAGTTAAAAAATTGGGATCATTATTATTATTTTTTTTAATAAATTAAAAAGCACTGATCTTTTGAGCTTTTTATTCGTAAAGGAATACCAAAAATGTATAATAGTACAGTAATACCTACTTAAGATTCCAATTTACCATCATAGGTATAATCTACATTTTGACATATTACCATAGTACTTCCATTGTATTTTCTACCATGTATACATTGGAGTGCCATTTAAATACAATGATATGATTACTGTATGTTTGTGTAACCACATAACTTTTATGTATGTCTCTTTGTGCATCAACAACATTAAGGATTCTAAGCTGAGTGCCATAAGCAAAGCATAATACCCATACTTTTCTGTGTGTGTGTGTGTGTGTGTGTGTGTACTCAAATGGAAAGAAAAAAGGGAAATGAAATAAAAATAATAAACAAAGCTTTCTGAAGGAGCTTCTGTTGCATTTAGTTGTAAAATGATACAAAGATATGAGAGGCGATAAGGGAAAGGAAGCTGTCTAACTGATTTATGCAGGCTAATATCAATGCTTGCAAAAAAATTAATGACCTCTGTGTTTGTGTGTGCTTGTATTTTTAAGATTGGCACATTTGTGGTGTGGGCCATTCCTGACGTTTCTTTTGCCATCCCCCTGTGGGTAATAATTCTGGCTATACTGCTGGGACTACTGGTGCTGGCCATACTTAGCCTAGCAATGTGGAAGGTAGGTGGACTTAATACACAAACACACACACAGTCTCAGACTGGCCTCCACTGACTCTAAAGATTGTCGTTTTGAATACAGTAATCATCAGTCACAAAATGCACATCATGCAAATGCACCCAATATAGCTTTTCTGTTGATTCTGGTTACCAGGCTCTCAGAGTGTTTCATGTATATGTTGGCATTAGTCTTAAAGAACAGCAAAATGCGTCTGTCTGTGCGTCAGTGAAATAACAAAACAAAGGAACTTCAGGGGGTAGAGAAAGAGATGGCTGTTTAAGATAGCGTGAGAGTAGGAGATGGTGGAGGAAGTAAAAAAAGGGGGTCGGAGGAAGTGAAGTGAAAAGAGGTATGGGGAACATTGAAGAACTTGATGAAAATTGGCAAATCAGATAAAGCAGAGAGAGAGAGAGAGAGAGATAGGGAGTGCTGCTGCAGTTGGGCATTAATGAGCCATTTGTGATGCTATCAGTGTTTTGTCTGCAGGTCCGTTCTCAGGCTCTTGATTGGGTCCCTATGGAGGAGACATGCTCTAATTGGCTAACGTGTACAAATACACACATATGCGCTAAACACACCGAAGAGTGACGGGTGTGCGTGGGTGCACAAGAGGAAAATATCAATCAGATGCTGTGAGGGGGATTTTTAGAGCAGCTGTGGCCCTAGATTTTAGTTTAACACACAGGCAATTATATGTTTTATAGATAGTGTCACATAAAATGGATTAGAAAAGTGAGGAAAACATGTATGTGTTCTGTTGAGAATACAATGTTATGGCCCCCTCTTGTGGTGAAATGGGATGTTTACAAGGTGTTAATGAATGTTTTATCAATATTTTGAGATGTATACATATTTCACATATTTGTTTGTACTGTGTTTATTTATTATGTATGTATTAAAGCACATAGAGTATATATTTTGAAAGTATTTACATGTAAATGCATTTCTAATTGTTTTCTTATATTTTATATTATATATATATATATATATATATTTATATAAGCATAACATATTTGTGTTAAATATATATATATATATATATATATATATACACAGTATACACAAATATAATATGTAAAGACTAAATTTTTTATGCAATTAATCACAATTAATCATTTGACAGCACTAATTAATATATATACATAAATAAAATATAATTAAATTTTCTATATCCCAACACATTTTTTATGCAATACAGTTATATTATCAGCGAAAATGTGAATAAAATGTTTGTGTATATAATAAAATGTTTTTTTTTTGTATTTATTAATTATTATCATTATTGTTTTTTCTTTTATTTGTTCAGTTTATTTCCAGGTTTAAATTTGGTTTTGGGTGTTGATGTTATCATTAATGATAGTTTTGTGATATAAAATAAATATACATATATAACGAAATCATAAAAACTGCATGTGTATGATAATTAGGTGCTGTAAAGCTGCATTCATTCATTTATAATTTTAAATGGAATTATATCTTTATAATCCACATATCCATAAATAGATCCGATTGCAGTCTTCTGAGTGAATCTGAGGTCTTAAATGGGCCATTGTTTTCAGCCTCTGAGAGCACATCTGTGCAAGTGTTTTAGAAGACAAAACATTGGAAGAAATGAATAATGTCTGTTATCCGAGGGATCATATTCTCATCATCTGTTCTTTTTTTTTTTCTTTTCCTCATCCCACCTGCTCTCCTTCAGTGCGGCTTCTTCGATCGAGCGCGGCCACCCAAAGACGACGACGTGTCGGACCGTGAGCAGCTGACCGCTGAAAAATCCACAGATGCGTAAGAGCAGAACAGATGACAAATATGAATACAGAGGTCATGGGATGATGAATCACCCTGAAGAGAGTGGAGGAGCTGTGGCCGGAGGTTTCAGTGTCTTTGTAGATGTCTACAGATCCAAGCCTGTAAATAAACTACAGCTCTCACACTGGACTGCGATCTGTGAGCTGGGCCACAGTACCACTCAAAAACATTTCTAAAGCTTTATTTAAAATGACGGAAGAGCAAGAACTCTGGACTTTGCACTCGGATAGAGATGCAATATTCACAGGATCCAAAGAGCCACGAGCCAGAACAAGACTGCAGGCTGATCGATACAATCCCAAAGATTAAGATCTCACTTTCAGACCAACTTGCAAGTGATGATTTCCAATGCTATATAGTGTTTAACTTTATCAGCGGAACTTTCTGCTGCCTCAATCACCAGCTCAGCACAAGATCTGGATCGCTTCACATTGACCACATACACACTGCAGCTAAATATGGATTCACTCCTCTTTTAAGGCATTTCTGATATTTCTTTAATGTCATTTTTAAATATCGAACCACAAATGGGATAAACTGTTCCATATTTCATCTTTACAGCATTATTACTGTGGCAGTCTCGGGAGTGACGTCTGTTTTTGTGTACACACACATTTAGTCGATTCACACTCACACTTGTACATGGTTGTCACTCCCAAAACTTTGCAGTGTGTATATGGTCGTTTTTAACAGAATGTTTAAAAACAGCACATAGCCGTGTGCAAATTGATGTCACCTACAGTGCACACTGTACTTTATGTATTGCCTTAAAATGATTGATAATGATGGTGTTAGTGGTTAATTGTGCAAAGCTGGTCCCGCTGCATCATCAGCCCTCAGTGTAGTTTCACAGCATTGTCTCATTTCCCATGTCTTGTTAAGGACTGTACTGATTATGAAGCTTGTAAATGAATTGCTCACTAAGTACACAGATGGGGGTGCGGGTTATGAACAGATATAAATTATATGTGCAATAATGGGACATTTTTGAGTTGATCATTTGTGTGTACACTGGCTCCAAAATGTTTAAAGCCTGAGGTTCAGGTTGTTTTGTATATAAAGCTAAAATACTTGTTTGTCAGGCTGATGTGCTGACTTGAATATGTCTTTTCCAAACTAAACGTTTTGTCTTTCAGCGCTTTAAATGCATCGACCGATAATTTCATCTGTTGAGAATCTGTTTTTAGACTGCTACTAAAACATGTTGCGTTCAGAGCATGTTAATGACGTTTTCTTCTGGTTTCATATGGATTTTTACCTCACTCGGTGTCCACACGTCTTTCAATACATGGACTGAGAATACAACTAAGAAATGATTCAAGGCAATGTTAGTCATAACAAAACCACATCTTGTTTTCTCCTCTGGAAGGACATGATTAATGTTTCAGTTCATGATTGATGTATTATGACGTGCACCCCTATTTTTAGTTTACACACATCTGAAAATAAAATGACATTTCAAACTATTCTATATGTATTTCTATGTATTTGAATTGTTGCATAATTCTACCCAAACTGAACAAAGTGAGGCAGAAATTTCAGAGGCGTTTGGAAGAAAAGTGGAAATACAGATGAAATGTCAATACATATGTATATACTGTACATATAAGGGCATAAAAATATTTTGTTGAATGCAGATCACTGCCTTTCTAGCACCATTTTGAACTTCTAAATTCAGTATTGCATTCATTAATATTCACTTGCGTGAATGAGTTTCATTAAAATACATAATCACATTTTTAAAAACTAGGGTTTAATGATGAATTTTATTCAATTGCAAAACGTAAAAATAAGTAAGCAGGTATGAACTGCAGTATTTTTTGGAGAAACTAGTAGATACATATATATTTATTAAAAAGCCATAGCCTACAGGTAAGCCATGGCATTACAAATGAAAAGTATTTTTCCCAACCACAAAACGACTCTTTTCTCTAATTAAGCTCTTTGCATTACAATTGAAAACTTTTCTCTATTTTAACCTTAAATACAACACTAATTGTCATAAGTAATAGTAATAGAAAAATAATTATTTAATGGAACACAATTATTGCACAAATAGTATTTAGTATCAAAAGATCTTCTCAAAAAAGAAATAAATTGTATATATATATATATATATACATATATATATATAATAGAACATTGCATTTCCCATCACTCTCCAGAATAAAATCATACTGTAAATGTCTATGCAAAAATACTAATTAATGCATGCTGTAACGTTTACCAAAAGTTACTGCAAATACGTGTAGAGTGAAGCTGACGTCTATCTTGCTTAAATCCCATTCAGATGTATTGACAGCGCTGGTTTGTTTGGAACTATTGCGTGCTCCATGAACCACGTGACCGCGACGCCGGCGAGATCAAAGAAGTCTGTCTCAACTCAGGTAACTGAGGCGCTACAATAATTTACGCCACATTAAAAGTGCGCAAAACGGTATTGATTGTTTCGTATTAAAACTTAGAAAACCTGAAAGCTGAGGCTATCATTTCACAAGCTGGGTTGCCATGATGGCGTGAGATTGACATGGGCAGCGTGAGAAAGAGCCTGAAAGAGTGAGTCTCACTGCAAAGACTGTATTTCGCTTATGATAAAAACGAAGAGTTCGAGCTTATTGCAGCCGTCACTATAAGTACGCCAAACTCTCAAAGCGAATAGCAGCAATAATTTAATATTAAAGTGTACAGTGCAACTGAACTAGTTACGCTTTAACAAGAAACGAAAGCGAAAGTTACAAATTGTAGGCGATTTGGGGAGTTTATAACCAATCAGCTGCATTTGCTGGCGCCTGGTTCAGTGGGAGATTTAGCAAGAGCAGGAAGAAATGGCGTCGAAGCGTCCCTTTTCTGAAGAGGATTTTACGTGTCCTGTTTGCTGTGACATTTTCAGTGATCCCGTGTTGCTTCAGTGTGGCCACAGTGTGTGTAGAGCCTGTATTCAGCATTACTGGACGATCAAAGGCTCAAGAGAATGTCCGCTGTGTCGAAAAAGATCCACCATCAAGAACCCTCCGGTAAACTTGGCTCTGAGAAACTTGAGTCACGCTTTCCTGAACTACCGGGGCCCTTCAGAGGAGCTGTGCGAGCTTCACCGGGAGAGACTGAGTCTGTTCTGTCTGCATGATGAAGAGCTCCTGTGTGTGGTTTGCAGAGAATCACGCCAGCACAGAAACCACGCGTGCCGTCCTGTCAATGAGATGGCAGAGGAACGTAAGGTACGTACTGGGGATGTGACCCGGTCCTTTACCGGGCATACAGTATTTAATATTCTAACGCACTCATGTCATATTCATTTTAGGGAGTTTTTCGCCGTGAACTTGATCACTTGACAAGACAAATAAAGATTCTACAACAAGCCAAATTTGAATGCAGTCACCAGGCTGAGCACATAACTGTATGAAGGATGAATTTGGTTTATGACTTACTATTTTTATTAATTATGAGAATTCTGTGACATTAAAGTAAAAATTTTGTATGTGTGTTTGGTTTTTAGCAACAGGTCTGGCACACAAAATACATCATCAGGAAGGACTTCAAGCATCTTCACCAGCTTCTGGATTGTGAAGAAAAAGCCATGCTTGCTGCACTGAGCAAGGAAAAAACCTGGAAAACACAGCTTATGGGAGACAAAATGGAGAAGCTGAGTCAAGAAATATTATCTTTGTCAAGATCCATCAGCGAACTGAAAGATAAATTGAATAGTAGGGATGTCAGGTTTCTTCAGGTTAGCCTTTTATTCTTCTTCTCTATCTGTTTTTGTTGTTGTTGTTGTTTTAAATATGCATCCACCTTTTTCATCAAGATGGAAAAGCCTATGGGCGAGACTTCTTGTTTATTGCCTGCAATAGAGAAATAACAACCTGCAGTAAATTGTAAACTTGCATTACAAACCATTGTGTTCATAATAATTAAAAAAAACATTAAATGAAAATGGTAAGTCACAGCAGCTTGTAGTATCAAACACCCAAAACAAGCTGTTTTGTACAGCTATAAATAGTTGTACGCAGATGATTCATAAAATTAAAAAATGGCCATGTGCATTCTTACTGTGAGAAAAAGGTGGGTCATTTTAATTGGTGCAACAAGACAGCAATCAACAATCAACTAAATGTTTTAGTTTATGCTGTTCAGTCTTTATTAACTATTCATATTTTCTTTATTTTCAATAGAGCTTCAAGGACATTTTGGAGAGGTGAGCAGATTTACTCCATTTCCTCTTTTTGAACAGCAGTTCTGACCTCTGAATGTATTTCCAGAGCCGAGAATACGTACCAAGAACCAGAAGCAGTTCAAGGAGGACTTATTGATACTGCACAGTACCTGGGCAATTTGAAGTTCAAAGTGTGGTCAAAAATAAGACAGTCTATCAGCTACAGTGAGTTGATTTATATTATAATTTTTTTCTAGTAAAGCTGACAAGCAATTATTTGCTTCATACTGTCTGGTCCGGTGCTGGTAAAGGGTTGTTCTGTGAGAATAGGGAAGTCTACATCATGTCTGATGGAGAGGAACTTTATTTTGGAATCACTTTGAGTGATTACAGTTGGTTAAAATTAACATTGACAGTTAAAGGGTTAGTTCACCCCAAAATAAAAATTGTGTCATTAATTATTTACCCATGTGTCGTTCCACACCCATAACACCTTTGTTTATCTTCATGACATGAATTATGATATTTTTTTTTATGAAATCGGAGAGCCACCTGTCCCTCTATAGACAGCAATACAACTGAAATGTTCCCAGCTCCAGACACTTGGATGTGACATTAGGAGCTCAGCTTCAGTTTTGCGACGCTATGAACATTTTTAACTTCTTTTTGCGCAAAGAAAACAAAAATAACAATTTACTCTCTTCGTTTACATCTTTCACCATTTTAGAGAATCAAAATCACATATGCACGCTTCCCCCGAAACAGATGTAAAGAGATTACATTCATGCTCATGCCTCCCTGTAACTCAGGGCAAAAGAATGGTTGAGTAAATTGTTGTGTGTAACTGAAGCTGAGCTACTGATGTAGTCTTTCTTGGTGTGAACGGGTGGTAAGAGTGTTCATTATTAAAAACTAAAAAGGAAAAGTTTCATTTAAAACACATCCGGTTTTTAAAAAATCTACTTTTTGTATTCATGTTGGTCATGTGATTTTGTAAAACATTTAGATAATTTGTGTTATCTGGTGGAATCAAGTATTGGCATTTTCCTTTACAACATTCAACATATGTGGATGTATTCCAAAATCACTATTTTGTTTTGTTTTTTGAATAGTTTGCCAAAATGTTTAATTTGCTGAAAATGTACTTGCTCTCAGGCCATCCAAGAGGAACAGATTTGGAGAAATGTACTGTAGTATTACATCACTTGATCACCAATGGATCTTCTGTGAGACTCCCAACAGCTGATAAAAAAACATCCGAGAAATACATAAGCAATCCACTCGACTCGAGTCTATTGATTTAACATCTTGTGAGATGAAAAGCATGTTTGTAATTAATCATTTTTAACTTCAAACCATTGCATTCGTCTGAAATATGAGGGTGTCTCACGTGAATCAAGCACCTCACGGTTCTAAACAAATGACTGGTTGGACTTTGTGAGAGGACAACAGGGGCAGGATTTACTCTATGAATTAAACATTATCATTAATTATGGAGTTGTGTTTCGCCCAGCGATGGTTTAAAGTTAAAATACCTTGATTTTGAAATTGATTATAGCTGGTAGTTTTTCACAATCTGTTGTCACTGCTTTCAGGTCCAATCAGATGCCACAAGAAAACAACAAGCATTGCTAATATACACTCACGGTGTGATAGTTGTTTAGACATACATCTTCCAATGCTACCTAGACATGTCTTTAGCGGATTTCTCTGATGTTTTAATCAGCTCTTTGGACACTCATTTTGATGGGGCTCATTCAGGATTTATTGGTTGAGCATGCACTGGTGCTAAATTTCTCCAAATTTGTTACAAAGAGAAACTGTTTTACATCTGGCCCAAGGGTGAGTAAACCTTCAACACATTTTAATTTTGGGGTGTACTATTCCTTTAAATAAATTCCATGTTATTAATAAATATCATCAAGTATGTGGGGAGTTACATCTGACATGATCATAGAAAGGTAAAGTAATCCAATGCTTTACTTACTGACATTAACATAGTTATGAGGGTCACCAGAGGTCATCTCTGATGTTTGCTTTTTATTTTTATTTTATTTTTTTGGACCACATAATTATAATTATGCAGTTTTTCCCAACATTAAGATATATACTATTTTGTAATAGTTTACAAAAGAATGGATTCTATTGCAAAAGATGGTAAAATAAGATGTGAAGAACATCTATTAAAATACTTGTTTCGTAGCATTTTTAAATTGCTTGCATTAATAATGAGACATCTTATCAATATTCTCTGTTGTTAGCTCCCGTGGTGCTCGACCCAAACACAGCTAACTCGCAAATTATAATGTCTGAAGATCTGACGTGTGTGAGGGACCGAGATGAGCAAGAGGAGGAAGACATAGCTGGCATGCAGAAGATTCAGCTTCCTGATAACCCGGAGAGGTTTGATAGGTGTCCCTGTGTTCTGGGCTCTGTGGGATATTCTTCAGGGACACACATTTGGGATGTAGATGTGGGAGACAGCACTTTCTGGATGCTGGGTGTTACTACAGAGTCTGTCAAGAGAAAAGGAACCAAAAGCTTGCCCAGCGAGGTCTGGTGCATCGGCTATGACAACAACACGCTCAGTTTGAAGGCTCCTTGGGAGTCATGCATCCCTTTCCTTGAGTTTGAGAAACCAAAGCGAGTGAGAGTGAAACTCGATTTAGATGAAGGACAGCTTTCATTTTCCGATCCTCTGAGCAAAACACTCTATCACACATTCACAACCAGTTATACGGAGAAGGTCTTTCCGTTCTTCTGCAGTCTGTGCAGTGTCTCTCCTCTGAGGATTCTGCCTCAAGCTCTCTTAATTGATGAGATATAGTTTTTGTAAGTTTGGAATTATGTTGTCCTAAAAGAGAATTGTAAGGTAATAGAAAAACAGTTTAAATTTACAGGTAATTTATCATCTTAAACTTTGGTTCAGTGTTCTTGAAGTTTTTTTGTTTGTTTGTTTGTTTTAAGGTTTTTTATTTGAAAGTAAATACAAGAAAAATTCAGATTCGGTTTTCAAAAGTTCACTTAGCTTGCACTGGGAAAAGTATGAAATGGTACATTTTATACCAATAAAATGTGTCATTACTATGTATAAATCTATCATTTTTGAATGCACCTGGTCTCTCTGTCTTTTGTTTGTGTGTTACTGTGATGAAGGTTAAAGTCTTACAGTAGTTTTAAAAGAAGTGGCAATGTGATGAAAATGGAAACAGATACTAAAAACTTAATATTATAGTAAAAAGTATGAAAAGTACTACTTTAATGTATTAAAGGCAAATACATAAAAGTACATCCATCCATTCTCTAAACTGCATGACCTCTTTGTGAATATATACATTTGTGCTCATAAGTTTACATGTACATTGCAGAATGTGCAAAATGTCAAAAGTTGGAAATTGCATGTTATTTTTTAATTAGCACTGTCCTGAATTAAGCTGTTTACATATACTCCACAAGACAAAATAATACCTGAATTTCTAAAAATGTAAACAAAATTACATATCCGAGTTTTGTGTAATTTGCTGGATGATACACAACTTCTTTTAAATTTTTTGCTCCTGCACATTCTTTCGATTTTCGACGTCTTCTGCGTATTTGAACCCTTGAGCCAGAGGGTGTAAACTTTTGAACAGGGTGATGATATGTATCTGGATCTTCATAACCAGGTTATGTTAATGAAACAGCACTTTTGTCATAACTACAACAGAAATACCAGAGGAAATGCCTTTTATTGAGGGGCCTTGTGGTCAGTGAGAGGCCTTCAAATCAAAAAGCATAACAGCCATTGTTGTGAGGTAATTGACAGTACTGTACAGGAGATGGCGGTCTAATCCTTTCTGTAGGACAACCCAGCACCATCTGTTACTGGCAGTGAAAAGGTTAAACTGGTGGAGTTGACTCGCTTCTGTCGTTGTTTCGAGTCGAGTTGGGGGGAAACAGCGGCAACGCGGAGATGCTGAGCGGAGGGTTTTTCTAGTCGCCCCTCGGTGTTCAATGACATGAGCACATTTGCTAAAACACCAAATTATGGCAGGGAACCTCAGCTGCAACGAGTCTCCAGATACTCCCGCCGCCGCATAGAAAAGCCGCATTGTTGAGCGAAATCCTTGTAACCGTGAGCAGCAATAATGCGAGGCGCGGACAGCAACAGCAGGTCTGCCGTGATTGTGCTCTGCCTGCTGGGATGCGATTTATGGACGGCGGCGGCTAAGACGCTGCAGGAAAACAGCGGTGCCAAAGGTAACGAGACCCGCTGTTTACACGCACGAATACATCACTCCCGTGTAGGTTTTTAAGGATCCTAATGGAGATTTCAAGGCATTGCTTTGACTTTCTAGATGGCATTCCCTTCGCTAACTGTTAGCAACCTTAGCATATAATAACGCCAAGTGTGTAACCGCCATAACGCGAACACACGTCCCATCAATTAAATAGTTTTTTAATGTAATGTTATTTTAACAACGCAGACTTTGTTAAATGTTCGTAATTCCATTGATCTGGTATTTTGTAACTCTCGAGCCATCTGTTTGAAATCGGATCTCGTTTTTGTGATGCCTGTCGTTGCAACAAGCATCTCTGCAGCTTCCAACGCACATGAACCAATTGGCGCGTGTCATTTTTTTATAGGTGAGACCAAGCACTGTTATAGTTACAAGGAGCAGTTTTTGTCTGTTTCTCAGTGGTTATGAGGTTCGTTTGTTTCCAACCCATATTAAATCTGATGCAACTTACAGCGTTTGAGAAATCTACGTTTTTAAAAACTGTAAAAATCAATGCGAGTGCTGTTGTCACAACTGGTGCACTATTGTCATTTTTGCCTTTTGTGCATAAATTAATTCAATAATAAATAGAATGTATATCATATTGTTTATAATTATAATTTAATATGCATGTTTTAAAGAGCTACTCTCCTTGTCTGGTCAGTCATGATATTTATTATTCTTTCAATGTATGTAATTTTATATAATGTATTTCAAATTTAGCATCCATTGAGCTTTGATTATTACATGTATACATTCTTATCTCCAAAAAAAAAAGTATTTTATATATTTATAGAAAGGCTTAAAGACTTTGTAGTGATTTCACCCATCATCTTGTTCATGTCTAAGATCTTTCTGAAATCTTAATGGACCTTGTTTATTTATGCTATGATGGTTTTATTATGAGATTATTTCAGGCTTGTGGCTATTTCAGGCTGTTTTAGTCTAAATGAGCTCGCTAATGTATAAAGTAATGCAATATTAAGTGTCTGTGCATTAAGATGTACCGACGATGAAGGAAGTTGAAAAGTCAATTTCATATCACTGATTCACATTTGACATTTACATAATCCGGGTATCACATTAATGCTTTGGGGTAAAGCATGGGTGTCATGGTTGAAGAAACCTGCTTAAATGATAATGTTGGCAAAGCTCACCTCTTGACAGCAGATTGATTTAGCAGCTCATAGACTGCCAGTTTGGTAAAACCCTCCCTGTCTGAGCTTATAATGTGAGGAATCCCCTTAAACCCCCTCCTCTCTCCTGATGGAGTGTCCTCCTCCCCCTCCGTCTCCTGCTGATGAGCAGCGGCAGCACAGATGGGTCTGCTGCTCTCTCTTCTTTGGGACAGTAGACTGGCACGTTGAATGCTTTAGGTATGCAAAATAGGGCTTTCCTGCCTTTTGTCCGGGCTTTGCCACTTCCTCATCTCTGGCATCTGAAAAGGGAATGCTGTGTGTGAGGCCTTTACACTGTATAGTCAGGCCAATTTTAGTCAAAGCTAGGTTGTATTATTATAATTTTTTAACTTTAATTTCTTATGTAGTTTATGCAAAGCTTTCTCTTACTAAATGTCTCCTATTTTTATGATTCACATTGTTTAAGTGAGGTATATCTGTGTCAGATAGTTGTCGTTAATATTAATAGTAATGCAGCAAAATATTGTGCATCTCAGATGACTTGAAGAATGATCTGTGCCTTTTAATAGTTTTTATATATATATATATATATATATATATATAAAACCAAATTTAATGTAATCTTTATTTGCTTTTCATACACAAGTCACTGCTTTTATACTTCAAATTTTATTTAATTGTTGCTGCCATTTAACAGGTTCCTATTTGAAAGAAATGTAATTATCTATCTTTATAATCAACTTTAAAGTCATAGTCATTTTTTGAACTTTGTCTATGTTGTTTAACTTCATATTTTATTAACAAGGTGCAATATACAGTACATATACTTTTTAAAAATTTAAAGTTAGTAAGAGTGTTTTTTTCAGCGGATGTGCAATAAATTGAACAAAAGTGACAATAAATAAATTTACAGTGTTACAAACTATTTTAGTTTCATATATATGCTGTAAGTCCTTTTGAACACATGATAAAATAAAGCGCCAAAGTTTCTATAAAAATATTACGCTGCACAACTGTTTTCTACATTGGTAATAAGAACAGAAAAAAAAACATATTTAAATGATTTCGGAAGGATCACGTGACACTGATGACTGAAGTAAGGATGCTGACAATTCAACGAGCCATCTAAGGAATAAATTACCTTTTAAAAATATATTAAAAAATAAAACCGTATTTAAATTGTGACAACATTTCACAATATAACATTTTTTACTTGTATTTTCGTTAATTAAATGCTTTATATGCAAGCATCTTGGTTACCATCCAAAGCTAGTCAGTCTGCCTTGTGCTTCTTGCTAATGATTTTTGCTGAGGTTATGCATTACATTGTATAACACGATGCAATGCGTCTACGGAAGTGAAGAGTCCAGATTAAGGGTGTTAATTGAAAATAAACTGCATAGCTGAGTTTGCTTTGCGGTGATGTTTAAAGCCTCTGCAAATAACAGCATTTTTAAAAAATTTATTTGTATTGCCCATATGTCCCATGTTTATGCCAACAGTCAGATATTTACTGTAAGCAGTTGCTTGATGTCGCACACTTGCCCAAAAACAGAGTAAATAGACTCCTTAATAGTTTCCTGCTATAATGCGCATGGGCTTAGAACAGTGGGTCTTAGGAAAACCGCTATATTTTAGAGCTTGAGAGACTCATAAAGGCAGGTAAAGAGAATAATCTGGTGTTTTCTCACTGGTTAATTCTCAGTATTCTGCTTGTTACAGTGCAGAAATGGAAGGATGTGTCTGTTTGTTTGCCAGCTAGCATTTCTAAGCATTTTAAGCACACGGGAGACCCCCGTTGTGTTTAATTTTTTATGTGGCCGTGTTTTCACCGAACACTCAGACATTTTCTCATCTCTGATTACCAAAACCAGACTGTCTCCCATGGGCAAGCCGGTAAAGCAACTCTTTCTCTCTCTTTCTCTTTCTCTTCACTCACAAGCGTTATCTTGCAAACAGAGATAGTGGATTCTTATATCACTCTAAATGTGCCTTGTTGATCAGTATCTTAAAGAGGCTTCAAATCTGTTATAAATACAAGTACTGAGAGGGCAGCTTGATTTAAGTAAGGTTGTGTTAAGAGCACCAGGCCTGTTTTCTGAACCATTGTGTTTCTTTATTTAAGAAGTGTGATGTTTTACTGATGTATACAGTTATGCTTGATTCGTAACACCTTAGTAAGTCATTAAACAGTGCTCAAAGCAAACTCTCTTATCCATTGTTGACGTAAGTTTGGGTTTCTAACAGTTTTAATTACACGGTTTTAGCTGTGAAGGTGTCTTAAGGAAAGGTAAAAGAAGAAAAATCCTCCGAAGGAAATACTTGTAGATCTGATTAGAATTTTATGGGCTGAATCGTCTGTTTTTGTGCCTGTGAAACATGATAATCCTCTAGACAACAGCAGTCTTTTAAGTTTAAGCAGAGCCTGGAAGTACTGAACGAGTCTCATTCACACACACACATGGCCTGTGTGTCTCCTTTTATAGAGGGAGAGAGAAAGAGAGAGAGACGGCCAGTCTGCTGCACATCTGGGGAAGTCGTTTTCCACAAAACGGAAAGACAAGCTTGTTATGTTTTTAAAATGTGTAAAACTGAAAATGAAATGCATTAGAAAGTTTTGCTTTTAGACATGTGAAATAATCATTAAGACACATTCGAGAGGAGTTACGTTACATTAATATTTAAATAGGATTTTTTTGGAGCTGTTCTTTGCCGATATCGAACAAGCTGTTCTCTGTAATGAGAAGCCATGTTCATAAGCTCTAGATAATCAAGCGGTCTTTGTTGTGACAGTAAATTGCTAGTTTCTCTTGTTTATGGCTGCACTATTAATCGATTTTCTAATCGCTGTTTCAATCACGGATGCAACAATTATATAATCATTCAAAGTGGCAATTGATTGTTCCAAGTCCACTTATGCATGCTTAAGATGCGTGTTTTTCTTTGTAGGGGTTATCTTAGTAGTATGACATTTATAATACCATCTATAGTTTTGCTTTTTTATTTAACGAATAAACCAATTCTGTGTATAACTGATATATGAGGCTGAGTTGAATACTTTAAAAAAACAGTTAGTGTTTTCAGCTTGTTTGTGTTCATGCAGAAATATGGCTTGCAGCTGCTTCAAACAATGGTATAAACATCATTCAGTAGAAATTGTGATAATCATACTTAATTACAATTTCAAGGGAATAATTGACAATTATGATATTTGCCCTACTCTTGTTAATGTCAAAAGAGGCTGAAAATGAGTTTCGCTGCATTAGATAAATGACTTTATCATACAAATACTCTGAGCCCACAGATTTGATTACTATTGCTAAAAAATTGCTGATGGTCTAATAGAACTAAAAACGTTTTGAAAATAAGACTCTCTGTGAGGATTGTGGTTGGGGGTTTGGTTATTTGAGCTTGGTTTAAATGCAGAAGTAAAGTGTGAAGTCCCAGTTAAATCACACATGACCTCAGTATTGTTGTCAGTGTTTCTGTTGTTGACTCCTTCTAGCACTGTGATTTTGAAGAGGCAGTAGGTACCTGTTAGTCTCGCCAAATTGTGGCTTATAATGTTCCAAATGAGAGTTTGGTTCAACTTAGTGCGAAAGGTTTCCAAAAGATGAATCTTTTTAAGCATACATTAGAATTATGTTACTCCCAGAAATTCCTCCCAAAATACAGTTTTAAATAAGAACTTTCCACAACTTTTATTTCATAATTTGAGATTATATCGATAAACGTATTAAATATAACTTATTACTTTCTTTAAGGGAGCAGTGTATCGTATAAAACTGTTTTGCTTCTTATTTTGTTTAAGCTTGCTTATTTTCATTTATTTTTTTCATTATCATTTTTAGCAATAAATGTATTCAACTTCATAGGTTTCAGTGCTCTGTATTTGTACCAGAAATTTTCAGTATAGATATTTTAGTTTGGCATTTATGTGTGCTAAATAAATGCAGGATTAGTTTTACATAATCGCACATCTCTGTTTTCTCCGTTAAATAATATAAAAGAAACTGAAAAGGGGTTCAAATATCCTACTTGACCGTTTCTCCCACACAAACCGGTCCTTGCACACTTCAACCCTGTATAACCTTGACAGTACTGTTTTCTTTTTTTTCTGTCTCTCAGATGAATCAATAATATGGTTTCCTGAGGCAGTCGTAAGGTTTAGAATCCAGTGTATTGACTGATTACTCTCTTCATTACTGCTCTTGGGTTCGTGATGTCATGGTTCATGGCTCTACTCATTTTTATGTTGAGTAAATTAAAGTCAGTTAATTTGTTGTTATTTAGACTGTAATATAAATTGTTAAAATAAAAAGAAAATGTATTAAGCTAAACTTCCTTGTTTAGAGTATGAGGTATGCCTACATTCCCTCACTTTGCCTCTGCCTCTTTCTGTCCTCCACTGCAATGCAGCATCCTGAATGGTGTGTGTGCGCACACACACACACACACACACTTAGATAAACACATCCATGCTTATTATGTCCAGAAAAGCCATATCATCCCTTATCATTAACGGCTGTAGTTACATAAATACATGTCCTGTAGACTTTTGTTCTGTGATATTTATGAGTATTTTATGTTCTCTTCCTTCTGGAGATCCTTGACACGGAAATATAACTGTAATAAAGCCTATTGGGTTAGAGACCTATAAGCTTATGCTTTAAGTCTGCAGACAACGGGGAATTGTACCACTGGGTTCATATCACATGACTTTTGCATGCAGGGAGATTTTTTTCAAAGAGAGAAAACACAAGTAAAATCTGAATGTCAAAATGCAAGGTTCGCTTTGTGTTTAAAGAGTCATATTTAATCTGCGGTTTGCGCCTTACACAAAGCTACCGCATGAACTCAGATAAAGTTATTTACTGCATTAAACAGTACAAAAAAAGAAACACAAACGTTTTGTCATTAATTAATTAATTATTCGCCCTCATGTCATTCCAAACCAGTAAAACCTTCATTCACCTACAGAACAAGATATTTTTAATGAAATCTGAGAGATTTCTGACCCTGCGTAAAGACGTTCCCTGAAAGGTAGTAAGGACACTGTTAAAATTAGTCATAGTGACATCAGTGGTTCAATCATACTGTTATGAAGAAAACTTTATGTATAAAATGAAAAAACAAAATAATGACTGTAACAATTTCCTCTTTTCGGTGTCTATCAGGAAAAATGTGACCACACAGCCATTGACGGGTCTTCCGGGGCACGGGCACAATATCACAGAATCTACACCAAGCCAGCAAGCGCGTTAATGTCTGCATCTTGCTTCTTATAATGTGTGCATAAGACGGAGTGAAGGCAAGAGAGAGAGACAGACTGTGCGTGCATGTGAACTGTGTGTGTGTGCCTGTTCATAGCGCGTGCTAGACAGAGAGCATCCTGATTGGTTTACTAAGCAAAATAAGCCAATCAGCTTTCAGTGTGGGCGGGCTTTTATTTCTTTTCTCGTGGACTGAAGTTATCAGTTCAGTGCAGCCTATGATGAGATTGTTGTGACAGAGAGAGAGTGACTCGACTGTAAACAACGTAACAAACATTGCAATAGTTGTGAAGAAACCCCTACTGTTAAATGAAATTTACGCCCATGCTTTGGAGTCTTTCATTTTTTTGACTTATGGGGCTATCATGTGATGAACGAACGACTCAAACCCAAAGACTCGAAACAGGTGAACTAATTCCAGTAAGAGGAGATACTTGCACTTAAAGGGACTTTTGTTGCTTTACTCGCACTAAAATAATTGAATTTGTTTTCATGTCTCATCCAAGATATTTGAAAACTTTAAAAGGTCATTTTGTTGCTGTTGTTGCACTAAATACTTTGATTTATTTGATTAATTTTGAAGAAATTTGTTGGTGATTTAAATGTGGTTTCTACATATTTATTATGTGTTTTTGACTGTGAAAACTTGATCCACTGAGACTTAGTATCCATATGCAGTCTGCATTGTTTGTCATGCTTTGTAAAGCTTGGCATAGACTTAAACTCGCTACAGGTTTGCATAGAACTCAATAAAGAGAAGTTAAATATACCGTACCATCTCATTGAATTTATCTGACTTTCTAATCCAGATATCAGGTTCAAGTCAATCACACATTTCATTTTTTAATACAATGTAAAAATGTGCACCCTAGAGTATTCACCGAATAAGAGTTGTGTTCCTTGAATCTACAAAAACCATGCAAGGATGCTTTTTTCAGTGTTACCACCCCTCATAATTTTAATGCCACCCCATGAATAATTTTCTAGATCCGCCCCTGCACACAGCACTCCCATATATATCATGTTGCTTGAACATACATCTCATTTATGACGTAATTCACACTGATTGTGACCTGCCAACCAGCTGCTGTCAGTATGAACAATGCGTAAGAGCAGACTGCACATGCAGTGAAGTCATAGATTGAGAGGGAGTCAGCAGTTCACAGCATGTGTGTATCATTTGGAGTGGAGGAGGGAGAGGGGAATTCCCAGAGAGAGCGGCTAGAAAAGAGCCGTGCTTCGGACAGTCTTGCAACGAAACAATGAATAACCCTTTGAAAAATACTGACAAATAAGATTAATCCTGGCAGGTTAAAAGTTAACTGGAGGTTTCCTGAGACCAAAAACCTTTTGACACAAGCTGTCTTTGTTTTACTCGCTGTAATTATCTTATGCAGAATTCTCGTGCGGCATCTTAATCACACTTACTAAATCAAGCTTCATGATGGGACCTTCTCCCAATTCATTCATATAATTGTGCTTTGGTTTGCTTGTTTAAGTTAAAACAGCTGGTCTTTTATTCAATAATTGATCTGATCCTTCTGTTCTGAAAGTCCCTTTTTGAGACATTGATTTTTTTTTTTTTTCCCAGAATGCATTGACTCTTAAGACTTCCCCAGATTTTAACTTGATATAGCACCGTAAATATTAAATTGTGTTTAGTTAAGCTTATAATTTTATAATAGTATTAAAAGATTCTATGCACTAAAAATATATATTGCATATTTTTATAGGGAGTAATATATTGTTTTGACCTCATTGTTGAAATATATAGCAAAAGTATAACATATAATTTAATTAGTAAACGTTTAGACCATATATACATATATATATATATATATATATATATACACACAATATGTTATAAAATACAATATAATGTACAATATGTCTCATTAAGATGATAAACACAGGCGTGCGTGTGCTTGTTTGGTAAAGAATGTTACAAAAGGAGGTGAAAGGATCAGGAACAGGACGTCTGTTATGGAGCCTTCTCTGGATGAAAAGATGGAGAGAGAGTAACGTGTGCAGGATGAGTGAAGACGTCGGAGGTCTTTATTGTCTCTGTGCGGCTCAGCAATTCCCAGTAGAGCTTGAGGCAAAAGAAAATTCTTACTATTCATCGCAGTGCTATTTTTCAAGTCAAATATTTACCTAGTGTTGGATGACTGCGTTCCCTTCAGATTGTCGGATAACATTTCAAAAGCTGCTTACAGTAAACACAGCAGAGTGCTGCGATGACACTGCCTGCACCTGTGCTTTGAAAAAAAAGACCACAGGTGGCTGTGTATTGTACCTGCTTTTTATTTATCATTTTTATTAGTAAAGTTGTTTATTGAAATAAGCATTGAAGGATTGTTTTTTTTTAATCAATAGTAATGTTCACAAACATGGTGGTAAATGCACACGGAATGATATATTATTGAGATTACACGACCGGGGGC
>JAUMHP010000070.1:11651453-11663418 GCA_032361065.1 Enteromius trimaculatus
ATGCATTCCAATATTAGAATATTTTTTTTAGTTGTCATAATTGTGTACTTTATTATTTTTTTTTTTTTTATTATGCCGGCAGAGGGCTTTGATAATTAAATGCTTGGTAAATAAACAGTTGTGTGATGTGGCTTGGGTGACCTTACAAACTACCACGTAGATATGTTTTTTTTAATTATTAATTTCAGTTTTGCAGTGCTTCAGCATTAAGTGACAACATAGCTTTAAAAGTTTCACATTATTTCAATGCAGTATATAATTTGTCTTTTATTAATAAATAAATATTTCTTAAATATAAAGCAAGCTATAAATGTTAAATATGTGATGATAATCAGTCATTACCAAATTGGAATGTGTTTTTAATTCATTTTTCCATTCTCCCCAGGTCGGCCTTGTTTTACAGTAACTGGCTGCTTTGTTGTGGATGCAGACTGATTGAGAGGTCCATCTCAAGTTCTCTGACCTGGACGTAGTCAATATAAAGAGGAAAAACTGACATCCATTCAAAGTGAATGAGTTATGTTGTGCAGCTCTCTTAGGTCTTGTTCCAGTTATTGAGGGGTCTCCCCTCCTTTCTCTTTGTCTTTGACTCTCTCTCTCTCTCTCTCTCTCTCTCTCTCTCTCTCTCTCTCTCTCTCTCTCTGAGAATGTGAGAAACATTTATCAAGGTCAAACACATCCACAAGCTGTATACTCACATACATACACACGTAGTGTTCGTTTTTTTTTCCATAACATGCAATCTGTATCCTCTCGCAGAACAAGCTTAATCCCCATTTGTTTTGGTCTTTTCGTTTGTTTTGTATTATGAAGGAGTGTTGATACATTTGTGTGACCTAGCAAGCTGTACATTTAATGCCAGATATTTATTATGTGTTGTGAGGTTTACAACGGAACAGGAACGGGGGTCGAAATCCAAAGTCTTTTCTATGGACCTGCCTTTAAAGTCATATTCCGTTTGGAGTTCCTGCTGTCTGTGGGGAGGGGGGGGGGGGGTGTAAATGGTTAACCGTGTGGAAGAATGTATTGCATTTTGAAGCACAACATCAACTCGTTTATAAAAGGGCCAGATTGCTCTGAGGTGCATTTTTAAGAATAATATGTTTATTTAGGTTTTGTGTGTCCAAAAGAAACATTTAGAATTTTGAATGAATTCATTTACCTTTTGTTTCATGAAAACATTGTCAAACCTTGAGTAGCTTCTTTTCCCCACCCGTTTCTGTTCTTTACCATTTAGTGTTTTTAAATTATTATAATTTTAGTAAAGCAATTCTGATATTTAGAATTGTATTTAAGTTACATGTTCCGTTTTATTCTTGATTTTTCTTTGTTCTGTCAGTATTCTTTGCAGTTAAACCATAACCTCGTTCAAATGGTGCATTTGCGGTCAGGCCCTGGTAATTTTGCTATACTTAAGCACAAGGAGAGTCAAGCAATCGTGTGTGCGTCGTCATTTTGACAAGCATTTCTCCCGATGCTTTTGGTGATGCGGTCAGGAAAGCTTGCTCACTGTTCAGTTACAATCACTGGTGAGGCGTAATGAAATGTGAACAACGTTATTATATAGCAGAAGCTGATTTTATGTTGATACAGCTTATCTTGTCATGGTTTGCTTTATTGTATCTGAATCTACAATATGCTTTTAAATAAGCGCACGTCCAGACATGCTTAAAAAGAAAGGTACTCCTCTCAAAGTTCCGCATTTTAACCGGTGGTTTCATTCAATAACGTCCAGGGCACTTTTGCGAATGTCAGTTTGCGTATGTTTTTTCTAAGGCTTGCTGTATGAAATGAGCATGAAAACTTTTTTTTTTTCTCCAATCTGTATGGTTTAAGAACTTATGGGGTACGGTGAGAACACCCGAAGTACTTGCCTTATTTCAGAGAGGTTGTTTTTTAAATGTCAAATGGTGTAGTTTTAAATGATCAGCTTTCAATTTCTGAAGACAGTATTTTTATTGAACTCCATTGCAGGTTGGAACTGATGGGAATAAGTACCAGCACCATGTCAAACATGACAGTCCACCCAAATATCTTAATTGTCAAAAATATACATCAAGGTATACCAGCATGGATATTTGACTGAATAAAAGCATCCAAAATATAAAACGGAATTCATCTCGGTCTTTTTCCTCTATTGCCATCACATAAACCTATGTAAATATAATAAATCCACATCTGTCCAAATACTACATGGTAACCTGCGTTCACAGCTCAAACACTCGATAAGCACTTTTGCTTTCCTTTACTTTTTAGTTTTCTGATTTTCGTAGGATTTGGGATGATTTTCTTCACTTTTAGAGGCTGAAGGATTAAAGGGGAAGCGTCACTGGCTCCATCCGACATTTCTTCTAATTTCCTCTTCTGCCCTTTTACTGTAACTTTCTGCTCTTCCTCGGCGTCCTCTGTGGAATCCGTCGGGATCCAAGCCACATTGAGCGGCGGAACCATGGGCGTGATCGCGTGGACTACATCCTCGAACTCCTCGGTGCCGCGTCTGAATCCCAGCGCCAGGACGCACTTGAGACCCAACAGCCCCGCAAGAGTCTCGCTCAGACCGGGCACCTGGCAGGCGGGCACAGACCTGGTTTTACTCAGCGGGATTAAATGGAATGTCATATGTGCTGGCTGCACCGAATTACACACGAGCACCAAACTCAGTTCATTCCTCTCTAGGCCTTTGGTGACTTCGTTGATGCCGATGGCCAGCTGTTTCCTCACGGCCGGGTTGCTCCAGCACGGCTCGGTGGGCTGTGAGGGAGTCTGTACGCTCTCTGCAGGTTCAGGAACTGTTTTTTGTTTCTCGGCCGGTTTTGATGGATTTTTTCTCGACCTCCTTCTGCTTCCCCACTCGCGAAACTTATTGACTCGTTGTTTTTGAAGCCCAACGGCGGATAGTTTGACTTTAAGCGTGTTTAATATGACATTCTTGTGTGCTTTTTCCAATGGACTCCAGTGAATGCTGTATGGGCTATTTAATGAAGTTTTCACTGGTATAGGCTTCTTTTTTTCTTTCTTAGTTGCTACTTTCGCTGGGGTAGACATTCTTTCTGGAAACCTGCTTTTTAAAAACAATACTGCATTAATAATTATAATTATGTGTACAACTTTCGTTAAAGCTCTTCTATATAATCCAAGACGTATAGTTACACAAACCTAATCACCTGTTAGAAAAAGTTTAATTTCCAAAACGTGTGCACGTCCCTCTGTGCGCAGACATATTGTTTTTGAAGGTCTTCTTCTGTGGTCCCACGTCCTTTAATGTTTCTAAAGTCCTCGCTGCCATCTAGCGGCTGACTGTCCTTTTAAACAGCAGAGCTGTTCAACTAGCTGGGGGTCGTCCACAACAAGCCTTTGTCATATGCGATAATTCACACATGTAGCTACTAACTATTTTAAAAGTAACAAAATCAATCATGTGTATGATATAAATAGAACTTTTGTTATTAGTTAATCTGCCAAAATAAAAGTTTTTAGAATTGACCCTTCTAAACGAACTAAATCGAGAGAGAGGGGTTAAACTGCGCTTTTCATGTCCTGAAAACTGATCTGTATAAATGCCTATATAAATATAAATGCATAAAAATAAATACTTTATTATAGATCAGTGGTCCGGACCAGCTGTTTTTTAAATACTTATGAGCATTTTGTTTTACTATTTTAACGTTCGTTGTTTGGCCAACTAGAAAAAGTAAATATTCAAAAACAAAGAATAAAGCATATAACCAGAAAATGAAAACATGTCTACTAATTGTTTGCAGGTTCAGTTTAAAAATAAATAAATAAATAAATAAATAAACAAACCTTCAAACAGTGGGTGCCCTGCCATTTAAAGTCAGTTTATAATTTTTTATAAATTTTTTTGGGTAAACTCTGCATCTCGTGTGACTCGAAGCTGCATTTAAAAGCTAAAGAATGAATTGTATCACAATAGAAATAGAATAAGCCGAAGTTCACTGGGTTTCTCCCTCGGACGTTCCATCAGCCAATCAGCGCTCAGCTCCACCGCAGCGCACTGGAGATCATCGTAAACTCTATTCATCAGTACATCTACGCTACGCTCTCTCTGACGCACCCAGCAGCGCAGTGCTCGTCTAAGAAAATGACTTTGAAGGTATTTAACTGCACTGTTTTCTTTTAATTCCACGTTCCTTGCTTTTGATGAGATGTAATGCATGAACAACAAAGCATTTGGATATTCCTTTAAGTCCACAGCTGGATATATATAGGTAGGATTTTATCGATTACATAGCTAGAGCCCTGTATTAGTATAATACTGCATTAGATTTAGCTGTACACGCAAAAGCTCATTTTATTCTCATCTTGGTCATATCACGCATCCGGATATATCAGAATCGTTTTCATCTGCAGCTTCTGGATGTGCGCTCGTGAATGTATTACGTCATTTTGTCCTTTATTTATGCACTGGCAAAAAGTTGGTTGATGTAAAGGCTATCCACGAACAGTACATTTTATATAAAAGCTTAGAGAAAGCCTGTCTCTCAAATGCCAACTCATACCCTGTTTATATGGGTACAAAGAGCATTCACGTTGGCACTGTTAGTTCGTTGGGACACTGAACAATAGACAGCGTACAGTCCGAGAATAATGCATGATGCATAGTAATTAAGAAAGTACTTAGTGGGGTCAAATGGGACTGTATTCAATAATGTTGTTATAGGATCACAGCTAAAATGTAATAAATAGTCTAAGTGTTGATCTGTGTTGGCTGTATAGGCTGAATTTGAGCAATATGCAGAGAACGTAAAGAAAGTGAAGACCAGACCTACAGACCAAGAGCTGCTGGATTTGTATGGCCTCTACAAGCAAGTCATCGTTGGGGATGTTAATACTGGTAAATGTTTTAAAATATTTGTATTAAACTATACATCTGAGCTTGCCCCTTTAGATATTAAATCTATATCATCTGTTGTGTGCAGACAAACCAGGAATTACAGATCTGAAAGGGAAAGCCAAATGGGAGGCATGGAATTCAAGGAAAGGTAAGAAAAAGCTTTTAGCCCCCCCCCTTCTTTAATATCAACCAATTAAAATGAAAGCCATGGTTGCACTTTGTTTGTATTATGTAAATTGTAATCAGATTTGTGGTTATATATAAGCAGCTTCTTTCAGATATATTGTTGTTACTTTGTTTCTCCAACAGGTATGTCAAATGAAGATGCCATGAATGCCTACATATCCCTGGCCAAGGGAGCCATTGAAAAGTATGGAATGTGATTGGAGAAAACATCTACTTAATTTTAAGTAGACATTCAAGTTTAACCATGAAACATTTGTAAGATTAAAACATTAATCTATTTTTTCTCTCTCTTATTTGATATAGATTAACATATTAAATGATAATTTACTTTGTTTAATAGAGACACCACTCAACTATCTCATTACAAGTCAGGTGAAACCTAAAGATGTAAAAATATAATCTTGTAATTAAAGGAAGCTCTCAAAAATGGTCTCCTCTTTATTTAATATGACTTAACATGGAATTAAATTCTGCAGTTTTCATGTATTGCTTCATTAGTATTAGCCGAGTCCTCAGGCTTGAGGACCAGTAATTGTGCCCTTATACACAAAGGGCTTCTTTGTCCTCTCAGTGTGCTCACTGAAGCGTAGTCATCACAACAGCTTTTTGGATCGGATGCAGAATGCAAGATGTAGGCCAGGTCTTGTAGTTGTTGCCAAATCAGGAAAAAATCCGCATTCAGAAACAGATGCCAGAGAACTTGGACAGTGAATCAAAGAGGTGTAATTGCGAAAAACCAGTCATTTAATCGGTTATTTAAATGAACTTTTATTAATTTAATTTAAATTAATTTCTCAATTATTTATTTTATTTATTTATTATATATTTTAAAAGTACATTAAAGGAAGTAAATCAAACTAAAAAGTTATCATACACATATATTCAATTTCTGTATTAGGTCTTTTTATTAAAATGTTCGTTTTAAGTCAAATTGTTTTACTAAAGAAAATAATGAAATTCTTGACTGACATTTGTGACTTTCAAATCGTTTTTGAACATGACTTTTTTTTAATCACACACTTTTAGTAAATTAATAAAAGCGTTTTTTATATATTTTAAAATATTGTTATATATTAAATATTTAAAATATAAATGATTCACTGCTCGACGAAGTTCCAGCAGAACCTGTATTTTGAAAAGTGTTCAGGCAGGCGGCCATTGTTGATTGAGTCAGTGTTATTGTGTGTGACTTCACGTTCAGTAATTAGGGCAAAGGTAACGGGAGATATTCCCGATCTGGCGTTGAATGTAAACACTTCAGGGTTCTTCAGTAAAGTATCAAGACTCTGTTTCACTGCTGCAGCTTATCGCAGTTTCTGTTTCTGCATTGCTACAGTCTCGTCTCGCTGAGGTTAGTCACTTCGACAGTGTTTCTGTTTACATTTTATGTGTTCATCATGACCTGCACACGTTTTATGATATTTTTAGTTTGATTGTTTATGTGTATGCCTGATGGAGTGATTTCATCCATGATGAATACTAGTCATTTCATGAAGTGATTGGTTTATACATCAATGCTTTAAATCCAGAGTGAATCCTGCACTGACAGGCACTGCGTCAAGTGCACGTTTCCAGGGGGAGTAAACGCAAACCTAGTGCGCTGAAGTGATACGTGACGATCGGACATGCTGCTTCTGAGTAACTCGTCTTATGTGATTCTCAGTTGATTCAGTCCAGTAATAATGGATAATCAGGTGTTTGAGTCTACTGCGGAGCGGACATTTCAGTATCAGAGCAGCCTCCCTCCTCTACCTGTACCCGATCTGCACGCTTCACTCAGCAAATACCTGCATTCAGGTGAGAGGTCAACACTAACGTTAGCTCTCCAGCACAAACCTGCTACCTGCTCGCTGTTTTTGTGTTACATCGGACAGGAATATTACCAACCTGTTTCATTCAACTGGGAACATTTTTGAGTAAAATTTGCTTTTACGTTTGAGGGGGTCTAAAAAAATGTTGATGGTCTTTACATGGAGTTGTTGACTGCAATGTAGACTGCAATGATTTCATGTTAACATTTTAAACAGTAAATACAGGCACTGCCCGGGCTATTTCCCTTTGTCCTCCTATTAAAAACAGGTCCCTGTTGTAGATCAGTGATTAAACATAATTTGTATTCATTGAAATTAGGCGAGCACACGTTATAAATATTTAATTTGAAGGGCTAAAATGACCAAATGAAAACAATTAAATAAATAATAAAAATGAAACTATATAGAACATAATTAGACTGAAAACCAAAATTATAAATTGATTTAAATGGTTAAAATAACAATAATAACAATAAATAAATAGAAAAACTATACTAGTAATTAAATAATGACACTGGTCTGTGTCAGTGTGATAAAGTTTACTGTAAAGATGAAGTGTATGTATATTATGATACGTTTACTTTTATGGGTCTTTAAATATTACAAGTACAACTTATGTAGCCTACATATAATTGATAGTACATGAATAGTTTATATTATAAAATGGCACAATTTGTACATGTAATATTTAAAGGTTTCATTATTAATGGATAATTTCTCAAATTACTTTGTTTATTTGTCATAAAAGACATTAAGTTTGTTTTATAGGGAAATGAGTAAAATACATGTTCAACTTGCAGGGAAAAAATGTGGAATTGAATTTTATTAGTTTATTATTATTATTATTATTATTATTATTTTCCAGTAAAACCTTTTGCATCTGAGGAGGAGTTACGAGCCACAGAGGCCATTGTGAAACGCTTTGAGGAGGGCATTGGACAACAGCTACATCAGAAGCTTCTGAAGAGAGCCAAGAGCAGGCGCAACTGGGTAATAGGCCACAATTTTCTTTTCTTTACTTATTGCACCGCTCTGTTTGAGCCAGACTATTGAATCGCATAACTCATAATTGACATGTATTTTCATGTGTGTAGTTATGGACCTTATTTGAACCTGTTCTTCTTTAGCTTGAGGACTGGTGGCTGGACACAGCGTATCTAGAGGTGCGCATCCCGTCTCAGCTGAATGTAAATTTTGGAGGACCTACAGCCTATTCAGAGCATGTCTGGCCCGAACGTGATGGCACACAACTGGAGAGGACCAGCTTGAATTTGTGGTTTACCCTCCAGTACTGGGACCTTATCCGCACGTAAGTGATCGCTTTTACAGAAACTAAGAAACAGCGATGTAATGTCTTTCGTAAGTCTACATCTGTACTGTATTAAGTCTGGAATATGACTGTTTGTATGTGCTGATACTCATCAGGGAGAGGCTGGCCGTTCATAAAGCGGGAGCGATGCCCTTTGACATGGATCAGTTCCGCATGCTCTTCTGCACATGCAAAGTGCCTGGCGTCAATAAAGACACCATCCTCAACTTCTTTAAAACAGGTTAGGCAAATGCATGCTTGTTTGTATCTATATGTTTCTTTTATGCTGCATGAGTGATCTCTGTGTGTTGTAGAGAGCGAAGGACCCTGCCCTTCTCACATGATAGTGATGTGTCGTGGGAGGGTCTTCACATTTGATGCTCTCTGTGATGGCCGTATCCTCACTCCCCCAGAGCTGCTGAGGTATAGTGCCAGGCGTAATAATTTTCAATGATTCAGCAGGTTGGAATTATTGATCCAGTGTAATCTATAGTCTTTATTTTGTGTGATTATGCACATTCATTGTTCTTGGCTGTGTTCCAAATGGACTACTACTTCCTTCTATTATTCCAAACAGTATTGCATGATAAAGAATTCATATAGTAGTATGCTACGTTATTGTCATGTTACATGTTAAATTCTCTTCAAGTGGTGTCTATTGAACATACTAGAAGTGAAAATGATTAAAATAAATTAGCATTTTTCTCCAGACGTTATTTACCAAATTCTATATTGATGATAAAAAAAAAAAGTTTTTACGCACCAAATCAACATTTAAGAATGATTTCTGGAGGACCATGTGACACTGAAGACTGGAGTAACTTGCATTCACAGAAATTATTATCACAAATATATTATAATAGAAAAAAGTTATTTTAGGTTATTAAATTATTATTATTATTATGGGTTAATATGTTGGTTTTGGGAGTCCCAAACAACAGGCTGACATGCATGCAAGGCCATAAAAAGTGTTAGTGAGTTTGTAACGGCTAAAAAGCGGCACCTAAAGCAAAAAGAACAATTAGGCGGGAAATATGCCAATGGCCAATATTATTTTTGACGTCTACATGAAAGCGCTTGGGTCTCTTTTAAAAAAACGACTCGTTCCTATGATTCAGAGTTGATTCTTTCTTTTGAGAGACAATAACTTTATACACGGTGCACTTTCAGATTTAAAACTTTGCAGGATGTTTTCATAAGTGAGCGTAAGAGATTTCTTACAAAAACTGACCTGACCTGACTTTTGGATGGTAGTGTACTATAAGTAATGTGCACAGTATGCATACTATATACTGCAGCATGCTATTTCACTCATAGTCCTTGTGTTCTGTAGGCAGCTGACTTACATTAAAGAATGCTGTGATGGAGAACCTGAGGGGGATGGAGTGAGCGCTCTTACCACTGAAGAAAGGACACGCTGGGCAAAGGTAAGAGCCACGCCCCCCACGGGAGCACCTCAACCAATCACAGCGCAGTATGCAAATGCACCCCGCCTAACATTCTGCAAAAGACCTGAAAGATTTTAAAAAAGTGTATCAATCTATTTTGAAAGGGTACTGAAGGGTTATTTTGATGAGATATATTTCTCATGTCTGTCTCTTCAGGCTCGAGATTATCTGATCTCCATTGATCCTGTGAATAAGACCATACTAGAGACCATACAGAGCTCTTTAATTGTGCTCGGCCTGGATGATGCCCAGCCCTATACCACCCCTGAAAACTACACACAGGTTGAGCACAGTACACACACACTTGACTTGTATGAGTCATTGGTGACGCTTGTTCCAGGTATCTTTTTCAGCCATTCTGACAAAGATTTCTCTCTCTCTTTTGATAGTTGACCCACCTGGCGTTAACTGGTGACCCCACAATCCGTTGGGGTGATAAATCCTACAATCTAATCTGCTTCTCTAATGGGACCTTCGCTTCTAACTGTGATGTAAATACAACCATTGATTATTGCAGCATTTTTAGTATCTCTGTATATTTTTACATGCACTTCTCTTCAAAATGTTAAGATCAATGTGATAAAAAAGTAATAGTTTTATTTAGAAAGGATGCCAGTGTCCTTTCAGTGTCCTTGTTGTTACACAATACATGTGCTTAATTACATACGAATAACCCTAGCCAAACCCTCATCCTAACCGTACAGGAAGTACTTGTAGTTAATTAATATTAATCAGTACTTAAATATATTATATATTTGGGGTAATTAAATGCAGCCTCTGTGAGCATAAGGGACTTCTTTTAAACATTCAGAAAATCTTACCAGCCCCAGATATCACACAATATGAAGTCAAATTAAGTATAATGGTCCCATTTAGTAATTATGTATGCATTTATTCCAAATATGACATTATTTTGATCAATGTGATCCGAAAACACTTTTTTAAGTCTTAAAGTTACCAGTATTTTTTGTAGTCCATGTCTTTGTCATGATATAAATACATTATTGTGTTTTGTTTTGTTTTAAAGCACGCGCCATATGATGCCATGGTTTTGGTATCTAATGGATATTACGTCGATCAAAAATTGAGGGCCTGTGGTGGAGTGTGGAAGGTAGGACTGCATTTATATATAAATATATATATGTGTATTTCATAATTTTATATGCGTGAATGTGCATCTCCCAGGGTTCAGAGGTAGTGCGTGAGATGCCTGTGCCAGAGGAGCTGATATTCACCGTGGATGAACGAGTGAGGAGAGACATCACCCTGGCTAAAGAACAGTACACCAAAAGTGTAAGTTACATCATTACTATCTTTGTTATAAAATCCCATAATGCTTTACTACAAATAGAATTCACTGTAAACAGAGGTATTTATCTCAAAGCGTGTGTCTCTACAGTCTCAGGACCTGCAGGTCACCAGCTACGCCTTCACCTCGTTTGGAAAAGCAGCCATTAAGAAGAGAAAGCTTCACCCTGACACTTTCGTACAGCTGGCTCTGCAGTTAGCATACTACAGGCAACACGGAAAGTAAGTGTTTTCGATTGTTCTCTCAGGGTGCTATCTGAAACACAGTCCTCTCTAAGTTTTGGCATCCTTCTCTCTGTCATTCTCAGGTCTGGTAGTTGTTATGAGACCGCCACCACACGCCGTTTCTTTCATGGCCGCACAGAGACCATGAGGCCCTGCACTGTGGAGGCCCAGCACTGGTGCAGAACCATGATGAACCCTACCTCCACAGTGAGTGCCTTGTGTGTGATAAATAATCATTTTTTTAAAATGGCTTTAAAGGGCCCTTATTATGGGTTATTTTTTTTACACAGACTGAAGAGAAAAGACAAGCTTTAAATGCAGCCTTCAGCAAACATAACAAACTGATGTCAGAGGCACAGGATGGAAAAGGTTTGTGTTTGTCAATGTAGTAATATTTACACTGTAATGGATAATAAGGCAGGGACAAATATTTGGATGATCTTTGCACAGGCTTTGACAGACACCTCCTGGGCTTATACCTGATTGCCAAGGAGGAGGGTCTTCCTGTGCCTGAACTCTACACGGATCCGCTTTATACAAAGAGGTCTGGCCCAGCACTTTTAATTCCCATGGTTCATTGCCAGTGTATTGATTTGTGTTTTTTTTGCTGTAAAAGTGGTTCACTGCAACTGTCTTTTTGTGTTTACAGCGGAGGAGGGGGGAGTTTTGTTCTTTCCACTAGTCTGGTGGGCTACACCACTGTACTGGGAGCAGTTGCACCCATGGTGCCACACGGATATGGGTTTTTCTACCGCATTCGTGATGACAGGTTTGTTCATATCAGTTTATGTCATTATAAAGAAACAAAGGTGTAATGTAATAT
>JAUMHP010000070.1:11682670-11709279 GCA_032361065.1 Enteromius trimaculatus
ACCAGTATTTTATCTTTTATCAATGTAACAAACACATTACTTTAATTAAACAACATATTAACTAAGCATGCAACATTGTGGCATTTTGCTGTGAGACAAAACTGCACATTCCAGGGTGGTCTTTTATTGTGGGCAGTATAAGGAACATCTGTGCACTACTCATGATATCTATATAGATCAGTGGGTATACCGCATTACTCAAACCGGATATGATGTCATGGAGTTATGTGCAAAGAGCCCACTGAGTCTGGTTAGCTCAGAATATAACATACCAGCTAAAAAAAGTTTATTTTTTCTTTTCAGTGTAAGACAAGCACAGAATGCATTCTGTTAGCAAATCAGTTATACAGGACTTCTGCAGATTCTTTGTAGGGAAATTAAAGACTTTTTAAGACTATAAATGAAAGCAAACGCAATTTGTCATTATGTTCTCTAAATATCATCTTATTAGTTGCTTCACACACAGCTTCTAAAAGATCTTTATTTCTGTTTTGGAAATAACTTAAGTCTTGTTTCCTGAGAAACTGATCATGAATTTATGATTAAAGTAAGATTACATTTCTGCCAATTGCCCTTAATTCAAAAGAAAAACATGTTTTCATACACCAATTACATATATTTGTTCTTGTTTTAAAAATCACTTGATTGTGTTAAATTTCATATCTTCATCGCAAGGAGCCTAATTGATATTTTAAATGAAAAAAAAAACAAAAATGCTGAGAAAAAAAGCGGCCTCTTAAGAATTTAAGGCTAAATGTTAAATCTGAGATGTTGACTTTTTAAGGCTTTAATTTTTAAAGCCGTTATAGTTCGTGCAAGTTGTAGGTGTATCAAATGCGCTGCTTACATAACATGCAATAAAAGTCAACAGTGACAAAGGTGACATTACACAGCAGCATCTCATTATAAAGCTTGTCTGTAACGAGACTTATGCTTTCACCATTAAAGGTTGTCACAATGCGTAAAATAACTTGTACCAGATAACACTGATATGGGATATTAATTTGAAATGATAGATTTTACTCTATTTAATGTCTATGATTCTGCCTATACCTGCTTCCTCTTATTTAACAATTTTTACACAATGAACTTAAACACACTGAGAAGCACCATTCCACTCATCATAATAATAATCATTAACTTTATATGGCCCCCTCACCATCGTAAAAAAGGATATGATGTCACATCCCACTAAGATTTTACGTCTTAAAGTTGCTTGTTAGCAAATGTTTATATGGTACTAACCTGTGTAATAAACCTAGATAATATTATATATGAAGATGATTTATACTCAAGACAATCAAAACTGCATGCATGAATCAACTGTAAAAAATAAATCCCATGTTTATTGCATTAAAAATACTGCATATGTCAAAATACACTTAAATATACCTTCCTCAGTGCTTTGATCCAAAAGGCGTTCTTCCAGTCAACCAGCTTTTCCCCTGCAGCAGCATTTACAATCACAATCTGAATTGTCTTGATACCGATATAAGACATTACTTTACAGAAAATATTTTACAGAGAATGTGTGTTTGTGTCCAATGCTAATGTCTGTATGGAATGTAGTTTCAGCTCTAAACAAAAGAGTTTCAAAAATTCAGTTTTGGTGAGACTGTATTAGAACAATCATTGATGAAATGCTGTGTGGCAAAGTATTTAGGCACCAAAGAGATTCTGTAGGAAAAGATCAGATCAGGCAAATTGAGCATGCATACAGCATCTCAGAGAGAGAAATCAGGACTCCTTCCTCAAGGCATCATCTCATCATATCCTGTTTCCATGCGTTGGACTGAGCATCTGAATCACAAAAGGAATGTACATCCACTCTATGTCAGCTTTTAAAAGTTTATTTGTCTTCGGAGGTTCTTGAGAATTCCTACATTCTTTCATCTTCATTGGAGTCTGTAATTTCTCAAATAGCCCAGTGAGCCTCAAAATGAGTTGTAAGTTGAAGTTCTGATCCAGATGCAGAGCAACAGAGGTCTGTACAGGTGTTAATGTTCACCCTGCAGAATCAAATCCTCAATCATGGTCAGTGCAAATAGAATTGTGCAAGTCTACATCACGTAGTGTCCCACAGTGGGTCCACATGCAAAAGTCATTTTCTTGATCACTAGTTTTTGTCTTGTTCGCCAGTAAAAATAAGGAGCCATAAAAATCCTTAAATGCATTTACACGAGAAGGAAAACTGCTTATCTTACCCTATTATACAATTATAATTATATAGGGTATATATTAATATGCACCATATATTCAGAATACATTCTCTAAAAATAAGTCTTTATATGTTACGCAATTTTTTTTCTCAAATGTATCTTGTTTTAATGACACAATTATTTTTACCATTAAACAAGACAAAAATTTGTTTTCCACAAATTTGCAGCCAAGCCAGCGTTTCCTTCCTGTCTATACTTGGTGAGGAGCGTGGGGTTTCCCAGGGTACTGCTGTCTCCGTAAAGGCGGATGAGGGGCAGGTCTGTACATAGAAATAAGATTTTTTCAGATTACACTTTTCCAAAAATATTTATTCTCTTGTCTGCTGCATAATATTACGGGAAAAGCATCAGTCCTCTCACCTGGCAGGAGCAGCAGCTGATGCAGGGTTACGTGAGTAAGATGATGAAGATGTGGCAGGTCCTGGGTGTCCCAGCAGTGGAGGTGGATGAGGGTGGGATGAAGGATCCATAGGCAGTGGTTTCTTAGGAACTGGAGGTTTGGGGGGAACAGGGTTCTGAAACGGGATGAGGTCATTATTTTTTTTTAACTTACAGATTTAGTTTGCTCTACTGTACATGATAGGTCAAAATAAAAGCAAAAGGACTCTCAGAGGTATCAGAACAAGAGCTGATTAGTATGGTTAATAGAGAGTTACACATTACACGTCAGTGGTGATACCTGTCGGGTAGAGAGGACAGGGTCAGGAGGGAGAGGCTTGCTTGGTGCAGCCGGTCGTATTCCTGTGGGCTGGACGTACAGTCGCAGGTGCAGCCATGTGACAGAGAAAGGCAAGCGCTGGGTAAGACTATCTTACTATGCCGTTTTACTCAAATCATTGGGGATCTATCTATTCCACCAAGATTTTCTCTTGATCACAAAATTAATTTGTCCAAGACTTGACTGAATCATAGGCCATGCACTGCACCATTGATTCCTGTGATTCATCCATGCAAATATCACCTTGCAAAGAGACTGGGAGAGATAAAACACATGCTGTGTATGCACATGGGGGGCATACTTTTTACTATTTAACACTTTTTTACAGCACTGTACTAAGCTAAGCTGTAACTAAAGTTTAAAGTACTGTTACTATTAAAGTAGGGTTAACACTGTTGCTTTGATATAACCTACTCATATATAAAGTATTTTGACATAATGCATCACAGAATAGTTGTAGTTATTATTAATAGTGATGATAAAATTTACATTTTATTGTGGCAGGCATGGTACGATGAGCACCAACATAATCTTTTTTATTTATAACGTTTCAATTAAGCGGTCTTCGGTATGTTGAAAATACACACAAAAAAACTTATATAAAGTCAACTACTGTTGGTGTAAACGCTTTTTCACACATGGTACAAGGTTTTAGAAATCTGTAATCAAAAATAATGTGTTTACATCTTTTAATTTATATAATGAAATTCATATAATAATTGAAATTGTTATTTTAATTTAACTGTACTGAATTAAATTTTATTAATATTTTATTTAAATAATTCAATAATTGAATCTAATTTCCATCCATCCTCTTTCCAAACCACTAGGCTTGTGAGATAATTTAATTTTTGCACTTTCATATATTAATTAATGAAAATTACTGTATGTGATTACTTATGTTGTCTGTAAAACCTTTAATTAAGCTTGAACTTGAAAAAAGTGAGAATTTTTTTTTTAAAGCACGTTATGATGAATTAGATGTCAATAAAACATTTTCTTTATGGTGATATTAAAAAATATTCCTTATTACGTATGGCCTCTTGCTCTCCCCCAGTCTGATCTCACTCCATTCACATGCACCAACCACCAAACCCAGATGACAAGGACAGCAACCCACATGCAACCACACAGAGACACGGACCACAACTAGAAACATGGAGTGAGTTTCTAAAGGTAGACACTTGGGGCCAAGACACAATAGCAGACACAGTCATACATGGCAGCTAACAGCAACTGCCCCCTCTACCTTGCACTGCATCTTGCTCTCTGAGGGGATGGGGTCAGGAGGGAGGGGTTTGGTGGGAGGGGCGGGCCAATGCCCAGCCAACTGAAGAACCAGAAAGAGCAATAAAAACCACATTGGTTTATGCATTTCACACACCTCTACCTCTAGACATCTCAGTTCCTCACAAGCAGTGTGAGCAGCAATGAGATTTACCTGAGTGGGTTTAACGACAGGATCAGGTGGAAGAGGTTTAGTTGGAGCAGCAGGCCTGTTTTGGACCTAATAGTAAGACAAAAGTGTTGCGGAGGGGGTAGTAGAGAGGGAGTGAACTTTCATTGCACATGCATGTTACAATAAGGAAAGTTAGCTGGTTTAGGCATGAAAGTAAGCCATTTGCTGGTATTGTTACAGCAGCAGAAGGAGACTAAAAAAAGTAAAATATTTTTAAACTTTATGTAGAAACATATATTCATGCAGGGAAGGTTATATGTGTTACATACAGAGAACAAAGACACTGGCTGTAATTTTACTGCATCAGGCACATTTCTGTCATTTTTCTATAGGTTGATGTTTGAGTCACTCCAAATTTGTTGCACAGGTGAAACGCCCTCAATAACCCAAACATTGTGTATCAAGTCTCAGTAGCCTTAACTCACCTTTCAACTCACATCTATAACTTTGATTTTGCCCCTGTCCTACTTGCTGATAAAAAAAATAAATAATCTACCACAGAGAGCATGATACATTCTAGGGTTGGATCATTACCAGAATGTTCAGTTTGTTATCTCAGTATCTGTATCTTTGGCAAAAAATTGAACAGCCTTGCAAAACTGATTAAATGAGAGTACATCTGTAAATAAATGTATTCAATACATTCAATAATATAAAATATATAATACTAAAATTGTTAATTAAAAGTTTTACTTATTTTGCTTATTAATTGGTTAACGTTATTATTATTTTTTTTTTAAAGTGCTGGGTTGATTCAATTATGTGCTATAATTTCCTTTTTTGATTTATTGACACATTACAGAATTTAGACTACTGTGCAAAAGTTCGGGGTCAGTAAATGTTTTTGTAATAAATTACATTTATTTAGTGAAATGATCAAAATAGATTTTTGTTATTTTCAACTTTTCATTCAATTCTTTTGCAAATTCTTTGAATAATAATAATAATAATAATAATAATTAATAATAAGAACTGATTGTTGAGGACCAAATTAGCATATAGCATATTAAACTGAAGAAACTGAATTAGCTGTAGAGATATGGTCAAGACTATATTTTTGAATTAAAATGCTATTCCAGGGTCAACAAAATATGTTGGCCTAGGGAAATATTTTTGTGACCAAAAAATGTAACCTTTAAGACACTTCTTTTAACAACAAAAGAGAAGTGAGAAAATTTTACAGACCCCAAACTCTACCACAAGCTTGCTTTGTCGTTTCCCCTCTCTGGACATGATGACCTCACTGTGATCTCATTTCTGTATTTCTGAACAGACTCTACACCGAATTATACAAGACAGCGCTCCAGTAATTGGATCACCGAGCAGTGCTCTGGAGCAGACCTGATTCTCTCTGAATCAGATTCACTGTACCTTGCTGATGGCCTGGGTGAGAGGGATATCGCTCTGATGGGGCCACTGGTACCTGAGCGGTTGCACCTGATCTCCATTTCGAGCATTTGCAAGCTCTATGGCAGGAGTCCTGTGGTGCAAATACAACATCTTCACAATATTACACTTAAGCTAATGTTACATTTTTCAGCACAGCAATATTAAAAATGATGAGAACTATGCTGCTGGTGAACTTTACATAAATGTTAAAAGATATGTTAAGAGAACAACAAGCATGTCACTACAAGCAAGTTCTGTTTAATAGGGAACTGGAGAACAGTGAGAGAAATACAGCTAGCAGGGAGACACTTAACATTTAAAACTAACTAAACATTGTTTTTCCCCTCACTGAACTAGACCTCTGGTGTCTTAAAAAGAATGTAGGAAACTCTTATGCTGGAAGTACTACAGAGCACATAACCAGAGAGGAGCTTGTAAATGACAGCCAATGCTAATTTCATTTTTTTTATTGTCATTTAAAGCCCCTGCTGGGGAGAGACAGCTACACGAGTCTAGAGACTGCTATCACGTGGCTAGTTTTGCACCACAAACTGAAGCTCCACATTCAGAAATACCTCTGGTTTTCCTCTTTCACACAGTATTCAATATATGCCACCGAGACCCCACTGCACCATGGGTAAAACACAGTAAAATAATATGATTAATGATTGATAATATGATCTTTGACTGTGACGAGTGATCTTATCTTTTATCCGACATTAACACCTCATGTTGTAATTTCTATCTGGCTGTTGTATTTTTATGGTAGCAGTGAGTTGTTGTTTTTTTTTTACTGCATGTTTTGTGCCAAACAGTTAGAAATGTACTTTTTGTATTCATTTTGGTTGTTTTTTACAAAATTTCTGCAATTTTTAATAAATGTTTACATTTACTGTGGTTTAACCACCAAAACGTTCAATAGTCCTTAGACCTTACAATTGTATTATAAATATTAAAAATAATATTTTTTATATTAATTAATTTTATATAAATAATAGTTTATTCATTTATTAAATGTTAAATTGTTTATTATTTAATAATTATTATTTATATTTTTTAAAAAATCCAAACGGTTTTCTTTTTACTAATTCCTTTTTAAGCTTTTTTTTTTACTTCCCAAAAATAATTTTAATTCAGAAGTTAAAAACATACTCATCAGTTTAAGTCCCTGCAAGCTTAAATCCCATTTTTGTAAAATATATTTTTGAATAAAACATTTATTGTCATTGCTGCTTTACACAGGCTAAGTAAAGTAAGATAAATTGCTTTAATAAAGTGTGTCATCTTTCAACTCCTTTGTCATTCTGTGCTTCTCTCAGTCTTACCGGCTCTGTCGGCTCTTGTTGAAGGGGGTGTGGCCGAGGTACACAAGGCCTCTTCGACAGCGAGGGAAGTGGAGTGCGACAAAAAGCAGCGAGACCGGTAACACAAACAGGAAAATGACCAGCAGAGCCACCCGTGCAGGATCTGAATCTGTATACAGAGAAAAAACAGGCTAAACACTACCACGCCAATGTAATCATGGTGATGACGTGTTACTTTCCGAGTCCAAATGTCTAATGAATCAGTGTGTGTTTGGTACCTCTAGGCTGTCGTGCAGGGCCGCTGTCCACACTGCCACCGGTTCCAGAATATCTACAATCAGGAGGAGCCCAGCCTTCATCACAGTGACAATTCTTATTACTGTTACACACCTACACAAACAAAGGCAAAAACAGAGAACAATAATTGCATTTAAAAACTTTAAAATGTTTATAATTTTCTGAAGTGGCAGTGTCCGCTCCGTCCCTCACCCCGTGGCCATTGCACTTCCTGCGACATTCCTCAACACCAAACATGGACACGTCCCGGCACTTTTGGTCTACACATGCCTGAAAAAACAATGTTCAAACATGCAATACATTAATACATTTCAAAAAGGTTAAAAAAAAAATCCCCAGAAATATAAATAAATGTATACAATATTTATTATTGTAAAATGTTACTATTTAGAATAACTGTTTCTATTTCAATATATGTTATAGTGTATTTTATTTGTTTGATGGCAAAGCTGAAATTACATTAGTTCATTCTTCAGTGTCACATGATCCTTCAAAATTAATTCTAATATGCTGATTAGTACTAAGATATAATATAATATTTAACCATGTACCACAAATGACCAAAATTGAGATTTATACATCATCTAAAAGCTAAAAATTGATGCATGGTATAAGGCTCTCTACTGATGTATGGTTTCTTAGAATTGGACAATATTTGGCCAAGATACAACCATTTGAATATTTGGATTCTGAGGGTGGAAAAACATCTAAATATTGAGAAAATTGCATTAAAAGTGCCTTTCATGTCCAAATGAAGTCCTTCACAATGTATATTACTAATCAAAAATCACGTTTTAATAGATTTACGGTATAGGAAATGTACAACATATCTTCCTTGAACGTGATCTTTACTTAATATCCTTGACATAAAAGAAAAACTGATCATTTTGAATCATACAATATATTTTTGTCTATTGCTACAAAAACACCTACTTATGACTGGTTTGTGGTCCAGGGTCACGTATAATATTTTGTGGAAACTTTTTTCAAAAAAATTTTTTTTTTCAGGATTCTGTGATAAAAACAACAAAAAACTAAAACAAATCTCTTCCCAATTCTCTTCCTATAGTAAGAAACTGTATAATTATTGAATTTACTAATGACTCTGAATGTACAGTAGAATCTCTGTATACCATTAATTAACAATCCTAAATACATATTTCACGGACACTCACCTTATTGGGACCACAAGCTGTCCCCTGTGACACCATGGCTGGGTCAGAAACATCATCACCCAGATTAAAATAGGCGCCCCGGCAGGTGAAGTCACTCTGGTTCAGTTTGACCGTTGTGGTCAGAATCTCAGCATTGGAGCCCAGCAGAGGAAGCTCATGTCCACCCTGACACTGGATCCTACCACAGTGCACATCCCTAAGCAAAACAGAGCACATTAAAAACAAAGATTACAATCATATTCCCATAAGGTCCGACATAAGTAGATGTAAACAACATCACAGCTCAGTTTTGGTGTATTTATGCTTCCACAGCACATGCAAATAAATCACAAAACAGACTGCTTGATAACAAACATCCTAGGAAACAATCATGATCAAATCAGTGATCGGAAATGACATGATTTTAGGCTACCTTATGTGCTTACCATTTCAAACAGGGGATGTAGGAACCGTTGGGCATCTGGCCACAGTTTCCGTATTTATTTCCCTGCTTATTCACAGAGGAGAAGCAGATGGGTGGAGCGTGGGTGGAGTCTTAGAGGGGTGGAGAGAACAGAGATTCAACCACAATAACTCTAGATGAGAATCATCAGATTCATCAGTGTGAAGCACTCACTCTGCCCCCAGAGCATTTGGCACTGCTCGTCCAGACTGGCACACACGCCGCTGTAGCAGTACGAGGACCCATCCTTGCATGACTCTCCGTTTTGCAGAAACACATTAGGAGGACAGTAGGGTGACGTGCCGGTACAGAACTCTGGCAAATCACACTCTCCCAGCGGCTCCCGACACACTGACCCGGCCACACGCAGCTGTCGGGAAAAATATGGATGGGATGCATTGAGAGAGTGCCATTACCTGCACATGGTTACTTGTGTATTCATATGCACCTTTACAAACCTTGCAGTTCTCACAGCAGATGCCATCAGAAGAGCACTGGGCCCCGGGAACCAGTTTACACGTGCTGGCATTGCAGCAAGGGTCATTACATTCCTGAACACAAACACAGACAGGAAGCAGATTCTATAGAGTGTGTTACTACATTTATTTGTTTTACAATCCTATAGTGTGATGTGTACGGACAGAGACTTTGTCATTCAATTCTTAATAGCCCTGATGGTTAGTGGAGGGAATTTTCTTACATCCAGCAGGCCGCAGTCACACTCCTCTCCTTTCTCCACATACAGGTTTCCACAGCGTGGACCTCCCAGAAGACTCTCCGGCTGAGGCACGTTAAACAGACACATTCCACCCCCGTGCAGGAGACTGAGAGAGAGATCCCGTTCACTGCAGCTGCTGAAGAGCTGACCGGGCATAAACCTGCACATGGGAGCTTTTACTGCATACTGCACGATTTATCAACAACACTATATTTACCAGAGAGTCACTAATGCTCACCCAGTGGAGGGCTCCATGATGCAGCCCCCAAGCCGAGGCTCGTTCTGGCACTGGCAGCGTCTGTCGGCTGTATCGTGACTCATTCCCAGGTTGTGACCCAACTCATGTGCCACCGTTGACGCCACACCTAAGACGCTCACCAGGTGATCCTGCAGTATAGAAAACATGGGTTAAAGCAACGGTTGAGTTTAACAGTTTTTTTAATCTATTCAGCTGATCTCCGAGCTGGAAAAGGAGCCTATTTTCAAAAAACGTGGCGTGTTTCTTTAATACTTAAACAATACTTTTTAGTGCACAAAGGTCAAGATTAAACGAAAGATTTCCCTCACCACATTCACTCCACCTGACCGATCCTTTGAGCACATGGAGGACTGAGATGCCATGCCGACTGTCGTCCCATCAAATGATTCACCCCTAACATATAAAAGCAAATTATGATTTGCAGTAATTGCTAAAATCCCATCCATTGTTGCATATATTTTCCACAATGCATCTGGACCTACATGATGAGCTGTGCGTTGTCATGCCGTAGTCTTGGTAGAAGCTCCCTGGTCCTCCAGTCCAGGAAGCGGTTTAGAGTTTCAGTGGGATTTTTATCCACTTTAATTCTGTCCTGGTCACTCCAGATCTCCAAACCCAGCAGAGCCACACGCACATTCAGCGGCCGGTAGAACTGAGACAGAGGAGCAGACCAAGATTCACAAGTGCTTCCAGTACAGTGTTTAGAGACCAGCAGTATTGTCATTATTAACTAAAACTGTGTTTTTGAGTAATTTAAATGTTAGATGAAAAAGTAGAAATGTTGGTTTAGCAAATAAAGCATTAAAATCAATAAAGAAAAAAACTTTTATTTTTGAAAGAAAGAAATTAATAATTTTATTCAGCAAGGACACATTGAATTTATAAAAAGTGACAGTAAAGATATTTATAAAGTTAAAGAAGATTTCTATTTAAAATAAATATTTCATTTTCTATTCATCAAAGAATCATAAAACAATGTTTAAATGGGATGGCTGTTTTCAAAGTTGATATTAAGAAATCTAATTAGCAAAATTAGCAAATCAGGTTACACTAAAGACTGGAGTCATGTTAAAAACAAGCATTGATTTTATTTATTTTTTTATTTTAACTCAGCAATATTACTGTTTTTACTTTATTTGCTCAATCAAAAGTGTTGGTGAGCCTAATAGACTTACATTTTTAAATCTTACCGACCTCAAGGTTTTGATCAGTACTTGCACATTTAAAAATAAAACCTACCCAGTCTACTTGGTTTGCCACATCCAACATACGGTAGATTATAGTTTTATTATTCTTCTGATAATTCAGATACTGTGAGAAAGAAAAAGAACACAAACAGATTCAAAATTCTGATATTTACACTGTAAACAATTAAAAGTAGATGTGATACAGAATATACACCAGTAGAGGGAGCAAGTGTCTCGCAGCTCTGTGTGTGTGAGTAAGCGTGTGAGAGAGATTTCTCTACTCTCTTACCTCTTTATGATCCGCCACCAGCACCAGCTCAATATATTTGGTCTCTGAAAGAATGTCTCTCTTGCTCTGTTTCACAACAGCAGAAAAGGATCATCAGAACGATCAAACAAATGCGCATACCTATAAATACACTACTCGGTAAACACACACACTGTGCTTACCCTGTGTGTGTGTGGTATGTTGTGAACGGGAGGAATAGAGGTATGTGACACTCCACAATCTCTAGACTCGGATGTTAGTGGATGTGTCGGGTAGATCACATGCATCCACCCCTCTTCCATCTCTCCACTCCCTTCCTCTTCTTTTTCGTGCTTTTCTTCCTCAGGATGTAGATCAAAGCTCAGTGTGGCGTTAATGACAATCACTCCCCTGCAGAGAGAAAATTACTTGCATAACACAGACAGAACATCATGTAACACACACTAGATCAGAAAAAATATTAAGCATGTATTACCGTAACCCAGAGCAAGAGCTGAGCACCACACGGGACTGAGGGTAACCTTGCACTGAACCATGATAGTAACAATGTGTCTGTCACAGAAACAAACCGATGCTAAGTTGCATAAATAACGGCAAAAAGCACTGTGAAAAAGCACTGTACTCAACTCACCACTGGGTTCTCCTTCATGGACACCCCAGTTCCGTTTGGCAGGTAGTAGAACACGTTAGGCGGCTTTGGCAAAAGATCTCTGCAAGCAGACAAATGTTCAGATATGATGATTTATATAACTTCATTAGATGCTGATTACACACACAGGAAATGACTTACTGGTTTTTCTCCAGGTCCAAGATATACAAGCTGCTTCCCACTTGTAAGCCACACAGCAATCTGTCAGGGTGGCCGTTCTGGAGAGAATGAGAGAGACAGATTACTTGAACAGTGAATTTGTGATATACAGAGATGTAACAAGGCCTATTATCTCCTGTCTATTATCCACCTCAGCAAATGCAACAAATAACTATCTTTATTCAGATCAGTACAGATGAGATCATAATTCCTTCCTTCAGAAAAGTCACGAACAAAACTTTTTAAACTTAATTGCTAGAAATGCTTTTGCCCAAATAAGAAGTATCCCTTTATTGACAAAAATTAAGTTTTAATTATTATCATGTTAATAATTATTTATATCATTACATTACTAAAAGGAATAAATTACATTATATTAGCATTAGAACTAAAAATAACACTACCTGGAGTTAAAAACAGACACAGTAGAACATGTATTCTGCTATTAAAGTCAACAGAACGACTCTCGCCTAAATATTAATTATGAATTAATCTAAGTACCCTATGCTTGTACACACACCTCTGATTGGGAATCACTGCATCAGCACATGGCCAGAGGAAAAGATGGGTTTTCTGAGAGGATAAAATAGCTAGATTTTAGAGGGTGAACTGGGCTATAAACAGACTTCCCCTCCTCCATACTCTTTCTCTCATCTCACTTCCTATTCTAAGCACCTTTTCCTGCCATTCTATCACATCCCTTTGGCTCGCACACACATTCAGCAGCCCGATGAAAAAGTGAAACCCCACTCAGCTTCCTGTTATACCGCTGCTGCTGTTTCCTGCTTTTCTCCAATGTGCTAATGGGAACAGCTTACTTTATTGACCCCTCCTTCTCTCAGCCAATAAAAGCAGGTTTATCTGACTTCTAACTGGCCTCTCTGTTTCCCTGCCGGTCAATGTAAGTTTTACGCCTCTCACAGCAAAATGTCTTTGAAAGAAAAGGTTACATTTGTTCTAAGGAGTCTATTTTTCTTGTGAGAAAAAAGTCTTTTTCTTCTTCTTGTGAAGAGCAAAACATAATCATACAGTAACAAATAAACTTAATCTGATGCTAATGCCACATTTGGGGACGAAGATGAAACATTAGAGCAGAAAAGAATTAACAGACAAAATAAAGAAACAAAGAAATTATGAGAAGTGATAGTAAAAGTAGTGCCAGTTTGGAAACTTTGCCAAAAACCAAGGTCAAGGTAGTAATATTGATCGTCTCCCTCTCTTGAGGCCAAACAGAAATGGTGAACTAACACACCCCTGTGGAACTCCTGTACTACTCATTACAACATCAGATCATTTAGATTAACTAAGATTAAATTTCCCTAGTTGTTTCCTGTTTGAGTAATACCAGTTGATTATAAAAGGGTTAACTCGTAAAGAAGCTAATTTCTCTAATAGTTAATGTGTTTGAATTGAATTAAACATAGCACTAAAATCAATAAAAAGCAACCTAGCGTAGGCCAACAATTTTTCCAGATACTTTAAAATGAGATTAATATAGAAATTGCATCGTTAGTACCAACATTATATATTTTTGCAAACAGATACTGATCTACAAATGGCTCCACATCCTTATGCAGCTCTCTGTTCATGATTTTCTCAAATGTTTTCATCACATTCGACGTTACTGCCATCGGCCTTATTAGTCATTATTATCCTGAGGGCATGATTTCTTTGCAATTGGAACTACAATCGATTTCTTCAAGGGTTCAGGAATTGTATCTGTATCAATTGAGAGGAAAAAAAGGCGATGCCAGACTGGCGTGAGCTATGCAATAAATGTCTTTAAAAAAAACATGTCATAGCATCTGGTCCCGTTGCCTTGCTAGAGCATAAAGTTAAAACTCTTTTAACACCCCTTTAAACTATTGATATTCGCTCATGCAGTTTATTTTACCTAAAACTTTACCACATTCCTTAAAAGTGTCCGTCTCAAATCTCATATAATTTGTTTTGGAGGTGCCCTCAGAGGTGAAGGTCTGATACTGCTGATATTCGTAAATAGATTACTTTTTTTTATTATTCTTTAGTAGGATTCATGCATAGCTCTTCAATGGCAGTGCATCCAAGCTATTTCAATTTACAGCCCCGGCAAAAGACATTTTAACCCAAGTTTCCCTCCAAAAATAACAGGAAGCTCTCTTGTTGTCCACGTGGCTGTGTGCAACACAGAGTGTTGACCGGAAGTCCAAATTACAAACAAGTGACTTTTATAAACAGGTTAATTTTAGTGGATCAAAAACATACAGAGCAAGCACACAGCCAGATTCACTAACGAATAACTTGTCTGAACTGGCCTTTTTAATGAATCAATTTAGAATCACTCACAAACTCATCTACTAAATAAATAGCAACTGAACTAGATCTGTTTAGTTTCAATGATCTGTTTATGCTCACTCGTTATGTACGTAATATTTTACGGGGATAACAGAGAAACTATTTCATATGTAAGCAAAATATATAACAACATAACTGACTGACATACTCGAAATAATCAGAATACGGTTCAATCAGGAATTTGTGAATCTATAAGCTGTGAATATGATCAGGACATGTATATTGACTGCCAGTCCTCCTAATTCTAAAATCTAACTTTTATTTGTTTTTACTGCAGTTGCTCTCTTACATTGATGTAAAATAACATAAAAATTGCTTTTGGCAAATATTTAAAGACTGCATCACCTACAGTACAACAGTAGCTTAAAGCAATGCATAAATAGATGTTCGGTTACTGGTTTACTAACATTATTTTCTCCACATGCATGGAAAGCTGAAAAGGACAGTTGTTTCAGAGCAGGAGCAAGTTATTACTTTTTGATGAAAAGTTCCAATGACTACATTTTTCTTACACAAAATGAATGCACAAAAAGCACCAAGGAATTAGAGTAAACAGGGTCAATTTTCAGGGTCAGATCTCAAGTACAATGTCAGACCTCCTACGGCTCTCTCAGATCTCAACCAGTCGCTTGCCAAAGCTTTAAATGCTCTTAAAGATCTTGTGGAGTTACTGAAAAGGTTCACCAAAAGGTCATAAGTCTGACATCACAAGAGCATCACTCTAAACCACATCTGCAGTCATTTACTGAGCTGCACAACACACCCATACAAACACTTTCTCCCAGGATCCAACCTCTGGGCTGTTCTCAAGAACTAAAGCCCACAATCAACCATCAGATACTGTTCCAGCATTGTTCAGGTTTCCTACAAATCCACAGGCATCTATTTGTAGGCCATACATTTATTGCTATCAGATGGTTCTAGTGAGCGCCTTTCCTACAATGTCCTGGGAACAGACTGCAGTTCACTGGGAATGGGTGGATCGCTTGTCTATGAACATCCAGGGCCAAGTCAAACTAGTGACTGAGGCAAAGATGAAAAAGTGGGTTTGGATGAGTATACTTTTCAGATCCCATGTACTATGCCAGAAACAAAACCGTTCAAAACCGGTCATGGTTTTCAATTAATATCACAAATCAAGTGTGTAAAAAAAAAAAGTTTGGAGGTGGAGGGAGAAATATTTATTTATGCATCTAAAACCCTAAAGTTTTGTTCTTTTCTTCAAACCTGAATATTTTTTCTCTCTCATTTATTTGACTGTAACACATTGCACAATATTTATTATCTCCTTTTTTATTTACAACATTCTTCTGAATAATCCTATCTTAATGACTTTAAAAATACCATTTACAAACCCTTTTGTGATGCAGTTTAATGGGCATTGATTGTAAAATAAGCTTAAATAAGCTTTTGTCATGCAGGTTTAGAACGAAATGAGGGTAAGGAAATTGTGACAGATTTTTTTTTTTTCATGGTAAACTATTCCTTTAACCACTACATCCCTGAAAACTCATTACTGCTTCTCTCTTTTCTCTTCCTCAGCCAATCTGTTCCCCTTTTTCTCCCTCTATTCTGTTATTGCCTTCTGCTCCGCCCTCTCTCCATTTCTCCCCCTCTTTATAAGCCTTTCTTTTTCAGTCTGAGGTAATGTCCCTGAGCACATGTGATGACCTCAGCAGCTGATGAATGCTGGGTGGGGTACTTTTACTGAGTCTAGCTGAGTGTGACGAAGAAAAGGAGCGGGAGAGAATAGGAGAACTGCACCAGAACTGATGGTTTGCCTGCTCTTAGCCCATATGAGCTCTACCCATATGGGTTTGGTTTTGATTCTATTTTCTAATTATTATTATTATTATAACGATTATTAATTTCTGGAATTGTTCCAATAACAAATGCAATGACTTTTTTTTTGGTCAAATACCACAAATATTAAAATCTATATCTACAATTATCAAATTAATAACAGCAATATCATTCCTTGTTTCATGCAGTCATACATGGAGAAATTGAAGACGTGGCTAAGTAAATGAGTGATTCATAAGTGTTGGTGATTCACTAAAAATAAATATCTCAAAAGCTAGAGAGACTTCACTTGTCACATTACATTTTTTTTTCTTTTATAAAAAACAACCAGATCATAAAAGACATTTATCACAGAACCAACCCTCAAACAAGAATCAGAATTACCACATTTTGCCATAAGTTAAATATATGAAGTTTCTACAATATATAAATGTATTGGAGAAATTTAAGTTCCAGTAAAGCTGCTTTGCAATGATTTGTATCATAAAAAGCGCTAAACAAATAAACTTGAATTGAATCTGGATCCTAGTCCTAGTAGCCACTATATTTTTGGGTAAACAATCCCTTTAAGCTGTATAAGCCATTGTTAGGTTATAGATGAGATGAACACTCTCTCTAAGTGCCATATTAATATCATTTGAGTTCCAGTTAGTGGGTGGTGGATGGCTTGAGGACAACGGTTTATAATCAACAGACTGTATTCATTGGTACACAGACACATACACACATAAAATCGCACACACACACCCAAGCCATCACCCGCCTTTCCTTTCCATGGCAAAACAGGCTAAAAACAGACCACCGTTGCCTCAGTTTTTGTGATTCAACCAGGCACAGAAGGGCTGTGATGGCAAAATAAATAAATCAGCTTGTAACCCAGTGAGCATTTTGTTTATCACACTGTTGAGAGAAGTGACAAAGAGAAATAAAACACATTATGAGACAGTGAATGAGTGATTAAAGGTCAAGTGTGGGAAGTGGGTCTGTATCTGTCCTGTCCTGGAGAATGTAGGTGTGTTGAAATATTTAGCTGGAAACTTCCTGCCATAAAGCATGATCTGAGAAGTGAGGAACTAGAGGCAACATTAAGGGGATGGACACTTCCTGTGCAGCTGAGAGCAACTCTGAAGTCATGTCCTGCTAAATTCCCCCATTCCACACACACACACACATTTTTCTTTTTTTTTTTACACACAGGCATGAAATGTCATTCAGTTTAAATGCTATTTTAGAGCCATTAATTGTTTTCTGTTATTAGACGGTGCAAATCTTACCTGTAATACATGACTCAGGCTTCTCCTAATTCCATTAACAATAGCAAACGGCCTTGTCTTTGCCTGAGGCTTCAGGTCTCTTCTATGACTTGTGACTGTAGGAGATAAAGAAAACTTTAGTTTTTAAACTAAACTTTGTCTTACGAACTGTCAAACAAAAAAAAAAGTGCCCTTTTCCCTGGTTAATTTCTTTTTACTTAAGTATTTTAGATAAATTACTTTTAACTGGTGCTATCCAATCAGACAGATACAAATAATAATAATAATAAAAGCCAATATAATAGTTTCATTCTGTTAACACAGGTTATAATTAAATTTGTCAAAAATGTCCTTACTCTCTGAGTCAAACACTTAATACAATTATGAATGCTGGCACCAGAAAGCATCTTAAGTATTTTGTAACAAGAAAAAAAAAAGAACAATTACGCAAACAAGAAATTACGCAAAATTAAGAAAGGCTAAAAAAAAAAGGTATATGTACATGTATATATAAAGTGCTACATAACATCTTGTAGAACCAAAGGGAAAGGTCATACATAGCATGCCATGTCATAACGTAATATAATAGATATATAGAATTTAATACAGAAAAAGAAAGAAAGAAAGAAAGAAAGAAAGTGAAACTTTGGTGTTATTGTGAAAGAAAGCCTGTGGTATTTTATACTGCTTACTGAAATGGGTCAGAATAAAAGAAGGGTAAATCTGTTCAACTAAAAAAAGCATGCTTTTTGAATGTCAAATAAGGTGAAACTAAGTTTGGTTTGTGTCTGTAAGATTCTATCTTGCATTATTTATTATAACCAACAAAGAATTACAAAGAATTAAAGTTGTGTTAATGAAATTTTTTTGTTTTTCTCTAATAATGCATGTTCATCGCGCGGTGTTAGGATAGTTTTGCTCAAATTCCCCCTCATGCACCTAACGGGAAACATGCTTGTGAGTAACCACTATAATGCTTGCTGTGTTGTGAGGGCAGCTGTTGTTTTGTCTGTGACTGACAGCTGTGCTGGAGCATGCATGTACAGCATTGGTTTGCATACTGGATTAGAAGCACCAAATACACTCTGGTTGGTCTGGCTGGAACATACAGCTGGAACTACCAGCCAAAAATTTGAACATTTTGACATTTCAGCTCTAGGATTCTCAGCAAACTGTTTAATATACTTGGAAATCCTGAAGGGAATGAGTGAGCATTTCGGATGTGGGGTGGCTTTTATACAATACGCTTCCTTTCCAGCAGCCCAGATCGAAGAGCAATTATGTTCAAGAATGAACAGTCCCACATTATACTGTTTGAGCAGTTTACAAACATCGGCCTGTGATTAGGTGGGTAAATGATAGTCTAGGCTAAGCAGACTATTAAAGAACAGAGCCTGTGACTTATGTAGACTGAAATAGCTGAGCTGTGTGTCGTGTTTATCTGTTTGTTTGTTTTTTTATATACTTTTTTTTTTGGGGGGGGGGGGGGGGGGGTATTTTGGGTTCCTGTCCCTTATGAAAATTAACCATGGTTTTTCTACAAATATGACCAAATAATACCACAGATTGACCATGGTTTTGCTACACTAACCATTAGTGCAAGCATGGCATTTGAAGTAAAACTGGTTATACAAATGGTAGTCAATACACCAAAAAAAAAAAAGAAAAAACATGGTTACTTCACTTTCACTATAAGACCATGGATAATTCTTTAAGGAAAGTGACATATTAGTGAACAGTTCTTAAACGAACTAACCATTTTTTTAGTTTGAAGAACATCTACATTTACAAGCAACCTTTAATGCACTGAAAATGTTCAATGGATGTAAAGGTTCTTGAAGGAACTATAAAAGCCGATAAAAATTTTTTTTTTCTTTTCTGAACGTTTTACAAACAAAACAGAGAGTTATATGTTAAACTTTAGAAACAAATGCATAATTATATAAATAACTGCCTTGATGCAACAATTACTCAATTAAATATTCAAAGCAGAGCATCCCATACCATTGTGAGGGGAGTGAGTTATCCGTGCGAAGCTGCTGTCATCCCTGTTTAGGGTCAGAGTTAGGGTCCCCCTTAACATTATCAGCGGGGTGCCTTCAAATAAAAGAACAGTGACGAGAGTTCGCCAAAAACACCTGAACAACTGATGATGGTGCTTCATGGTCCAGTGACGCATGGGTCGGTCTCTTCCTTAAATTCAAGTAGAGTATCGAATCAGTACGCTTGTAAAAATCAGTCACGCGTATCGCGTTAAGACGGCCCGCGGTCAGACGATGTCACACGTGAAGGCGCACCTGGCCATTCACCTGCTGCTGGACGCAGAACTGCAGTCCGTTCTGAACGCGTGTCCTCGGCCCAGTGTGGGGTCTGTCAGGGCAACCCACATCCTGCTGAAAACCTCAGCTCAGTCCCAGCAATAACAATGGCTACTCTATTTCGCTTAGAGATACAGAGGCATCGCCTGTCTAGATCACCTTGTAGAATAAGCTTTCTCTATGAGGGTCGCGCAGTGCGCAATCCGTCCGCTCGCCAGTGCTAAACTGAGGCAGTATAATCGCATTTCTCAGTGTGTCCAACCAAATGGGATTTCCTCTTTCGCGTTAACTCTTTGTTGTCCGGTCCGGTTCAAATCTTTGCCAGAGTGATTTTACGCATTGGTTCATCAACAGCTGGAATAGAAAAAAAAATCCAGGGCGTAGCCTAGTATTTTTAAAGCTCGGAGTGGGGGAGGTACTACAGGACGTCAAAACAGAATTGGGAAGGTCTGAAAATATATTTTTACGTAAAAGTTAATTGCAAGGTAAACAGAAACCGTGAACCAGTAGCTTACGCATGCACTTTAATACGTACAAAAACATAAGAACCCTTATTTTATTATTTAAGACTTAATTACAAGTTTATATTTATCATTTATCATTGAAAACTGTTACTTTACTTAAAATATAAATTTATGCAGCTGTGAAAATGTTGCATTTCAGAAGATGAAGTTCATCAGCAGCCATAATACACATCCGATTCAGAGCCGCTGTCTTGCTGTCCACACTGGTCAGGAGGGAAGCAGGCATAGCAGATGTTGTCCAGGTCTGTCCAGCATTGCTGACAAAAGATCATTGTGCAGCGTACAGAACTGCACGCCACAGCCTGGTTCTGCCTCACAAACCCATCACACACCCAGCACCAGCGCAGCCTACAGCCCACGCACTTCAGTGGGGCCAACACAGCCGACAACACCTGGTAGAAAAGAAAGAGAGATCAGACTGTAAACATATATTTTGGGATTAATTGAATTAAATAGGCCAAAGTGTTACATTTACTGAGTGTTTTACTTCACTATTACAGCTGGAGAGGTACTGTAGAATGGTTTGACTGTCAGATAGATAATTTCCCACAAATAGTTGGCAGTTTTAAAAAATATTCAATTCAATTTTTCACTGAATGTATGACCTAAATTAATTCTGTTCTACAAATACAAAAATTTGTAACAAAATTAAAAGATCTGAAAATTCTAAGCAGGTAAACTAAAAAATTGCAAAAGGTTCTGTTTTCTCTGTAGGTCACAATGCTGATGTATCACACACACCTTCACAAATGTTTGTTTTTGATTTCTCAGGCGATGTTGTTGTCTTTTGATGAAGGAGATACGCTTTTGGATTTGTAGGTTGTAAAGGAAAAGAACCCGTCTCTTTTCTCTCTGAAAAAACAGATAACATTTCAGATTATTGGAATATAGCAGTGTTCACCTGTTGGATTGCAGGAATAAAACACCACCAGTGTTCACCTCTTCATGAATGAGATACTATGTGTGCCACTAGCTGAATCAGGCTTTGCAGGGTCCCTGTAATCCTCCTCATGCCGGCACGGGTCCACAGAGTGCTGCAGATCTAATGCTATTACTTTAAAACCCTCTTATCTTATTAGTACTTTACCCACACATACACTAGAACACTCATTATGTGTAAGAAAGTATCTTTTTTTTACACTGCATGCTGTGTTTGAGACACTTTGAACTTGCTGAATTAGGGTATCAGTTACAATCGTGACCAAAAGGATAATATTGCATAAGAAATTTTCTACACACGGATTAGCGGCACATGTTCAGCTGAACTGAGCCAAGAACCCAAAGAAACAGTGTTCAAGTCGTTAAAGTTTCTATTATTTTGTTATTAACCTTATTATTATCTTATGCTAGTCTAATACACAAGAGTTGAATCTGGACCAAATCAAAGCAATCTCACATTAAAAAAAACTTAATGAAAACTGTTTATTTTAATAGGAGTGCTGGATGTAAACAAAAAAAAGTAATTTTGCCTATTGTTGTGCTTTTTGTTTGTTTCAGTTATGCTAGGAGAGACCTTTAGCATTTGTTTTGCTGTGCCAAGAATACAACGGCAAAATAACAGCCTGAGCAATAATAAATATTCTCCTGCTAGGAGAAATGTACTGACGTACTGACTATGGAAAAGTGGAAATAAATTTATTGATGTAAAACAGTATTATAACAAGAAAAAACACAGTTCAGGGACCTCATACCGATGTAGGATGCTATATAATGTAATACATTAAGCATTTTTGTTGGTGAATAGACAAAACTATACATTTTTATTTGTAAAATACTATATTGGAACTCATCAACAGGGCATTAGCTTGATAGCTGCCATACACACATTAAATTACTGCAAGTCCAACAGCTTTTATTCCTGCATCTGTCTGGTTATGTAATCCAAAACGTGATCAGCATTAGAAAGCAGCAGCACATGCAGAACAGTGACTCATTTAAGCTCCTTAGCCAAAGAAAGCATAAGAAGCTTCTGATATTTATGACAGACCAATATTGTTAATGATAAACGCTGCCAGGAGTACTAACTTCTGTCTCTCGATCCAAACAAATTGTCCATCAGATATTCATATGGTGCTGGGCTCTTTATCACTGCAATGGTTGCTCAACAGGACAGGACTGTTCAGTTGATATTGGTACCTTTGGGAAGTAGAAGGTGGTGATGACCCTCCGCAGACGATTGGTGTACACCTGCAGGCAGCACATGAGGCACATCAGTAAAAGGGGGATGAAGATCCACAAGTAGTTTGACTGGCTCAGCGCATGTGGCTGGGGCAAACATTCTATACACACATAAACACACACACAAGGACGAAAGAAGGAAAATGATGAGAAGTAAGTATGCAAGAAAAATACCTATTGCAATTCAGCATGTAAATATCACAACATCAAATTTTAGATGGTGACCATTCTATCAATTTAAGACTATCACATCCATTAAAATTATACAGAATACAAAAAATGTTTAAGTTTGAATCAAGTCTGTATGTGTTACAATAGAGGCTTCTAGGCCATCTTCTTCTGCATCACCAGAAAGAACCCTCGCCGGAGTACTAACCAGCCCATTCGGACTACATTTCCCATACTGCCACACACCTGGGACTAATCTTGCACACCTGTTCCTCATTACCACACCCACTGCTTGTTATCCCCTCTATATAAACCGGACAATATCATTCACTCATTGCGAAGTTTTGATTTGCTACGGTGATCATTATTGAGCGTTTTTCCTGCAACTTTGGACTTTTTATTGACTCTGTGATTGTTCTCTGCCTGCCCCAACCTTGCTGCTAATCTGTTTGGGATTTGGATTGTCTGCGTTTTACCAGTATTTTGACCCTGCCTGTATGAGCATTCCAATAAACGCTGCATATGGATCCCACTAAGCGTAGCTTCTCACTCTAGTTAGGACACTGCAGTTAAAACAATTATTTAATGTATCTGAAGTCTTTCATGCACACAATTATATTTTGGGATGTATATTTAATTAAAGAAAAATACAGGAAAAACAATAACATTTTGAAATATTATTATAATTTATTCCAGTGATGAAAAAGCTAGATTTTCAGCAGTCTTCAGTGTCACAACATCCTTCAGAAATCATTTTAACATGAAGATTCAAGAAACATTTACATTTCAATACAGCATTATTGTGCTGCTTGATATTTTTGTGGAGTTTGTTGTTTAGTTTTTTCCAGGATTCTTACTGAGATCTTACTGACCTCAAACCTAGAGTATATGGACAAAAATAGCCTACTGCTGGATCAGGTTACATTGTAAAAATAATACAATGGCATGCATGCTGTCACACTGGTGTTATAAATAGTCCTCTCATCAGCCGTCCACATGTGCACTGCCCTGTGCTGACCAGTCAGTTTAGACAGATCTGGATGAGACACACAGACACAATCAGAGATTTGAGTTTAACTCTGATCAGATTATATAGACGGCTAGACTGAAGACGTCACTTGGCCTCAGAAGAGAACCAGTAATTGCCAACAGTCACCCGCAGAGGCAAGCAATGAGAAGTATAGTGTCTCACAGAGTATATTCACAGTCTGTGTAATACTAAAGTTGAAGAACTCCCTACTTTTATTTTTTTCTGAATGCTAGGAGGAAACCTGATATTTCTGAGATGGCATTTTGAAAGAAACTGAAACCAGTTTGGTCGGGCTGTGTGAGAGAGAGACCTTGAATGATGTTGAGGATCAGAGACCTAGCATTACAATATTACATCGATATCTGAGTCATGATGCAATAGCATATACATGTATATTTATTCCAGCTGTGGTGCAGAGTTTATTTTCTTCTAGATCTTTGTTTCTGTTTGATCTGCATAGGGCTTCTGTGACTGCACAGTTTTCTTAGCTTGCTCAGTTTGGATTTTGCCCTGAATAATGTTCAATCTCCTTTTCCCTAAAGTATTGATGAAAAAGAATCTTGCTGTTATATATAAAACTCAAATGCTGAGTATTAAGACTCAAATAGGAAATCACCTACGGAAGTTAGTGGATTGCACATCAAGATTGGAGGAGGTGTTGAAGACACCAATGGTTTTCCGCAGAAGTCTGGCTAACAGGGAATCTCCTCCAATTACAATGTCTATGTGATGAACACCTACAGATGTAGAGACGAACAAAGAAAACACACAGAAATATTTTAATGTATAAGCAGTCTAAGGCAAATGGGTATGTCAATGCTTTTATTTCTGGAGGAAAATATTGCTTATGCATATAAATAAGTGTGTATTTGTGCTCACTAGTAACTGAGTATGTAGTGAAAGTGTGTCTTCGAATGAGGTCAAAGATGTTGTACAGGATTCCATCAACAGCAAGCAGAACACACACAAACAGAGCCAGAGCTGCAACCTGCAGGAAGCCCACAATCTGCACAAAAGACACAACCTTTCAAAACTGAAACCAACAAGACAACTGTAAGCTATTCATTCATAGCCTGATTTCACCAAAACTTTGCTTCTGTGGCACAACTCAAACATTGCTCTGTTTCCTTAAGGATACTAGTCAGTCCAACCAAAGTCTGATGTAACTCGGCGGCCATCTTTGAAATGCCTCTCAGGCATCCAAGTGCAGCTCCTATCTTTCTGAATGGGGAAACATCAAATTCTTACCAAACTTTTTGCTAAACTTACGTTTCCATTTCATATTTAAAACTGTGTAAATAAATGTTGTTTCTTTTGTTCAAATAGTGTTATAAAAAGCTTATTTCTCAGGTGAGATCAGTCAGTGTGCATGCGCAGTTCTAGGGGTACATCTCAGAATGCTGACTGTTTCAGAACTTCTACCGGTCTTGGGTATTGTCTAGTCTTTGGTCCAACATAGGTATGTTGATTTAACCAATAGCATGAGTTTGAGAAAACTCTGTTTAAAAAATGGCATGTCTGATTGTGTTTGACGACATTAGGAAACAAAACTGGCACACTTCGCTTTAATGTCTGCTCCATTAAATACACAGCCTGAACATCTGAACAGTGAGAAACTCAAGGACCATTATAGCATACAGTACCACAGACATGAGCTCGCTGGGGTGGATGGATAAGCTCCATGGGTTGATCAAGCTCTCTTGCTCTGCTTTTTTTAGTGGCAGCAAATACCTCTTTCCCTAAAACAGATACTAAAATTAGCACAAACACAGATACAGATCTGTGTAAATGTAAGGTTTTAACTTACAGCTCTCCTTCTGCGAGCATCAATCTGTCTGAAGTAGGTTGTTATGTAGACATTGTCAAAATGAATGTCTCTGCAATACCGATGAACATATCCAAATGCTCTGCAAGCAACATTTCATGCAATACTATTAAAATGTATATAAATATTATATTATGTGTATAATACTACATTTCAAAAGTTTTAGTTTTAGAAGATTGTTTAAGGAAATCTAATACTTGGCTGTATTTATTTGATCAAAAAACAGTAATAACAGTATTATTTTGACCTTGTATGGTCATACATTGTTTTAACCTTTAACCTCAATATATACTTTTTTTTACAAACAGGAAGAATTTATCGGATTTTTTTGTTGTTGTAACAATGTAACTGTCACTTTTGTGAATTTGTGAATCAATTTAATGCATACTTGCTAAATAAAAGTATTAATTATATTCCAATAAATCAAATGATATCCAAATGCTCAGATAAATTTAAATAAAATTAAACCGAACAACACTTTATGGAATATTATGTACTAGACCTTTCACTTGTATAACATCCCCTAAGGGCAGTAGGGCACATAGAGCACAGCAGTCCTAATGAAAGGAGTGAGAACTTACGAGGTGAACACAGTGATGAAGGTGAATGAGAGAAGGAAGTTAATCACTCCAGCTATCTTCTCAGCAATGACTGATTTCTCTTCAAACTCACGGATGAGCTCCTTAGAGAAATTCTGGAGGATGTCCACTCCAAAGACTGACTGCTGCTCCAATTTCTTTAAAACCAATCATAAAAAGCAAAGATTTTAAAACAAACAAACAAACAAACATCTGTGTTAGGAATGAGAGGGTTTGCTGTACCTCAAGCATTACATCGGTTGTGAAGTGTTCTGCAAGCCTGTTGATGGAGTCGTTTAGTTTATCGAAGGTTTGACCAAAGTTTCCCTCAACTGGGATCTTCTCGCTGCACCAT
>JAUMHP010000070.1:11714815-11728246 GCA_032361065.1 Enteromius trimaculatus
TATATATATGTGTGTGTGTGTGTGGTTCTGGTATTTAAAACTGATGCTTAGAATCAACTTACAAAACTACTTAAAACATTAGGAGTTTTTTTAAACCTATACTTAGATAAACTCTTCCTTATGAGACAACCTAGTCCTAGTCTCACGTTAATCTACTCTGAATTATTTAGAATACTGTTAAATTAAATTATTAAATTCAATTATCAATTGTCCATTACCAGTTTTTCCTATTGCATTGTTCACCATAACACCAGTGCATCTCTTTCTCTGTTTTTTTAGTCAGGGGTAAAAATTTCCTTCTTTTCCTCATCTGTACCTTGGTTATCCACGGCCCAGTGAGCAACACGATGGAAAATGTTGAACGGGCTGCAGACAGTGTGATCTGTGGTGCAGAACTTGTCATGAACCAAACACAACAGCTCCTGCAGCGTGCCGCCAACCCACTGCTACGTGAGTCTATCTGCAAGGGGATCAGGTTAAAGATATCAAGAATGCACCTCTTTCAAAAACACCAACATCTGTTCAATAAAAGTACAGAAATTTTGAAATTCACACCATAATAACTCAAATGGGTAATCTACAAATGAATATCATTCAAAATATTTACACACACACAGATAAATGTTTTTCCAATTGAATTCTAACTCTATTGAAACCCATGTGAATAAGGTAATCAAGGTCTTTTGGTTTACTTGAAAACTACAGTAGTATGTTATACATATTTCTGCTTTGATATCCTGACAATGTTTTTGTTTAGCGGCCCTGAGCAAGATAAAGCAGATGGCGAGGAATGCTTATTCAATGGCAGGCCGAGCACAAAACTTCATTAGAGCTCTGACAGAATCTGTGCGGCATGTCGGTGAGTGAATCAATCAGCCAAACATCCGGTAACGACATTGGCTGGGCAAACCTACCTATGGCCTGTCTTTTTTTTTTTGCTGAGGTTTGAGGTCTAGGCATGTTCAAAGTGCCTCTCTCTCTTTTTCCTTTTTCAGCTCGTACTCTAAGAAATGTACTGCACTTTTTTGCGACTATTGGTGATGTGTGCAATGACAATCTGGGTTTGCCATATCAGAAGTGCACTAGGCTGTTTGATGAGGCCCGTGAGAACTGCGTGGAGCTGCTCTCTGTGTTTTCGTTCCTCTGCCACCTCCTGGATGGATTTCAGTCTCTCTGTGGTCTTGCACGCGGTGCGTCTCTGGTATATGATTAGTCCCTTGAAAGCCCTATCATTACACTCTTACAGGAAACCCTATAGCCTCAATGCAATGTTTCCTTACTGTAATTTACAGTATCCTGTTTATTTTCTGCGTCACAGTGGGGTTTTTTTTCATTATATTTGGTATATTATATCTATTCTGGCATTCACACTGAGTCTGAAGTACTGTTCATCTTCCTCCTTAATATATACAAGGTTTATTTATAATATCTGTTCTTGTGGGAACAGTTTGTCACATTTAAGTACCCTACATGTCACAGTGAGAAGAGGGGTGGTTGAGTTCCCATCTGCATGTATCTCACACATTCCTCAACAAGATGACCATAATCTGACAGCAAATCTAAATATGAACTCTCGCTACAGCTATGATCTAGCTATAATTTCTTTTAGCCTTATGGAGCACAAATGGAGTCAGTATGCACAAATTATGTTTTTTAATGAATGTCTTCTGCAGCGGGACAGCTGTTCTGCATCTTACCATCATATATTGCTGACCACATTAAGACTGCTTTGGCTTTTCGTAAGTACAGCTCTTATAAGATTCCTACTTTGAACAGTACTAAGAGATTTCCTGGCATGGAGCAATTCTTAACTCTGTTGAAACTACTTTGAAAGAAGCTTATTGTTTAGTTATTGTCATTCTTCTTGTGCTCACCCCTAGCAACTATTGCAGCCTTTGATCGAATTAAAAAGGAGTTTGAATTCAACATTTCTACCTCCACCAACTTTGACCTGCTTCTGAACAACAGTCAGTCCTTACAAGATGCTGCTCAGGAGATCATGAAGGAGGTGTCAGAGGAGCTGGGCCTCCTCCAGGAGCTCAAGCTTCTACTGGCATATTTGGGTTTCTTCCTGCTTCTCTTCATGTATCTCCAGTATGTACTTTCTGTTAAAAATAAGTAGCCATAGTATTCACACGCATTGAGACATAGCCACCATGTCAGAGAATTATCGCAGAATTACTCACAAAATGTACAGAGCTGTTTAGTTTTGTAGAAGTGAATTACAGTTAATATATATTTAGTTAATAATATTTCTCTATTGTGGAACAGTATAATATGTTTGTCATTTTCATTTGTTTTTTATGTGTTTGTGAACAGGGCTGTTTTGTACAAAAACCGTTACCTTCATAATGATAACTTTGAAAACATCTACATAACTGACCAGTTTATCGAGCTGGACAGGAAGCGCTCCAGACAGGGTAAAGCAGCTGTACTTCCCCTAAGCCACAGAGAAAAACTCACCTACATCAGGCCCTGTAAGTGTATACTTAAATGGTGTGTACATGCGTCCGTTAGCAAATAGATGGCGTGGGGTGAAGGGTCAAGAGGAAGGAAGAAAGGAAGGAATGTTCATAGACATTTAGATAAGTGAAACAGAGCTGAGGGGTTCAAAAATGTGGAGGAGGACCCTGAACTGGGAGAGAAGATATTAACAAGGAAAGACGAGAAAAAGTTTACAAGGGAAAGGTCAACGACTACCAGAGAACAGGGAATGTGTTTCACACTCAAAGAGATAGATGTCGTCAAAAGGTCAACTGCACTAAAAACACTTCTGGTGTCCCAATAACTGCATGTCTGTGTCAGGAAAAACAATAACTAATTTGTGTCAAAGTTCAGACATCCAATCAAATTTTATGTTACAAAACTTTTTGAATGTCCATGCCCACAAAGGGTGAATTTTCTATTTTGTATTTCTGTTTTCTATCTTATTACTCAATATTTCAGTGATAGCATAAATTTTCAGCATCATTACTCCAGTCTCAGTGTCCAGAAATCATTCTAATATGATAGATATATATATCATCAAACTGTGGAAAATAGTTGTGCTCATTAATATTTTTGTGGAAACTTTGACAAATAGTTTTAAGCATTCTTTGATGAATAGAAACTTCAGAAAGAAAGCAATTTCAGAAAGACTTTGTAACAATGTAAGTCTTTACTGCCACTTTGATCAATTTGAAAACATTATTTTACAAATATATTCCCGACCACAATCTTTTTAACAGTAGTGTACAAATGTACACTCTCAGAAAACATATTAGTACATATTATGGTACATATTAGTACCTTAGGTCTTCATATTTAATATCTAACAAGTAAAAAGAGTACTTTTTGAAAAGGTACTGCTGTCCCCGTCACAGCTTTTGTACCTTTATTTCAGTGTATAAAAAAGTTAGGTTAAATTAAAAATAACTTTCAATGAGGATAAATATGTGCCAACGGCATTGTGTTTTGTTCAGAGACCATGAAATCGGCTACTGAAAATAACTGAAAGTGACATTTAGAAACCAAATGTTTTACAGTTAGTCTATGCCACGTGAACAATTTTGCTTATTGTTTTGGCCTACACTGTTCATTGCAGTATTGACAATTTTCAATATTTGTGTTTTTAGTACATTTGTATGACTTTCTACAAATTTGGTAATGTGTTGGGACAACTAATCTGTGTGAAGGAAGTTTAAAGTCACTGATCTAGAGCACACAGTCATGCTCCCAAAGATATTCAATTGTAGAATTCAACTTCATCAGGTTCACAGAGACACACACATCTGGCTAAGACATGACTCTAATAATGTCTCTGCCTCTCTTGTCTTCTTCAGACTCTCTTTATCTGACTGTGAGAGAGAGACGGGCTATAGCAGGTCAGATGCTGTCTTTGCTCAGGTATATGGTCATGACTATCATACTGATAGCTGTTGACCTCATGGTGTTCTGGGTGTTTGAACTGGTACACCACCAAGCCCAGGGAGAAATCGTCACTCAAGGTACACAACTTAAAAATCAAAGCATGTTTTTCTGTGTTGAATTCCACAGATATACCAATATGCTACTGCAAATTTAACTTATTATATTGGCACTTTCATTCTGAGAAATATTGGCATTTTTATTTTTACATTGCAATATTTATTTAAATATTTTTAACATTTAAACAAAATAGTAATATGTCAACGATCTGCTTAATCTCTATATATTTGTAATCTGTAAATAGGATGTTCAACCATATATATATATATATATTTATTTACCCATTTTAATTCATTTTGTCACCTCCAGCTCCTGTAGTGGTTGCAGTGAACGTGAATGGATCTGGTTATGCCTCAGATATCTTTAGGGACATCGCAGCCTCATTTGACATCCTGCAGAAAGGAAACATCACTGTGCTTAGCAAGAAATGTCTCATGAAGCCTTTGGAGCCAGACTACATGAGATACCTGCTCATTGGTACAACTTCAATACCAGTACAATCAGACATTTGTGCAAAAAAAAAAAAGAAAAACAGTAATCTGTCAGTCTAGTGACTCCTAGTGGTCAAGACTGGAATAACGGCTGGAACATACTACACTTAAACCACAAGTACAAATGATCTAATGTGCTAATGATATCTGTTTTGATATATTTGAAGTGCATTTAACATAATTACTCTTAAACTTTATCTATAATGCTTGAACTTCTGTTATTGTACAACTGTGCTAGGCATCACAACTCAGTGATAGCAAATATAGCATGCAAAAATGTAACTTTTATTTGGTTATATGTCTGACCTTTGTCTTCCCTACAAACAAAGGTCTTCTTTATGGCTTCACTCTGTTTATTGTGATTGCTGGTGGCTACGTCAAACGTTTACAGAGATTTGTGTGTGCCAGGTACCATCCTGAAAGAGAGAAAGTAAGAAAACAAAAGATTCATTCTTTTTTTTTCACCTAAATATGAAGCATTTTATCAATTATTTACTATGCTGGTCACCTTCAGACTTTTGATCTTTAAAGATAATTATGTCATAAGGCGAAACTCTTATGTAGACAAGTTTGGTTGTAAAAAGATTCAGTCTTATTTTCGGTCTGCTTTAATTATGAATTTATTATCAAAATTAATTTAATTCTTAACTTAGTGTGTACTAACTGTGTGCATGTTGCAGATAAGAATCCAGTACCTCCATAGGCATATTCTCACTCAGCGTGGGTCTTTAGGAAAAGCCCTACTGAGGGCTGTACAACGAAACAGGATAGACCAGCAGCATGATGGCATTATACAAACATTGGCCAAACAGTGAGTATAAACCATTATAAAAATCACTGTAACACACTGACTGGGGAAATTCTACTATGCTGATTTGCTTCTCAAGGAACATTAGAACATTCAAAAGAACAGCATTTATTTTTGATATCAAAAAATTATACATGTCAACATGTTAGAATGATTTATGAAGGATCATTACACACTTAAGATTGAAAATTCAGAAGGAATAAATATATATTTTTGTTATGTAATCGAAAGAAGTTATATTAAATTGTAATAATATCTCACAATATTACTTTTTACTGTTTTATATTAAATAAATACAGCCTTATTTCAATAAAATAAATACTGCCTAAATTGAGCATTATTTCAAAAAGACGAAAATATACCTGACCCCTAACCTTTCAACATAAAATTGTCTATTGGATCTCCAAAGGTAACATTTTAAGCTGTAAATATTTAAATTTCTCCTCCAGAAATATGGGTTTAACTGAAAATTAATGAAACATCATAGTGAAAAAGTAAATAAATACACACTCCTCTTTTTGTAGCCTACCAGGGGGTGCCATCATAGCCAGGCTCCTGGATATCGGTAAAGAATCATGTGTGGCCTGTGGGACAGTGTTGAAGATGAGAGGTCATGATGACAAAGTGCATATCTGCCCTACCCCTCACTGCACAGGTTGGTTGTCTTGCTCTAAAAAGACTTTAAGTGGCAAAAAGAAACCAACCTGCTGGACAAAATGATTATCTTTTGCAGGTCGTTACTGCTCGCTGTGCTTCAGACTGATGGGGAGCCTTTGTGGTATCTGTACAGCACCCTTCACATTCCACGAGGACCAAGAGCTGTATGTCACACGACAGAAAAATGACAGACACTTTAAAAAATATTTTTGGAATGTATTCAAGTTAACCTCTATCTACAACATCTGTACTGTCACTGTAAGCACAGTTTCTTTCACAAGGACGAAACAGTTGCTTAATCTGTGTTTTACTAGGAATATTCTTTTTAATATGTCGAGGGCACATTATATATTTGATAATTATTTACTAAAGAAACTATTATCATGCAAGAACATATTCTGTAAACACAATATACTGTACAGTTCAAATAAACAAATTAGTTTGTTTGGACAAAGGTTTCTACACATAAATGCTGACTTTTGTGAGTTTCAGAGACTCCAGTGATGATGAGCAAGCCAGTTTAGAGGAGACCGCTGTAACGTCCCCTCAGCCTGGGCAGAGCATAGGAGAGGAAAGAGGAAAAGAGAGGACAGAAGTAACGATCAGGTGTCGAGAGTTACTGAGCAGCTTTGTCACATAGGCTATTTATGAGTTAAACAGATCTCTCAAAATAGCAGTCTTGAATTTTTGACTTTTTTGTATGTCTGTTTCAGCATTTCCAATCAGGATCATTGTCTAGGGGTCAACGGCCAAACCAGTCATCAAAATGTTGAGGTTAATAACAGAGTTTAAAGTCAAAGCTGCTTTATGCCTTTGCAGATTCTGTGGTGTTGAATATAAACCTCTTATGTACCAGGAAGAGGCCTGTGTGTTTTATTTATTTATATAATTTTCTCACCTTGCCCAAACTTCAAAACAGGCATACATGATGAAACTACAAATACTTTACAAACGTTACCTCATACTGGCCGTGTCTCAAACGGAAGGCTGCATCCTCCGGAGGACGCATTTGTACGCTGCATACGTCATCAAGCCTGGTTTATTTCAGTTAACTGAGCATTATAGTCGCGCGTCATAAGCATAATACAACAATTTACACTTAATTAAGAATAATGGTAAAATGTATAACTGTAAATCTATTTTAAAAAATAAGATCTTCTTTATGACATATGCAGCCTACAAATGCGACCTCCGACGGATGCAGTCTTCCGTTTGAGAAACGGCCGTCATCTAATCACATCTGTCAGAATGCGGTTGGTCTGGTTACATTACATTTACATGGCTTTTGAAGGAATGTCGAGTATGAGCTGCAGTTTCTGTAAAAACAAATACTCAAAACTATTTCCATGGTTTTTTTTTACTATTAAGTTAATCTCTGTATTTATCGCAAATTAACACGTATTCCAGTCTATGGACGATATATATAAACTCTCAATAATACTATAAAAGCATGAACATTACCTGTGTGAGTGAAGAGTGGGCGGGTCGGAGGCGCGAATAAAATACTGTCACTTCACTTCACCTGCTGTAGTTTCCGCATGGGACTTAAAACAAGCCCAATGGCTGAACAGGTAAGCTTTTCTTTTTGTTGTATTAAAATATTTTGTGTTTCAGATTAGTTTACTTACAAGGTCCGCCTGTAGCTAGGCATATATTTCACCACACCTACATTTACTTTTTAGAATAAATTATTTTTCATAATTATCCTTCGTTTTTGTTCAGTTCAGAAAATGAATTAAAACGCGTTTTTTTTAAACTAGTCTAAATTTATTTACTTTGATAAAATTATAATGTGTGGTCAATGTTTGTGCTCGTGCAATTACAAGTTTTATTATTTGAAACGATAGCAGGTGTGATTTAAAACCGCTAACATATTTTAGCTTTAATGTTTTCGTTTTATGTCCTTTTTTGTGACCAACGCCCAGTGAGTAAAGTAGATGTCAGTCATGCTGATCAGTCGAGCACAGGAATGTACTGTAAAAGATAGAGGTAGTAACAGGTCTCTACAGCTCCTGTTCAACTGCAAACAAACGGATTAACTGAAAAACATAGGATTTCATGAGGAATGCAACAAAGCCTTGCCGTTATGTACATCAAAACTATAACAGTAAAAAAAAAGTACAAACCCACTAAGCTATAAGCTTACTTGCTGCCTATAATTGGTGCCAAAGTTACAACCTTTAAGTTATCTGAAATTTATAACTGATGAAGAAAACCCTCAAATCTTAAAAAGAGTTGAAAAGACATATTGTGGCAAAGTTACATAAATGGACAAAGATATTTTGACAATGGGCTACTGAATATAAGTCTCTGGAATACATTACAGTGGGTTTTCTGACCTTATGTTGATGCTAAACCACCTTTTCCCCCCCAAATGGTTTAACGTGCTAAGATAGGCCTGAACAGTGATTCCTGTCTATGAGAGAAATATATTTTTAGCTGTGCTTGGGTCTGAAACTTTTCCCACTCTGTAGTACTCAGATCTAGAGTTGGCCATAAACACCTTGGTCAAAAACTTCCATTCAGTATCGCCTACTAATGCTGAGATGCTCACAGCCCAGGAGTTTCAGAGCATGGTCTCCAAAGAGCTACCCACCATGGTGAAGGTAAGTCAGAACCTATACTATCTTATATATTTCAGTATATTTCAGTCTCTCAAAACCAATAGTTTCAACCTAAAAGCTATATTGCTATACTTACCAGAAAGTTTTCAGAACTTGAATGTAAAACATTTCTTACAATATATATTTGTTAGCTGGGTTGATGCCATTAGGTCAGAACAGATTTTCTGGAATAAACACAAATTACTATACTCATTTTTGTTTCTAACACCCTCTATTCTCTCCCAGACAGCAGGGGACCAGGAAGGACTCGACAAACTCCTGGCTGACATGAACGTGGAACAGGGAAATGGCATCTCATTCAAAAATTTTTGGCAACTGGTTGAATCTCTGGCCACTGCTCAGTTTGGATTGCAGAGCAAAGAGAAACAAGTGAAATGTGTGAAATGTAGTCTGATGTAACACCATCCCTGAGCAAACAAGACCACTCAACATTACGTGGATGTCCACCACAGCCCTGAGAAAACACGTCCAATCATGACCCTCTGCAATACTGCAATGTCACTCTATTGGTCTTTTCGGTAGGTCTTATCATAATTAAGTGTTCCTGAACGAATACCCAACAAACCCTTACGACACAACCCACAATATAATCTCTACCATCAGTGTAACCCGAGCCACACCTGCCTGGCCAGATAACGTGATCTAGTGGCTAATTTACTTCCTCATTTGTTCTGGTGCTGCAGGTTTTTGTATTATTGTGTCACTTTTAACTTGCTCTCACATTTGTTTTTACTTTTGTTTTACATATAAAGCAAAGATTTGTTGTGTGTTTAATGTGACAACTGTAATCATATTTTATGTAACTGTGGGCCACATGTCTGTTTGTGCAGACAGACATGCATTACAAGAGATAATGTGAGTAAAATATATTGTAAAGGGAAGTAGAGCTGTGACACCACATTTTCTGTACTGTATTTGACTTCATGGTAACACAATGTGAAGAAGATTTTTATAGAGCGTATTAACTGAAATATAAAGGAATAATACTCAAATTATTCTACTATTAAAAGTAACCTCAAAGACTGGTTTAAAGGGGCCTCACGGAGGAACAGACAGGAAACGGTGCCCCAATGAAATAATATAGAAACTAGGGCCCCTCTGTATAGAAACCATATGTTAGTGTATTCTCTAAGGACCCTTGAATAACAAGTTTTTTGTGAGCAAAAAGGGTATAAAAACCCTCTCCAGCCAGAGTGGAGCAGGCTTCGTCAGAGATTTCTCTGTGAAGGCTCGGCTTTTGGTTTAGGTCTATCTTTTGACATCAAAACCCAAGTCTCCAGAGCATCATTGAAAAGAAAAGAGAAGGGGAACCACAACAACACAATGCGATTATCTTTGTTGATGCTATTAAATATGTGCTGAAGGTTTCTGAGTCTGAATGATCTATAAAGTCTATAGGTGTAATGAAACCACACTTAACATGTTCCAAATACCATTTTAATTTCTCTAAAATACATCAAAAAGGTATTAATGTGAAACTTTATGATTATGTATTTGGAATCATAACTAACAAAAAAAGTCTTGATAACAAACCATTCATTCACTTATGTTTGAGTTCCCAAAGACCCTAGATATAAAACATAAAAGTAGTTCTGGAGAGAGGATCCAAACATATGAATATGTTGTGATGTAGAGAATACTTTAGTCTCTACTCAATTCAGTTGAGAATCTTATTTTTAAATCACACATTTAAACTAAACATTCATAAACATACAGTGTACACTATACAGTCCCTATAGACTCGGCATCCAGAAAACCAATGTTCAGTCTGGACATCTCAGATTTTGGTAAAGAGATAGAGTTGCTTTGATTTCTTATTGTATCGTTTTTGTGTATGTTTTTAGTGGGGTCAAATTGAACAGAAATAATGTTTTTCACAACTAAAGATGCATGACATGAAAAGAGGTTAATTTCAGAATTAGTATTATGATTTGAACAATAATATGCACAATTAAGCTGCATACAGTACCAGTTTTAAGAGTCTTAAATGTTCATTTAATGGCTAAATTAAAAATAAACATGTATGTGTGTGTAATATAATATGTATATAAGCAATAATTTCAAGTAATTATTTTCTGTATGACTTTATAAGTCTTTCACATCGTTCTGAAGGAATTTTGTCCCACTCTTCTTTACGGTGTTACTCCCGTTTCTTGAGGTTTGTGTAGATTTGTTTATGCACAACAAAGAAGCATTTCAGTCAGGATGAGGACTGAAGTTTGACTGGATTTGCAACACTTGGTTTCCTTTTTTCCCCAGCTGCTCTTATGCAGAATTACTGATGTGCTTGGGATCCTTGTCCTGACCCAGTCTTATCCAAGCTTTAACTGTTAGACAATTGGCCTCACATCTGACTTGAATTGGCATCAAGAGGAGTTCATGGTTGCTTCAGTGACTAAGAGGTGCCATACATAATATGTAGTTTAAATGTCATTTTAAATGATCAGAGATATTAAGAGGTTTTATCAAAATGTTGTCTGTGATTATTGAAAAACATTAAGGATTTAGCTGCATGTACCTGCCCGTTTGCAAATCTGACTTCCTTCTTGTGGATAACATAACAGACACCTCTGCCCCCAGTGAGTGATTGTAAATTAAATTTACATTAAAAATATTTAAATGGGATTTTGTTCTGCATCTTCTTAGAAACAATTTCGTTGTAATCTTTCTCATCTTTCTCAACTGTTTACCTGATGGCGTCTGAAGTTAGACGTTAGAGCGTTGTTGAGAGAGAACAAGGATGTACACACAACCTCCTGAGAAGTAAAGAAAAATACACGTAAGATGATTAAATCACTAAAATATAAGACTGCATTTTCGAAAATCTTTTATTGTATTACTGAAGAAAATTTTTTTGTTAATTAAAGAATAAAAAGATCAATAATTTGTTTTTTCCCCCTCACATTTCTTTTTTCATTATTGACTCTTCAACTTCAACATTTTATGTTGTTGTATAGGGCAGCATCATATTTGGTTCAAGAGATATGACAAAAAAAATACATAATTTGATTATGGCGGAAAGTAAAATACTTGCTATAGCAACCACGAGGTATTTTTGACATGCTCCATTCCTGAAAACGTTCATGGCCACAAACTATACAAGTGTACCAAGTTTAATGCTTTTATGAAAAAGTGAACATTATTTTCACATATCACCCGGGGCCTGTTTCATAAAACTAGTTTACCAAATAAGTCAGGCTTATGGCAGATAGTCTGACTTATTTTAATATAAAATAACTGGCAATAAGTCAGACTAACTAAAATAAGCCTGGCTTATTTGGTAAACTTGTTTTATGGAACAGGCCCCCGGACTATTTAAATAAACGACTGAATGTTGTTTAAAGACATATATCTACGGGTGCAACAGCTTCCTTCCGGTCCAGTCCCGTTTTCGCTTGTTTTGTATAAGGACACGCCCACTATACGAGGAGCTACTGAATATTCCATAAGTCCCCGCCCCAAGCTACAGAAAAGTTTTACGAGCTGCATCTTCAAAAGCTTGCCGTTAGATCTACGAATCCTAGATACAAATAAAAGCGACGCGGCGAATTTCTCGCGAGGCGTATCAAGATACACTTGCTGTCAAGTTACACTTCTGATTACGTTAAATTATTCTCAAGAAACAGATGTTTGCCCCTGACCAAACAGGGCGGTCAGCGTCGCCTCATCCGGATTTACAAAGAACTGTTTGCGGATCCTGCGCTGTTTGTAAAGTACTTTTAAACTCTTCTGAAGAGTCCAGACTTCTGCCTTGCCTGCATATAGTTTGTAATACCTGCTTTACGAAGATCTGCACAAATGGATCCACACAAGGTGGGGACTCACTCGCATGTACTGTTTGCCGTTTGGTTATAATGGGGCTCTAGCTCGTCCACCAGCACGTGACGTTTTGAAAATTGCATTGAAATAGGCTCACGCAAGTTTAATTAACTGTGTTGTCCCTACGACTATTTACGTAAAGGGTCTTAATGTCAATGTCCGGGGTCCATTGCTAGGCTAGGTTGTGTTTTCCGTTAGGGGCCAGTTACAGTTTTCCCCGCTAACGTTATAACGGTAACGTTTTTCTTAATCACATACTAAACAAACGTTGTGTTAAAGAATATTTTAGTGACATTTGTAACATTGAATTGCTTTTTTTACGAACGCACAGTAACAGTTTATTATGCTGATCTAAAAATCAACCCCTGGAATCGCAGCTTACTGACGTATTTCCTATCGATACAGGAAGTTTCGAAGATAAATTTTACAGATTTTTTTATTTATTTTAGTGTTTACTGTACACTTTCTTAAATACAAATGCAAGTAGATTTCATTTTGATTATAGTTTGATAATAAGGTTTTATTTGCTTATTTATATTTAGTCACTTTTTCTGTTAAATACCTTTTCCCCCTATTTTTCTATAACATGTTGTTTTTTTAAAATCAGTTCAATTTTGTTGATAAAGCTGGCAAACAGACAAGGTCTATAAGTTTTGCTGCTCTCCTAAATCATTTAATAAATGACCTGTGGTTTCATTAAGGCTTTCTAATCAACAGAAAGATGTGTAGTTGGTTAGAATTTCATGAAGTGGCCCTCTATTAAGTGTTTCATTCTAGTGTGCCTGAGGTTTTTTGTTTCTTCATCTAGATTGTCCTTTATGTGCACAGTCCTTCTGTTTGTCTGAGGTCACAGAATGTGCCATTTTCAAAGACACATCTAACAATAACAAGGTCCCCAAGGTAAGTGTGCACAGATTAAATTATTTGAAGAAAGCTTCAAATAAAATGGTATGTTTATTTCAGTCCCTACTCCTTTAGCAGATGTAGGGTCATTCACACAAAAATCTTTATATATATATATATATATATATATATATAGATAGATATATATAGATAGATATATATA
>JAUMHP010000070.1:11743826-11799901 GCA_032361065.1 Enteromius trimaculatus
TATATTAGTAATAATATTTTATTCTTTGACTCATCCTGGATTAGTCTAAAATAGTCCATTTGATTTATTGTGTTTTGGAAAGATTTTCATTTGGATAATCCCATTTTTTTGTTGTTTTTTTATATATTTAATTTTCATATAATTGATACGTATTCACCATTGAAAAAGGCTAAGCTAGCATGAGTTAAAAACAAATAAACTAATAAAATATGGTTTGTAAGTGTGAGTATTTTGTATTGATGTTTGTCATAAATTAGTTGGCTGTTTATTATCTTTATAACTTTATAACACTATATTAATATTAGGCTATTAAAAAATGTAAATAATAAATACATTTATATATAATTAGAAATGACATACATACATACATACAGCAAAAACACTTGATTGAATAAATATTTTTCATGAGCCAAAATATTTTATAAGCTAAAGAAGTATGCAAGATACTTAGATATGCCTTAAATATGTGAAATTAGTTTTATTGACTAATAAAATTGTGCCTATGAGTAGGAGAGTGAGGGGAAAAAATATATGTATCATACTGAATTTTATACATTGTATGAGAGAAGTGGACATGATTTAATTAATTTTTAGCGTATTTAATTACGCAGAAAATGTTTTTTTCTGACCCTCTGACTTCTGTCTCCTCCAGAGCTGTGAAACCACCGAATCCATCAGTGACAAGCAGCTTCAGTGGGCAGACGGTGTGATCCTGGTCTACAGCATCTGCGATCGCTCCAGCTTTGAGGTGGTCCGGCAACAGGTGCGGCTCATCCGGCAGACTAGGAAGCTGTCTGCGTCTGCCCCGATCATCATCGTGGGGAACAAGCGAGACCTGCTGCATCAGAGAGCCGTGTCGAGCGAGGAGGGCAGACTCTTCGCACTCTCGGCAGACTGCGGTTTCTTCGAGATCTCAGCGGCTGAAACCTACCATGGTGTGCTGCTGGTTTTTCACGAAATCCTGGACCTCATCAAGGAGTCCAGAGCACTTAAAAAGGGAATGGTCGGAATCAAGGGTATAGTCAGAAGCGTGTCTGCGGTGTTTGGAAAGAAACGAGAGTGATGAACTGTCGAAGAGGACGAGCAAGATGAAGATCTGAGGCCCCTGGCAGCCTAGCATCTAAATAGCTGAGAAGAGGACCCCAGCCGATGGGTTTTTGTGGCCGAAGGGAGTCACTTATTAACCTTCATGGATGGTGCAAGGAAAAAGAATTAGAAGAGAGCATGTAAGAAGTTGAGAGCCCAGCTTTATGGTGAAGAAAAGTAGATGAAGTTTGTTACAGCAAGGCGCAAAAAGATGTGCTGAAGATAAGTGATTCTGGGCTTTGATGAAAGTTGGTCACTGGCTATGTTTATCAAATGAATTGAGAATCGGCCTGGATCTGATGTAGCCCTTGTCATTTCTCACAGAATGGTCCTTCAGCTCTAAACAGATGATTTTGACAAATTCGAGTGAGCTTCTGCTTTGGATTACAGATGCTTGAAATGTAGAGATGGACTTTATCTTCCCTGAATTGTTCCCTTATGAGTTTCCACTGAGATTTAGATGTGAATTATTAAATGTGGCAATTGAGAGGAGACTATGTAGTAAAATGTATATAGATATTTTATGTATATATTGTAATTTCCATAACATAGTTTCCTGGCTAGTGTCTTTGAGGTTGGGGGAATGTAGTATAAATGCTACTCAAGTAAAGACATCTTCACAACAATACTGATAACTGTAACTATAAATCACAGTTATAATGACAGTGACATGAGCAATTGCTAATGAAATGTAAAGCTACTGATATCCAATAAGCCTGACGTTTTCTTGTCTTTTGTGGTGTGTGTGCCAAAATAGTTACTGTTGAAGTTATCATTATAATTGTTTCGTTATGTGAACAGCCTTAAGAACTGAAGAATGAGATGTTACTGACATATTGTTGACCTGTATATACTTCAGTCTTTTGTATATAAACACAGTGTCATTTAATTGAGATGTTTTTAATGCTTGTATCTAAATGATTCATGTCAATAAAGTGAAAAAACATACAAGATGGCTTGATTAGTTTTAACTATATGTGTATTATATTTTTCTATTGAACATTTAGATTGCATTTGACTGTTTATTTACAATCTCTAGCCGTAGTATGCTTGCCTAATTATAGTTAAGTAAACTAATTTATTGAAATATTATTATAATATAACCATTATTACACAATTAATTCCATGCTCAAGCAACACTCAAAACAACAATGAGATTTTATAAAATGTTTTATTAGATTTAAAGTCAATATTACATGTGTTAAAGGAAAAAAAGCACTACAAGATAAAGGCTGTTAGGACGTTAGCTATAAATGTCCACCAAGTCATTTAACACCATTTAGTGACATTACATGCCTGTCTATGTATTACCAAGTTCACCTTATGTTTCTCACTTAGAAATTACACATCCTTGATCGTGAACCATAAAACGCCCCATTATTAATCAAAGTAAATATGAACCGTTTCTTATCTTTGTAACCAAATTTCAAACACTTAATTTCCAGCCGATCAGAATCCTTGCATCATCTTGTTTCACTCATTGCACTGACATAATTAGCAGTCTTTCAGTATATTTAGATTAAAAGCTTATAATGCTTATAGTGTATAAGAGCTAAGAAAGCTAAGGAATAGAAAGTTTTATCTGGTCTAAACAAAATGTGTTACTTGTTAACAATAATAATGTATAGAAAAAATGGTGCTCTTTTCATTTCTGCTCACTTGCTGAGTTGTTTCTAAGCTTTCATCTAGGCTTTCGAAGCTAACAAAACATACCTAAATGGCACTTCATTCTAAGTGCAGTGCTTTATTTGAGCTTTTAAACAATCTGCACATACTCTCTACCAACCAGATTTGTTTTTAGGTCTACCAGAGAATCCTGTATGGATTGTGGTTTAAAGGTTTGCTTGCTGTGCTATCCAGCCTGTGAGCTGTGGCGATCTGTGAATGCTCTGATTACACTTAAATCTTTTGTTTGAGAAGAGTGGAGCTTAATGTTCTGTGGTTTCCACCACAGGTATGACCTGATCTTCAGATGAAGGGCCAGAGCTCAGAAACTCAAACGCCCGTTGGCTTTGTGTAACAAACTGCATAATGGGAGCCAGCAGGACCTCGGTGGCTGAGGAACGGCGGCGGATCATATCAGTGGTGGGCACAGACAGCGTATCAAGTTCTGGAGGGCCTGAGGGCTGGGAATCTTGCTTCAAACTACCTTTGCGGCCATTAGCTGGGACAGGGGTGGGAGTTGGGGAGAGAGCTGGGCTCGATGGAAGCCCGCTGGCAGACCCACGGCGGGAACGAGTGTAAAGGCTTCTGCGGCGACGCAGCCGGCCGTCCATGGCCTTGAGGAAGAGGCTGTTTGTGGAGGCACGGCTGGAGGGACTCTCAGGAAGTTCATCTGGAATTGGATTACTTGCTGCATCGAGATCAGAAACCTGCTTTACCTGAGATATAAGAGAGGAACCGCTGTAGTCATTTGTCTCTGATACTAAATTTTATGCAGCAATTTAATTTAAACCAGGCTGATCGGGAAAAGGTGGCTGTTCTGACATTTTAGCAAAATGTTTATTTTATTATTCATATTTTTTATTGTTTAGAATTTAAGTGCTTTAAAAAAAATTTCTGAAAAAAGTTTTGAAAAGCTTTGTTTATCACTAATAACTGTGATTATTTTAAACTGTTTAAGCACAAGAAGATACAAAAGAGAATTCAATTCAGAGTTGTCTTTTGCGACAGATAAAATCCCCCACAAAAGTCAAAATCTCCAAAAGTGCCTTAGTATGCACAGTCTTAAAAAATACTTCAATGAATCTAAACAGCTGGAAGAATGTGAACTTATATGCGCTAAAAAATTGCATAAAATAAGCAGTGACTGTAATTTTGTAAATTTAAGTTCTTAACTGACCATTTCCTTAATTTGTTTAAGTTTTTGGATTGTTCTTTTTTTACTCATTTTGTTATATAATATACATAATTGACACTTTTGGAGTTATATATTGTGCTTAAGATATGTAACTGAAATAAATTCGTTGTGTACAATTTGCTGAGAAATTATGTATGTGTCACTGAGATGTCACCCAGACCAGAGGTGTACTCCTTTATGCTGTTAGAAATTTGAAATACTGCCAATTTGGTTTGAATTTCAAACCCATCTGAAATCAGAGGGATGTGTTTTTAGACTAAAACACCTCTCATATGAGATTGAAGTGTAATTATGTACAGTTGCCTGAAAACATTATGTGCCTGATATAAAATTAGCTATTGTTCTAAACGAAAAGAAAAGCAAACCCATTTCCACAAACATATTTCCCATTACTGAAAAGAAACACGGTAACATGGAGAGAAAATAAACCAGGCCATGTGATTAATGCAACACACTTTGCTTATTTAGTTCTTATGGGAACATAGAGGGATATATTTAGCTTTATTAACCCTATCAACTCTAAACAGGTGTGTTTGGCCAAAAAGAAACTTATGTTCAGGCAATATTTTGCCTTTGACATGCCGATTTTAGAGTGTTCTTCATCCCTTGAACATGTACTTATATGCCTTGTTAAGAATATGTGTGCATTAGAACAGGTACTAGAGTTCCGTGCTTACAGTATATGTGTGTGTTTGTGTGTGTGTGTGTGTGAGAGAGAGAGTGTGGTCTTACCAGGTCATACAGGGGAGTAGTGTTGATGAGCAGCTGTATGAGAATCTGTCCCAGTTCCAGTAGGTCGTTCCTGACAGCGCGTGCCTGGGTAGGCAGAGCCATTATCTGCTCTACAGGGGGCAAAACCTTCAGTGCCTGTATACCTGATATAAACTGAGCCAGGAGAAGAGAACGCAGCTCCTCCACGCGATGCACCCGAGTCATGTAAAATGACAGAAGCAGCTGCAGCAGGGACTCAATCACCGCCATCAACTGCATTAGACCCGCCTGAACATGACAAATGACAGACAATACCCAATCAGGGAATTTGTGACAATGGTAGACATGAAAATGACACCATGAGGCAGTAAAAAGAGAATGTGACAATATGCAGAACTTTAATTAAGTCACGTTTTTACAGCTGAACCTAGTGGCCTGGAAATGTGGAATAACAGTGGCAGATCAAGTGGCAGTAATGGCTATTCACATACCCACAGGAACGTGAAAAGGCTTTTTGGGAGGATACACTGTGCAAATAAATGAACAAACAGCAGAAACTGCAATTGCTTTGAAAACTACCATCGTCAGCTTCAGTTGGGGTCAATTAAAACTCTCAGTATCAAACTAACAAGAGACAATCCTGCATACTTTTAGTCCTGCTATCCTAAATAATACAATCGTTCTTCTGCTAGCCATTTCCAGCTTTGTCCATTTTTTTCTCATTTACTTTGGCCTTATTTAACTCTTCCCATGGTCAAAAACCAGACTTAGTGATTTTCTGTATTGAAAGATATAAAGGGAGAAACTAATAAGTAAATAGAGTGTCATGTAAATCAGTTGGAAGAAAGAATTATGAATTGATAATTAGCTTGATTTAAAAAAAAAAGGGGATTTTAACATTGATTAAAAAAAACAAAACACTGGGTGGATTTTTATCATAATAGGATGGATGCATACACACACTTCCAACACACATCTATGCTTAAACAACTTGTAAAAGAACATTTTTCATCCGATGACCTCTTTAAAAATAAAACGATTTCGAACTGGGGAACTGTACTGAAGTCTGGTTTATGATCCACAAAGTCCACACCATAAGCAGCCAAACTCTCACGTGGAGCTTCATCTGCCGCCAGACAACGTGAGCGTGAGCACACAGAGCAAAAGAACAGGGCCAGTTTGGCAGACACAGGCACAAACAATCCCTATATGGAAGTAGGACCCTCCTACTATTGTCGGTTCATTTAGGTGAAGGAGAAAGTGGGTCAGCCAAATTTGAAGGTCCCCGATTTGTTCTCAATTCCCATTGTCATCGGCCCCCACCTCGCCACCGGTCCACTGCACAGCCCGTGACCAACACGTGAATTACTTCAGGGCATTATGCTGCCAAGTCTCACTGTTGTATGACAGCTCAGCAACACTCTTGGCAGAACACAATCTGTCACTCACATTTCTGCACTCCAGGCCCACTGGGGTGTCTTTAGAGTTTGTTAATTAAGACTCTTTTGAACACAGTGCACTGGGGCTTTCATGTTCTCAGCCCCAATTACTCTCCACCCTACTGCTGGGAAAGCACTAAAGATCCCCGTACAGACAATAGTCCACCTTGGCCCTTTGATCCTCAGCACACAACTTGTCTATCCACACAAAACAAGAGAGATCTGTATGGGTAGACAAGTCTCAGCCTGCCTGTCTGATAGAGGCAATGTGTCTGACAGGTCAGTTGAGGTAGGGTCTATCTGGACACGAGCACAAACATTTTCCCATCAGTCTAACCATGCAGAACTGAGGGGTACACTATGCTTTACTAATGGCTAGATTCTTGGGCACAGTGCTAAAATGCAAGAATGATAACGTTTTAATGATTATTGCTAACACTTAACTATAGGGACCAATTTTCACTGCGTATTAGCATGTCTATTACTAACATATTCGCTAATAAAGCACTTGTTCTGCATGACCATATCCGTAGTCCTACCCAATACCTAAATTTAAGAACTACCTTATTTGAAAAGCAGCAAATTATAAGTTTATTGAGGAAAAAAATAGTTAATGTTTTTTGACTATTTAGAAAAGCCTTGCTGAATAAAAGTATAAATTTATATAAAATAAAAATCTTAGGGACCCCACATTTTAAGCAGTAGCATTTATATGCTGTCATATATAAAATGCTGGCAGACAGTAAAACGTGTTTTTCTCTAACTCATATTTTTTAAATTCCTGTAAGTGAGTGTGTTATCTGTGTGTGCGGGTGGGTTAGCGGGTGTTTAGATCACATGCTGCAACCGCCAAACGGCACGTAGCACTAGATCCCACTGGACTTCCAGCTCAATCACGGCCATCTTCTCTCTAAACAAGCAGCCTGACTTCTTGATTTCAGCTTTGATATCTAAGAAGCAAAATATTGCCTTCCATTTACGCAAACAGAAACGTTTCATCATTTGTTTTTTTGACATTTTGATTCACCTACAGGGTAAGATTTGATGAAGCCTGCGCTAGACTACAATATCAGATGCTTAAGTCTTGAGCTAATAGCTTGAGCGTTAACATTTATATGAAGAAGTGTACAAATAAGTGACAAAATCAGAAGAGGAAAATATACTCCACTATGTGACCAGACCAGTGACATAAATGTAAATAATATTGTATGAATAAATTCTGCTATCAATTAGGCATCAATTAATTTGGATTAGTGTGAAAAAGGCCATACATATTATGAAGCTCAGTAATACAGCTTGAACTTTTCTCTCCCCTTCACCATGTCCTCATTTGTCTGAATGTGTCTCAGGGGTCTTGATTTGGAACAAGTAATTGCTGTGATTTTACTCTGTGTGGGTGAGTCTGCAGACAGGAAACCCTGAGGGTGGCAGGGCACAGTGAATAACTGCAGCATGGTATTGCAGCACGTAGACGGTCTATTTTAACTTTAGACTCAAAGAAGATGGGATAAGCTGTGATTTAAGGAGGCACTCCTTGCCGATATCATCTTGTCAGTGTATATGTTTGAGTCACTCACTTAGACATGTCTGAAACTATATTTATTTTGTGATTTAATCTTAACATACCACCCTCATTACTGACCCGTGAATCACGTCCTCGTTTTCCTGGCTCTCCTTTTTTTAGTATAACTGAGATATTGTTATGGTTTTTATTTTATAGTTTATTTAAATATTACAGTGAGCATTTTTATTGTTCGTTTGAATTATTTTGTATTTTTATATGTTCTGTTTTTATTTCAATATTAATTAAAGTTTTAGTAGTTTAGCTGTTTTTTGTCATGTTTTTCTGTATGAATACATAGTTTTATTCTTATTTTATTTCAGTTTTAGTTACTTTAATAAATCAAGTTAAACTAAACTTTATTTTATTTCAGTTAACATTTATTTCGTTTTAAGTAACATGGTTTTAAGTTTTATAAAACTGGGCCCTCATTTATCAACAGTGCAAACATGTATGTGCATGACGAGTGAATAAGTGATGAGTTTCACACAAAGTGTGGGATACACTAATTTGTACGTATATGCAGTAATGCAAATGTAAGGACAAAACATAGAACCTTTTCATGCACTGTTGATAAATGATGTCTCTGGTCTCTTTTACTCTCTCTGCATGTTATTAAGCATAATAAAACCATATATAGGCTATTAAAATATGAAAATATTTAAACTGGAATATATAAATTACAATATATAATATATTTATGACTTAATACCTACATGTCATGTACTTCAGTGTTTGTGTCATACTCAAAATCACTATGAATTTATTGCAGAGCATGTAATTAATTAATGGTCAAAGATTTAGCTATTTGTTTTTGTACATAGGGCCTACCGTTTCAGCAGCTGCCCCTAGCATCTGCAAAACACTGCCCAGTCTTTCTCTCAGCATCATCAATCTGTGGTACAGCTGAAGGTACAGACACAACAAGAGGCTACGGATACGTGTCCACATTCGAGGCTCTTCTTCTTCATCATCATCTTCATCTTCATAGCTCTGCACTCTTCTCTCCCACTCACAACCTGCAAGATGAGAAAGTGCAAAGTTGCTGTGGTTTCAAAACGAACTCTATTATTCAGAATTATCAGCTAATTTGATTCGTTTCTCTATTTCCCTCTGTCTCTGAAAGTGACATGGTGCCAAACGACAGAAGAACATTTGCGCCCCCTTGTGGTTTAGTCTTGTGCACACTTTTTAAATTGTTATTTCATGATAATTTCAGATAAAACATGTGTCTCCCTGTCAGAGCCTGTATGAGTCCGTGCCACACTCTCTTACGCAGCGTGGGTGGCAGAGGCAGATAGTAGGCCACCGCCGCCTCCGACTGCGTGATGAGCTCATCCAGACCCGCGGTGATCACCCGCCCGGGAGCCGAGTCTTGAGCTTCCTCCAGGAGGCGCCAGCTCAGGTGCAGCAGCTGGTCCCATGTGTCCACGGCTCTGTCCAGCTCATCGTTCACTCGAGACTGCGCATCATCCAGCCTCGAGAAGAAAGCGTCCTTCAGATTAGCAACAAGCTGAGGGAAGAGAGTGCAAGGACATCATCAAGACAGGTACGAACAGCAGCAGAAGAAACATCGATATTAAGATTAACAAAAATAGCCACAAACACAAGTATAAACCAACCCTACGTTTTCATTTAGAAACGCAAACAACACTGACGTCATTATTTATACATTTTATTAATTTACATTCAGTAAATGTATGACAAAAAACTTTTAAGACTTGTCTCTCCTAAAACCCGGCAAAAGTGGATTGCTAACCAGCAAAAAAAGATATGGTGCTGTCATGTGATGTGTTGCTGTATATCACATCACGTTTTGATAGAGATATGCTTAATAGTCGACTATAGCTTTTTGCTCAAAACAGCTTTAATCACCGTAGATTGCTTGAGTGTCACAGCAAGCCGTGTCATAAGATCATAAATCGGACATAAACATGAATCATAAGCATCAGAATTAAAAATTGCATGCACACAGACAAAATGAATCAATAAATAAAATTTAAATAAAAACACCTAACTTTGATTCCTCAGATTAGCCAAACCTGATAAATAAATGAAATAAGTAAAATATCTTTAAAAATATACAGCAATGAAGAACCCTTGCCTTGATAGAATTGAAAGAAAAAAGCAAGTAGCCCTACTTGCTGTTATGTTAAAATTGCAAAATAGCATATACGTGCACTGAAGGTCATTGTAAACATAATAAATATTACATGTCAAAATTAAACATAATAAATATTATTTCTAGATAGTTTAAATATACAAATTAGTTATGTTAATTTTTTTTAATAATTTTAAAATAGAGTTCATACAATAACTGTAATTAAAAAAATTTCAAACAAACTTAAGTAATTTTGTTATTTAAAATAAATTACTTTTCCCAGACAGCCAAGACATGGCAGCTGCAATTCACAGCTGTTGCTCAGGTTCCCCTCTCTCTTACCTCATCTGTGGGCTGTTGGAGGATTGGAAAAATCTTCTCTAGTTGCTCCAAACCCTCCAGTGCAAAACTGTTCACTGCCTCAACTGCAATGCATACAATAAAGTTTCTGATATCATGACCACGTTATTTCTTTTGTCGAAGGATATCATGACCGTGAGCGTTTGACTTCAATCGAAATTTTTATTTTACATCTGAAGTTTTATGTTAGTTCATTTTTAGAGAGAAAGTAGAGATAATAAGTGACTTACTTTCTGGTTCTAGGTTCTTTAGCAGAGGTGCTGCTTGTTTCAGGGCTGCTGTGGATGCACTACGGACGCCCAGCTCTGCTACGCCTCCCACAAACCCGAGCAGCGGGTAACGCCCTTTCACACCTGTGTAGATGGAAGAGGCCTGCTGCAGCGCTGAGCTGATGAGTGGCAGTTTTGCCACACGCTTTAGCACATTCCCCTGCACAGGCAAGTCAGTGTCTTATTACACATGAAAATGATGCAACACATGAACAGTGTAGAGTGACTCTTCATGAAAACTCACCTCATTGTTTCTTGCTTTAGACATGTCTGCTTTGTGCTCTGGAAGCAGAACATAAAACATTCAAGCATGATATACAGTGTTTGTGTTGTTTTTTCATACTTTTGACAATATCATTGAATTTTAACTGTCAATACCATTCTGTATTCAATTTTTGACCGACCATGCCAAGTCAGCTGATGTCACAAGACAATAATAGTCTATGTTAGAAATCCTTGCTGTGGAAATCTCATTAAGTGGTTAAACCATGCAGGCCAGAATGATCTAGCATTCAAACTGTGAAATACAGAATATGGAGGGGGGTGGTGGATAGAAGCCTTGATTAATTAAATTAAAGTGATCAAATACCTTTGTTTTGAGTCAAACGTTTTGAAAAAATAATGCACAAAAGTATTTTTTATTATTGTCTGATGTATAGTTGAGAAACTGTATTGAATATTGCACTGAATATTATTTTCATATAAAAAGTGTCAGAATAGAAACTCATTTGGTCACCGGTGCTCCAGAAATATCATATGACTAATGACCCAGGACCTCCAACCGAAAAGCTATAAAACAATTCAAAAACAGGCATTTTGAAGTGTTTTTGAACTCTCTCGTATCTTCAGATCAGATGGAATCTCAAGATCAAAAGGTTCTTTAGAATGTTATCTCATGGAATAAAATCTAACTGTATCAAATCTGATCAAAGCATTCTATCAGGGCTGTTTATAATATCAAACTTGTTGCTTTCAGATTCACTTACTGCACAGAGGGGGGCACTCTTACAAATCCCAGAGGAAGTCAGTAGTGAGCAAGTGCTTATCTGTAAAAAAAAATTAAATCAATCTGAGAAAAAATGAAAAACATTAGGATAAAAACAACTTTTAAGAACCAATGAGATACTGGACTGCTTGTATAGATTTATAACAGAGCAATGATATTTCAGGTAAAGTTTGCAATGATTCAGGTCATGTTTGTCTTTTATTATCTAATAAATAAGGTGCGTAGGTAACTGATGCTGGTTCGGGACAGTAAAGGAAACGTTAGGGACCTGTCTAAGTTTATTTCTTAATTCTCTCTCAGACTCTCTTTGATCATCAGCTGTAGTTACAGGGTGATAGATTTACAATGTTGCACGAATTTCATAATAAAGAAAAAATTTACATTTTATAAGACACATTGACTTACTAAAATATTTTACAATAAACCAGTTTCTTAAAGTAGTTGCATGACAACAAATTGTGCATATTCCATGGTTTTGGTTATTATCGAGTAAGCGGAGTGGCAAAAACTGTCAAAGCAGTAGCAGCTCTTACCTTTGAAATGAATGAGGGAGTCCTTTGAGATGGTAAAATGTAGAAATAAAAAATATCTTTATTACAAACCCACTAGATTTGCCCTTTATATTATCTCTCAGTCCTTGTCTGCTGTGTCTGAAACGAGGGATTTGTTGGATGGTTTTGTCATTTTTCATGGTAGGTGCATGTGATGCCCCTCATTTAGGGTGCGGCCAGTCCACGTATGCCCAGACGTTTTTAAACCATTGTTTCCTAGTTTGCTGGTTTACCTAACAGTGACAAAGACAGTACTAAGACTGTATGATTGTGTCGTTTTCTCACATATGACATTTCTCACATACGCTTTGACTTATTTGCATTGCTTCAGATAAAAAATAGTTTAGACTTGCATGGGGTATCACATTTAAATTCTGGGTAAGGACAACATATATCAATGCAGATCTTTATTGTAATCAACAGACAAGTTGATCTCGAAGAATTGACCCTAAATGCCGTTTAAACCTGTGATGTATAAACGCATCGGCTGTGTACAGAGACATGAGTCTAGTCATGTATGTCTAGTCGGATTTAATTTTATTGTCACAGTTCAAAAGTTTAATGGGTTGTTCAGCTCCCTTTATATCAGCATTCCTGTTCTGTTTCAGAAATTGAACGAGGAAGCATGGCCTAACTGAAACTTGGGATTTTTGTTTTTTTCCAAGAAAATCAATCTTTCATTGGAGATGAGGTATATTGAGGTCATCTCACGTCATAATTGAAACTCTTCACAAAGACTCTCTTTGGAGAGTCATGTAGTCATATCCATTTGCCTTAATTCTCAACTTAACAAATTACTCAGTGAACCAAAGGTTTTAATGTGTGTAAAGAATCATTTGATAAATGCAGCCTGGGAAATTCCTCAGCCGTGAAGCTTCTGGAGCAAAAGAGGATACTATTGTATTTCATTTTTTAATTTTTTTTTATTTCATTATTTTGATATAAGAGCGAGACAAACCCTAAAAGCTAATTTAGTAATAACTAAAAAGTCATTTTAGTTGACATCACTGCTCAGACTGCAGATATTTGCTGTGGTTTAGCTTTAATACCATTTTTTATATATTAAGACATTACAATATTGACATATTTCGATTTTCCAAAGATGCTTAATTTTCTACGATCCATTCACGTTTTGAAAATATGCAAATAATTTAGATAATGATGTTATCCATTCATTCGTGTCGATTCTATGGCCTTCCTCTCTCCATGCTGTCCAATCTTGAGCCACTTCTGTCAGTTGATTTATGTTTAGCCCAGTGTCAGCTTTGATGGTATCAAGCCATCGCGTTCTCTGACGGCCTGGTCGTCTCTTGCTGCTGACCATTCCTAGCATTAGATCTTTCTCTAGTGAACTTGATCGCATCACATGGCCAAAGTACGTGAGTGAGTCTGGTGATCTTGCCTTCCAACGACATATCCGGTCCTACGCGTTCCAATACTTCTTTTTTCGTCATCCTTGCTGTCTATGGAATGCGGAGCAACCATCGCCAGCACCACAGCTCGAAGCAGTCAATTTTTCTTTTATCTGCTTTTCTTAAGGTCCAACTTTTGTAGCCGTACATGGTTATGGGGAACACAATGGCATGAACCAGTCTGCATTTGGTCGTTATGTTGATGTCTTTGCTTTTCCATATTTTGTTCACGTTCAACATCGCGCTTCTACCCAAGGTTATTCAACGCTTTATTTCAAGGCTGCAGTCTCCATTCCGATCAATCTGAGATCCGAGGAAGGTGTATTCTTGCACACACTCAATCTCGTCATTGTCGATCTTTATCTTGGTATCGCCATCTCCTGCTGTTGTATAGATCTTCTTGATGTTCAGGAAGAGGCCGAATTTTGCGATTTCATCTTTGATTCATTTGATCAGATGCCGTAGGCCTTCTTCCGTTTCTGAGAGAAGAGTTGTATCATCGGCGTATTGAAGGTTATTGATGTTCCGTCCTCCGATCTTCACTTCAATTTCTGAGTCATCAAGGTCTAATTTTCTCATGATAATTTCAGCATAAGGATTGAAAAGGAATGGAGACAGAATGCAACCTTGCCTCACGCCTTTGCCGATTTTGAACAAATCGGTGTCTCCATGTGGTGTTCCGACTGTGGCTTCTTGATCGTCGTAAAGTGATCTTATCAACCCGGCACCCCGAATTCTAGCATGGCTTGCCACAACTTGTCGTGTTCAATAATTTAGATATTGGAGTCAAAAGATACTAGAAGAGAGAGAATTCTGTTGTGTATCACGTTTATTTTGCACATTCAGTGGGTGTTAAGAACACTAACATACAGGTGGGTGTGTAACATTAGCAGAGCTTTTTGCAGTACAGTATATGTCAAATATTCACAAGATTTTGTTTTAGTTTGCACTAATACATTTTTCCTTCCAATTAGTTTTTGAACACATAATGATTGTGTATAGATCACAAGATTAAAAAAAAAAATACTTTTTTAGTCTATTGGGTTTTTTTTCTCCTGTGTGTTGTTGTTTCATCACTTGGATGGAATCTTTTAATATCTTTCCATTTTGTGATCGACAAAAAAAGTATTTTCTATAAGAAAGACATTACTGCGTGGATAGGGTGCGATTTTATACAGGGAGTGTGCCTTAAGCATGGAAGAAGCTTTAATGGAAAGAAGCATTTTTCCATCCAGAATTATAGTTTAGAATCTTAACATATCTATGACAGACAAACCGTGTACCATACAACCAGCTGACCGCTAGACAATAATTGCTCAGGAATGTTTGGATGTATGTGTAGGAAGTGAAATTGTGTTGTCCCTGCTCTGCTGGGTGTCCTCAATTTTAGGCATATTTCCTGCTTGGGATGAAAATCTAGAATAATGCAAAGGTTTTGCTTAATTTTTAAATAACCAATAAATAAAGTTTATTTTTAGTAGTGCTGGTTTAACCGACTCATTCAATTCATTTGTTTAGGAATCCTAGTATATTGGTTGTGCTAAATGATATTTATTCAGTTAAAACGTTCTAATTAGATTCCTATTTGGGAGTTGCACTAAATTGCTGTATGTTTTTATTCATTTTTTGTAGGAGATTCATACTACAACCGTCACCGGTACACTGCATGGTTTAGATTCAATACAATGACTGAATCATGAGCCATTTATTCTGTAATTGAAGTACACTAGGCACACTATATGTTTCATGCTGTAAATTCAGTAGCAGTGTTATGTCACTGCTAAATAATTGTGTAGGAAATTTAAAGACCAGGAAACTGTCAGAATTTTTTTTTTATACAATGTTAGCAAAAATTGCACATGAGAATCGTTAATGAAGAAACACGCCATTTGTTTTCTTCAGATTTTTGGTTCCCAATCTTAATTATAACGCAATATGAAACACAGTACAATCTATGCCAGATTCAGACTTAACAGTGAGGAGCACCAATCAGAGATAAAGGCTCGGGCTATCGGCAGGCACACTGGCAAACCATGACTTTACAGGTTCTCATCACAAAAGACAGATGTGACATAGTGGTATGAGATAAAAAAAAGTGAAACTGAGGTGAAGTATGTATGCTAGAAAAACACACTGTTATTCATAGAATTACATGAACATCTTCCCCTTGACTTTATGAACTATAAATGATAAAACGCTACATATTCCTCCATTTCCCAAACGGCCCCAAATGACCCCGTAATATACCAGAGCTTTCCAGCTCTAAACTACGAACATACCTCTTTGTCTATCTCTACATCACACAGGATTTAAAAAGAAAGTGAATCCAATCCACCTTAAAAAGGCCATCTGATGACATTGGCTAGAACTATCTACGAAACAGTGAGCCACTGTTTTATGTGAAGTGAAGCTCTGGAGTATGAAATTCATATAGACAGTGACATTCAGAGTGCGTTTGTAGCATAGCAGTGCAGATTAGGTTGTTTAGGGGCAGATTTATTCAAAGTGCGTGATGAAATCATTGCACAAGCAATAAATCAGGCCCAGAGTGCTGCCAATAAGGATATTGTACAATCACACGGCACAACTTGTAGCTGTGAAGAATGTGACACAGCAAGAATCTCCGAAACATCTCCAGCCAAAGCATAGCAGAACAATTTATACTTCCGCGTACTGTAGATTATACAACCTTTGTGCATTTCTCATACAGTAAAGAATCAGTACATTTCAGAAGATGCTTATCACAAGCTCCTTCCACAAACTTCTGGAAGTCAAATGCCTCAAAAAAAAAAAAAAAAAAAAATCCTATTCAATGTGCGCCAGCATCACATATCCACACAATGTCCTGTTCTGGAGTGAAATATGGAGCTTCAAGACATGCGTTAAGTTTTATCAGGAAAATTACAGAATTCCCAACCTCAAAAATTCCTAACAGTCATTATGTTTTTTTGTTATTTTGGTCTCGTTTACTATTTCTCATGTATGTTTGTTTTCAGTCATATGCATGTATGTGTGTGTGTGTGTGTGCATGTGAGCAAGTAAATATGTACTTTAAAAAGATTCATTTCCGAGGCCCGTCATCGCATTAGCAATGACATAAAAGTGGCTTAAGTCCTTTTTTTACGGGTCCTCCTGATCAGTTACCTTCCATGTAGTGACGGTAACAACAAAAAAAAACATTTTTTTCCATAACTCTCTCTCTCTCTTTATTGAATGTTTCCTGTGTGCCTGTGTTTGAGCGTGTGTGCGGAGAGAGATTGTGGTGGAGCTCTAATATTCATTGAGCGTATGCCACTTTGAGATTTGGCGCCGTGGGTTTTGGCAGACCTCCTGCCAGTGGGCGGCTCCCGAGGGGCAGGGGCTGTTTGCGCCGAGTACCAGGCACCCCAAGGCCTGGTTTTTAGTAGTGCGGTCAAAGTCCATGACCAGGAACTCAATAGAGATGTCTGGCAACAACTCAGCCGGCACATCATAGATGAAGGATTCATTAAAGACTGGATTGAGCGTGCATTTTTTAACATGCGTTTTCTTCTTGGCAATGCGCTTGTGGCCATAGAACACATTCAACTTCACATATGGATCTGGGACACAAAATGAGACAAAGTTATTAGATTAGACATTAATGTGATATATACAAATTATACATATATATATATATTTAATTATATATTGTAATTTTACATTAATTTAACACATAATTTCAAAAATAAGAATTTTTAAATATGCACTTTATATTTGACAGTCAAACGTTTTTAATATCAGTACTTTTAATTCAGCAAGTTAATAAAATTGACAGTAAAGACATTTATGGTGTTACAAAATTTGCTGTTATTTTGATCTTTTTTTGATCAAAAATCCTGAAAAAAGCGTATCACAGTTTCCTAAATAATATTAAGAAGCACAAAAGTTTTCAACATGAATAAAACTAAGAAATGTATCTTGAACATGAATTACCTATGGTATAGCTGTCAACACATGAATAAATTATATTTTAAAATATATTTAAATAGAAAACTGCAAAAGTATTCATAAAATTATTGATTTATTTATTTCTTGATCAAATAAATGCAAATTCGGTGAGCATAAGAGACTATTTAAACAACTGTTCTAAGAAATAATTTAAATGTACACTTACTTCCAGATAGCCCGGTGATGTCCAATTTTGGAAGGTGTTTCGCTTTCAGCACCACCACACTCAGTCTGTGAGAAACAGGCTGATAGGAAAGAGAGACTAGCAACTCTCCACGGCTCACACACTGCAGAAATTCAAATACACAGACACAAAAGTAAAAAAAAAAACCCAGCCAGTAAAGGTATTTAAGACAATAGAATTATTGAATAGACCTCTTTGGCTTGAATCAACAATACATGTAAGAATATCCCTTGGTTCACTATGCACTGGAAGAACTATGGCATAAGCAGGTAAGCAGCTCTTACGCACAACTGATCAGATAAATTAACAATAAGTACAAACTGAGTGGGCTGATGACTTGTTAAAAACTTGTTTTCTGTTTATCTTCGCAGCTCATCCTTTAGAGCTTGGGTTCTGTGTGGAGGCACGAGAAGGCTTTCATGTATGTGCCAACTGGATTGTCTACGCGTCATCTAAACCCACTCAGTGAGCAGGAGGAGGATAAGCACATTTATCAATGACTACAAACTGCAGTGGGAGGATGAGACAGTGATGCACAGTGATTCAGTGCTGAGCTCATACAAGTGTCAGACTTAAAAAAAGCACCCAGATGAATCAGTCACACCATGGCAGTACCAACTGAAACGGTTATATTTCTTGTTATTATTAAATTGTTATAAATATCTATTTTTTACTATAAACATTATATACGGAGTTGAGGGTAAGTTATGTAATCAGATACTTTTTTCTACATAACTAGTAAAGTAGCACATTATTTTTTAATTTTCAAGAAAATATATTGAAGTTACTTTTTCAAATAATTAGCGGCATATAGGACAGACTGAATTTTTTTTCTTGTGTCACGCTGCTTCTCACCTGCATACTTCTCTTCGTGATCTGTTGCGTAATATGGACCCGGCCTGTGCTCGGATCCACACCTGCCAGAGGAACCAAGGCCTCCCCGATCACATCGTCACGTGAGAACCGGTCAAAGCTCAGCACCAGGAAGTGCAGAGTGAGATCCGACAGGGAGCTGTACGGCACGCCATAAAATGTGAAGGTCTCGTCAAACGCTGGTTCCAGAGTCTTCCTCAGGACCCGAGTCTTAACGCGATGTTTCTTCTCTGGGAGAATGGTCATCTTCACATAGGGGTCGGCACTGCCTGCGTGACCTTCAACGGCCGGTAACCCCCGAGCCTCCAGTATGGTGACCACCAAGGCCTTCTTGGGGAAGTTGTAATCGACCGCGATGCTGAGATCTCCTCGGCTGGGCTCTTCTGCGGGGGTGAAGGGTGTAGCCGTGCTGGAACCCGTCGTACTGGAGGTCTGACTGCTGCTGGCAGAGCTGCTGTCCAGGCAGCAGTAATCCGCACGCACAGGAAGTTCCCTCTCCAGTTTGGGAACCTCATGGCCACTCTCCCCGAGCCTCATCTGCATCTGTTGCTCTCCCAGCAGGCCACTTTCTGCTGCTGAATCCATATCTACCAGCACTACCGGTCGGCCCTTGCTGCTTTGAGCCCCGTCGGTGGCCTGGCGTGCCACTCGTATGATCCTCTTGCTGCTAGTAAGTGTTTCGGGGTAGATGCTCATTCCTTTCAGCATGTGAATAAACCTGTACGGTGGGTCTGTGAGAGGATCACTATGTTCTGACTGGATTCCATGGAGCTTGTAGTTCGTCCTGTTGTAATGTTTCTGACAGCAAGTCCATAAAAAGATCAGTGCAATGACTGCAACGACCAACACACCGGCACCGATAAACCCCGCCAGCACTGGGGACATATCTAAAAGAGAAAAACAGAGACAGAAGAGTAAACTGACTGTTGAACAGCTCGGTCACATCTATTTACATTCACTCACTGCATATTCATACCTGAAGATGTTCGCAAGCTTAAATCCAAAGGAATAAATAAGTCTTTCTTGCTCGGAACATGCGGACACTGACAAACTCACAGCAGACTCGCTCTATATCTACTTCATGCCCACTCCACCCGCACACATGCAGAGGAACACAGTCATCCCACACGGCGACGACTGCATCCGGTCTCACGCTACAGCAACACAGCTATGAAATATGAAAAATTATTGTCTAGGTGTATTTACACTTGGCTCTGTCCAAAAGCGGCATTTGCTATTGTCATTGGGATGTAAATGAAATGTTACATTACGAATGTTACTTAAGGACATATTTTTGGAATAAATACACTGCCTCAAATGCTGTATATAACAGAACTTGTCTATTGAGGGAAAAAAAACTAGATTATTTAAAGAAAAAAATACTTCTATTCAGCATGAACTCGGTAACGGTAAAGACATTTATACTCAATCCCAGGACACTCAATCCTCAAGTCCCCACACACACATACAAAAACTGATTGTTTTTACAGTATTCAACTTTTTACTTAATAGTTTCAGTGCATTTACAGTAAATGATACAAAGCTGAAGGGCCGCAAATATACTTAAGCTTTCTGTCCTTCTGTTGTCAGTGCAGTGACATAAATTAGGACTTGGATAATGGAAACACCCTTCGGAAGAGTGTCTGTGATATATGTCCACTGTAAGATGAGCTGCTCAAACATGATTTGCTTAACAATAAATCTTGAAGCTGATTACTTTCTCCGCACCACAATACCATTTTCCAAGGTCAAAGTGACCCTAACTTATGAGCTCAGATGTGAGGTCAGCAGTTTTACTGGATGCCCGAGTGGCAGTTTTGTGATGAAGATTCAGAAAAGAATAGAAAGCAGCAAATAAGTATTGGAGTCTAGTCATCAGAGCCCAGAAGGAACAGCATGATGGAGCTACAGCCAAAATGAGCAGCGTGAGACAGACAGAAAAAGATATTTGCCAGCACCCCACCCAGTCTGTTGTTCTTTGCTCCATCACTCTCACCCAACTCCACACAAAGACCCTCACCCCACTTGCTAGATGATGCAAGACTCGGCAGGCTCCGAAAAAAAACAGCTGCTCCAATTACCTGGAAACATCCCACGGGGCATAGACACATATGAACCAAAAGCACACGCAAACAAAGAGGATAGACACCCACCTCACAAACACGTGTACAGTTTCACTTGAGTTTTTATTCAATGCATTGACAGTACCAAAACCTCTCAATGACATCTCAGGGACTGAACTCTGTATATCTCAGGATATAAATCAAAATAACATCCCTTTAGAGGCAGGTGTGTCTAGACTGTGGACATGGTAGAGTGATCAAATATCAAAAAACAGATATATTTGCCTAGGGTGTTGGTAGCTAAATGATAACTCATGCCAGTAACACTGTAGGAAGGAGAAACCTGCGAGGGTTGCTAAAAGAGCTTTATCGGCCTTGAGGAAGGCAATTAGTGGACTGTAAGATCCTTCACATGAAAAGAATCTGCTACATTACTGTCTGTGGATGAGGATGATGAGTTAAATGTGTGCTCTGACAGTCCCATTGCCGACAATGGCAATACACAGTACTGTCTACGGCAGTGTAATCAATTCAAGACATTCATTTACCAACCCTGACAGAAATGAGTACTGCCAGTTACTCCAGCACTGTGGTCTCGTTGTGTGCATACGTCATATCAGAATGATGCAGCAAAAATATCAAAAAAATCTTGTCCCATTTAATGTTGTGATGTAATATAGCGGCAGATTATTATTATTTTAGTTGTATTTTTTTGCATTCTGTGACGTACATTCAAGTGAAACGGATTATGGAAAAGATAAAAATGTAGGGCAGGACTCGGTTCAGTGCTTTGGTTGCTGATTGGATGGAGGCAAATTTGAATCACGCTTGCAGTCTAGTGCCAGAAAACTGACTAAATGATTGAAAATGTTATGTTATGACCAGTAACCTTTTTTAAAAAAATGAGGAAAAAAAATAAAACATGCATGGATGAATTGTTCACGATAAGATGCGCTGTGTGAATTTCCGTTTCATGTTGACCTCAAAATATAAATGTTAAATAAAAACATCTTTGATTTTGAGCTGTTACCCAAAGCATTTAAAATTCATTAGGAATGAATCATAGATTAGCTGGTTGTATTTCAAACAATTGTAAAAAAAAAAAAAAAAAAATTGGACTAAGAAATAGTATTTTTAGTATAGGTTCTATAAAGCAAATCCTACATGACTCTGCACAGCATCCAAAGCACACAGTGCCTGCTCTTTGGATACATGTACAGCCCACAGTGAGAGTGGGCAAAGAAGCTGTGTCTGGAGCTTAAGCGTCTCTCGGAGGCTCATGCCAGATGGAGGTGGGCACTGTGGGGCCAGCTGGTGCTGGCATCGGACTCGAGGACACTCTTTTTCTCAGACAGTTATGCCTTTACATTAGCCCTAAAAATTACATTACCTTAAAGATAATGATTTTCATATAGGTTTAGTAATTAAAGTGAGACATGTAAAACAGAGAACAACAACATACTCTGTTTTCAGCTTCTCTACTAAAGCTGTTCTCAAAAATTTTAATTATGCCTAAATTCAGGCATAGTAGTAGTTTCTACAGATAATTCAAGCGTATTTTGTTGTATACTGATATTTTTTACAAAAAAACAAAACAAAACCTAATGCCACTCCCTTCATTACTCCATCACTGTTCCCCAACACTTTACACCAAACACCACAAGCACAGGGGCATTAAAGTAAGCTTAAAAAAAGCAATAAAAGGTTTAAAGAAAACATGCCAAAGCAACTCAAGATTAAAATATATATATATATTTAAATATTGCTGCAGAAAACGGGGGTGATGTTGAGAACCACTTTCCTAAATGACACCTGTCAAAGAGCAGCTTGGAGCAAAAATTATTTATAGTAAAATATTTTGTCAGTAGGCTACAAATGAATATGTGACATAAGAGTTTGTAAATGATGACTAATTATCATTTTGGTTTTAACTGTTACTATAAGAGGATTTTAAGCTCAATGATTGAAACGAGCACAGAGAACCTTACACATCTGCATAACTGTGCTTTTGACTCAAATCTTATACATAGATGGAGCGCTTGTTATTAATAACCCCGTGTGACAACTAGCCCCAGTAGGTTAGCTGGTGGTTTTGAGGACACATGGGTGGAGGCTGTAATCTCAGCGGTGCGTTATTAACAAACAAAGAGCCCACGGGTCCAGTCCGAAATAGACATCACGTCATTCTCCCATCTCACTGCGCATCACTCCATTAAAACACTTTTGCAATATGGCGACGTTCACAAACGCTCACAATTTAACTAATTACTACATGACTGAACAACAGCCTGCACTAATGCTGGCTATAGTCTTAATTTAAAAAGCTCAACAAGCACTGCCCAAAAATCTCACATCATAAATGAACGCTATCTTAACCTTGTCAAGTGTATCCGTAATGCGTAACATTCATAGGCTACCTCAGGCGTGTCGGGATGGCTCAGGCCTGCGCTATACTCACCGTACGCCGCGCGTATTTCAGTAATCTCAGCCATTTTGAGGGTTGGACGCGCTGCGATTCCGGATAACAGCCGTGGAATGAACAATAAATGTCGACGGTCCTTCGTTTAGCTGATATAATGAGAATGATTCATGGCTACATCTCTACGGTACGCGGTGTCCTCGGTCCAGGCCGTTGTCGGATGCTGCGCTCTGAAGGATGCTGAGCGTCGGGATGCACTGCGTCAGATTGAGAGTCTGACCGTAAGTACCGCCCACAAGCAGCGAGCATCTCATTGACAGCATCTCAACACCGTGCTCCTGTATTTTCCAGTAATTTCATATTCGACCTAGACAGTCGAAAAGTAATAAATTGTAACAATAACTTATGATCCTAATTAAAAATATATTATTTTTTGTTATAGCAGCTACAACTAGGCTACTTTGCATGTAATATAATTGCACTGAAGTTTGAAACGTTAAATGCAATCAGAAATGAGAAAACACATATGTGGATGTGAATACTTGACTTTGCAAAAAGCACTGTTAAATAAGCAGGATGTCAAAAATGCAGTAGGACTATTTTCATGACACAGTTGCAGGTTTTTCCATCGTTGGGTTTAAATATTTATGAGCTGAAAAGCTAAAATTGCTAAAATCCCAAAGTTGTAAAAAAATAAAATAAAATCAAAACAGTTCAAATAACTTACTAAAAAGAGTTACACATTTTATTTGTTTACTTGCATGTCATGTGACATTAACAGAAAACCGTGAACATGCAAACGCGTTCTTAAATAATTGAAATATTAACTTAAAATCTCAGAGGGTACTTCAAGTAAATATTTCAGGTCAAAGGGGTTTGGCTGACAAAAACATTTGGTAATTCCCAACCCTACGGACCCTTTGCTATCCCATGAGGCCAGAAGGGTGATACACAGTATGTACCAAGAAAGTTGTTATCAGTGATTGTTGTTAGTATGTTAAGCCAGATGCCATATATCTTCTAGCGGATGAATGCTGCTTAATGAATTTTGGATATGAATATCTTTATATTATAATGTTTGTTTTATGTAAGCAATGAGGCACTTGAGAGCATGCCGTATTCTGAATATAGTCATGGCTGAAGTAGAGCTGGATAAGGTGTCCTGGAACACACTTCGTACAATAGCAAAACAAGAATTTAGGAAACCCATCTCTTGGAGGCGTCCTGCAAAACTTTTGTAATGAATATATTCCGAATATAGCACATCCTCTCACAGAATCTTTGAATTAAATACAGTTTGTAATAATGTTTGTAATAAACCCAAAATGCAAAGCTGTGTATTAGTGAATGCAATACTTGAAAGAACCACTAGGTGTCCATACATACACTTTTTCTGAAGTGTCAGGCTGTTTTGGCACATAGTTCAGCACTGTTTAATATCTCCCTCGTGTATAGGCCAGCAGACAAAAATCCCACTGTTAACAAAAATTTTATCTCTGTATCACTGAATTATAAACTATTATGGTATTCATAATTTGGATGTCATTAAAACTGCAGGTTCATTTCATTGAGTCTCATTTCGACATTCTTCAGACAAAATATACTGTCTTGTACCATACAGCACATTTTCTCTCCTACTGTTTATAAATGCATTTATTCCTGGACATACTGCCTGCACTTAGCATTCAGATCAGCTGACACTTTAAGAACTATGATAAATCAGATTGAGTCAGAGCTTTAACTCTCAGAGACCCAGCACAACCACAAGGTTGATTAAGGTAAGGTTAAGAAGTAATAAATAGTCATATTAAAGTGTATGCTCTTGTCTTAGACCAACTTTGATCAATTTTATTTTAAACACTTGAAATATTAACTACTGTATGTTATGTGTATATATAGTGTTTTTCAAAAACATTTTTGTGATCAATTTTGTGGCTTTCTACGGTCTCTGAGGATTGAGCGTATGAATCGTATTATCATATGAATCTTTCTCTCCCTCTTAACCAACTTACTTTCACCTCTTCTGGACCTCCATTAGTGTAAACTCTTTAGCAGGGCCTTTGGTCTGTGTTACCATCACAACCAGGTCAACAGCACCCAAGAGTGGACTAAACACTGGTCAGTTCAGAGGCACTTTGCTGGCCAAGGCTGTGGAAAGACAGCGTGTGTGAAGGCTTAAGTGTGTATGTGGTACTATGAGTCACTGTTTGCCTGTGCAGGTGTGAGTCTCTCGCTTTCTCTCTGTCTGTCGTCCTCTCTGTTTTTGTGACAGGCCTGGTCTATTTTGCAATCTGTGGGTCAGTTGGCAGGTCCAGGGTCAGCGAGGGGCATGGTGTGCAGGACCTCGTCCAACAGCTGCAGGGCACGGTGCAGATGGACTTCCACCCAGCACGGTGTCTGTTTGATGGTCTGTCGAGGGTAGTCAGGTCCCCAGCCCTTTACAAAACTTAGCCGCAGGATACACAAACGTCTCAGGTCATCAACACCTATCCCAGCTGCCGCCGACAGACCTGTGAAAGTGTATAAGGAAGAGTGAGTATTCCCGGAAGCAAGTAAGTTTTTTAAATGCATTATTTTGTCATTTTAGGGCTTGATTCTGATTCAAAAGCTCATGAATGGATTCATTGGGAATATTTACATTCTAGTGCTAATATTGCCGACCTAATTATGCTAAAAAACATTTCTTAGTAATAAATTGTAACCTTACAGCTTGGTATAATACAAAAATATTAATTTAGATAATTATTAACAAACTATGCAGTTTAATTGCTATTTGATTAATAGAGGTGTATGAGTATTTTAAATCATTTGTTAAAAGAACTACTTTAATAGAGTCAGTATTTTGTAAATAGGACTACACTGGTATGTTTTTAACTCACTAAAAAGAATCAGTTCATTAAAATAATTTGTTCATGAATCGAACTACACTGGTCATGCTGTAAGTTTTTGCTTCACTAAAAAGAACGTCTTCATAAAAAGTAATTTGTTAATGAATCGAACTACACGGGCATTATATATTTTTGATTCACTAAATAGAAATAGTTCATAAGAGTCATTTGTTCATGAATCAAACTAAACTGGTTATGCTTTATGCTTTTGATTCTCTAAACGAACTGCTTTGGAATTAAACTGTTCAGTGCACTGCTGATGAAGAGCAGTTCAGGAAAGACTGGCACCACAGAGTAAACAAAATAGTCTGGGGGTTTTAGGAAAAGTTAAAGCGATCAAATAGTGATCACATCTAACTGGAAAATCAGTGTTTTTGGGACCAGCAACTCACTGATGGCTGGAGCGATTCCTCCAACACTGCCAGGTCCCGGGATGTTCCCAGCCACCGCTGCTGCCTGTGCAGCCGCAGCAGCCTGCGCAGTCGCTGCTTGCTGCTGCATCTGCCTGTGACACTGACGAAGGTCAAACACCTGGAGGAACAAACTGCTCTTACTTCACAAACACTTACTGATCCACATATTTCAGTCCTTGTCTATCACGTCATGCTTAAATTTACTGATTATGCTTGTTTACTGGAACAATTTCAAAAAGAGTCCCAAAGCCGTTCCCCTCTTGCTGATTCTTGATTTAATTGCAAAAAACAAAGCGGTGCTAAAGAGTGATGTCATTAAAGATGTACCTTAATGAGGGCTCCTGGGTAGATCTTGTGAACGGCATCCCCTGGCGCTCTCCCTGCCTCTCTGTCTAGGTAGTAACTTTGCACGAATACAGCATGGTCACTAAGGCAACGCATCCACACGTCCCCCTCCCCACGGCACTCCAGCTGAACACCTTTACCAATGTGAAGCCTGCTGGGCAGATGTCAGGTGTTCAAAAGCTGGAATCTCAGGAGGTGAATGAATGTGTATAAGGGTTATGTTGAGTGCACACTGACCGTGCTCTCTCGCTGGCATCAGTTCGGTGTACATTGCTCAGCTGACCCAAACAAAAGCGGTCTCCGCCTGAAGGGTCCACATATCCATCCACTGTCACCACAGGACAATTGGCTAGAACTTTAAACATCTCCCCCACCTGCACGTCCATCTCGAAGTAAGAGATTGAGCACCAGAACTCTGGGCCTGCAGTGCACAAACAAATGAGACACTAATTTAATACAGAGTGTGCGTGCGCGTGTGTGTGCATGTGTGTGTGTTGTACCTGGATGGTTAGAAACCGGTTGAGGGTATGAGGCTGGTGTGTGATGCTGAGACCCTGATAACAGGATCAAAATAACATGAACACAATTAAAAACACAATGATGATAAAGATGACAGTAAAAATGTATAAATAGTATAAGATAGTATAAATGTGTAAGTATAGATATGTTTTGCTAATTGCAATCACATAATACGTATTATGTATTTTTATATTGTATATATAAACTACTGTATACATTTTTAAATTAATTTTAATTCAGCTTTGCCATCACATGAATGAATTGCATTTTAAAATTAAATAAATAATAACTAATTAAAATAGAAAAGTCACTATAAATTGTAAATATTTAACTATATTACTGTTTACTGTATTTTTTATAAATCAAGTGCAGTCATTGTGAACATGTTACTTCTTTCCTAAAATATATATAAAATGTACTGAACCAAAACTTTTAAACAAGTATGTATATATATATATATATATATATGTATATATATATTTATATATTTATATAATTCATTTATATATTTTATTTATTAAATTATATAACAGAATTTTTTCTCAACTATTATCCTCTACATTTTATAATAAGCACTTTGACATGACACATTTAAATGTACATACAGAAGTGGCTAGTGTGAGGGGGGGCTGCTTGCTGATGACTCCGTCCATTCTGCTGTGGTCCAGCAGGAGTATAGGAGGCTGTGCTGGTCCCAGTCCAGGTTGTTGCTGAAATGTTTAAAAATGCAAAATTAATAGGACTCTTTCATAGATCAGTCTTTTACTGATAATGTCAAACAGTTGAAATGCCTTACAAACATGTACAACTTGTAAAATCTTAATTATAAAATTCAACAAGGTCACCAGTGAATACATGTGTGACCCTATGTGATTTAGAATAAAGACTCACTGTGGTAAGATCCCTGTGTCTTTGTGTGCTTGGGGGTGCTGTATTCACTCTGGCTGACGGGGGGCTGCTGGGACGAAGGCTGGCTGTGAGTGGGTGCGTGACTGTGTGTTGGGGTGGAAGGTGGAGAGCTGGAAGTCAAGGCCCGTACTGTTGGGGATGCGATCTGCAACAGTCTCTCAGGACATTCTGCCTGCACTGATAACCTGGATGCACTTGCTTTAGAAAGAGAATGAGATAATGTGCCACTATCTTATTATAATATTTTTTTAAACAGCATTGCTAAGGTAAAACATCAATTGATGGATTTTGAAAAATGTTGTCATACACACCCCATTTGTCATCAGTAAATCAATCAATCCAATTTAATAAATAAAAAGTAATTTACTATTAGATTTTTTTGTTCAAATAATTAAATTGCAGTGAAATATATTATATATAGTAAATTAATTTTTATGCATATACTGCCAACACTGCTTTGCAACAAAACTTCTTACTCCATGCTTTGCTGTACTTACGGGGTGGAGAGAGGGGCAGGCTGGGGTAGAGAGTGACCGAGGAAGTGGTTCGCTGGGGCGGTTCTGGGGACATGAGTCTCAGTGGCTGTGGGGTGTAATGATCTGGAGGATGATGGTCTTGCTGTAAAGTCATACTCGACGGACCCTCCATCTGGATGCAGTCATGTATGTGCTCTTCTTTTATCAGCCTGCCTGAGGGATGAGAACGAGTGTCAAAACATCTTTGAGCTCCTCTTCAAACTCCTCTCCTTGTTTGTCTCTTTCACTGCAAGGCAAGTCCTTGCATGTCTCGATCTGACACATTTTATGGCAGTCTCTGTCTGATTAAAGGCTGGCTGCCAGCAGTGTAGCGATCGGGGCCATCAGCGATTAGCCCTGATGAATGCTTGAGACATTCTTTCACATGCGGAGAAGAAACACAAGCGCTAATGTCCTCTACTATTTACTCAGAGCTCCACTCACCTGTGTTTGGCAAACTGAATCCAACTGAGAAGAAAGAAAAATATATAGAGTCATTGCCTATTCTTGATCAAAATAATTCATTGTAAAATGTTAAAAGTGATGAAAAATGTTTAGTTAGATTTATAATTTATGTTTTTAGTTACATACGCACCAATTCCAGGGGACACCACGCGCTCATAGTGGTAGGGGTTCACACACACATTATCGTACTTCAGATCGAAGGCAAACTGGCAGAACTTGACATGCTTGAGTTCATTCTTGTGAAGGTCCGGCCACCGCCACAGACGAGCGTATATGACATGAGGGAAACCCTTCCTCCCAGCCACCTGAGGAGCAATCACATTTGACATACACAAATCCTCAAAAAAATGGGTGGATTCACTAAAGTGTGACATTATTTTGTATTCTTAATTATTCTTAATTCTGTATAAACAGCTTTATGGGGTTGTCAATTGTCTCTGAAACTTGAAACTTCATGCAAGTTATGAAAACATCTGTTGATTTTCTACCTCCTGACTTTATATTGTGTTGTGTCTTTCTCATTTGGATCTCCTTATGTCTATTAATTATTATTGCACTGAGCGAACATTGCGCTTATAATCACTTATTCTCGGTATCATATTCATTCTCCACCCTGTCCCGAGTCCTAACACCACTCCAAAGTACTATTCTCTGAGAGAATGAATTTGATGACTTTGGCTCTCGAGAAAGACATAACTAATGGCTTAGAAATAGATGAGCTTGTTATACTTTTTGCCAAACGAAATAGTAGACTGATGCTGTAATGTGATGTAAAACACAACTGGAAAATGTGACAATCATGGTCTCTCATCTCTGTTTAATAGACCTTAAGTATAAAACCAATGTGAAAATCTGGGCTCAATATAATAATTACTATTAATGTCATAAATTATTTGGAGAATGTCAAGTGAATTAGTTAATATGCTCTTTATGCCTCTACCGTTCAAAGGTTTGGTGTGAGTCACTTACAATCAATAAAAATAGTAGACTGAGAAATATTATTACAACTTGAAATAAAAGCTAAATTGTCAGCAGCCCATTACTCCAGTCTTTCTTCAGAAATCAGTCTAATACTCTGATTTGGTGCTTAAGAAACATTTATTATAATCATCAACATTGAAAGCATTTGTGCTCTCATCTCTTTTTAATAGACCTTAAGTATAAAACTAGTCAGTTATTTGTATACCCCCAGTTTTGCAGACAAGGCTTAAGCCTAGTCTTAGACTAAAATGTAAATTTGAGCTGTTTTAAACGAAAGGAAAGTGCACTGACTGATCTTAAAACATGTCAGTGCCTTTATTTAGTCTTAAGATGCACACCAGTAACACTTTTTTTCTGAGGCATGTTTATAAAAATTACTTAAATGTCGTAATTGAACTATGGCCTAATACAGGCTTAGGCTAAGCCCTGTCTATGAAACCGGGCCTTGATGAAGCTGGTTGACAAAGAAAGCAAGTTAAACTAGTAAAGAAGTCTGCGGGGGAGACAAGCATCCCAGGATGGGTGCCAGCATTAAAAACAAGTCATATGCAAGCCAGTGTTGTTATTTTTAACTAAACTAAAACTAATTTAATTTAAATCATATTAAAGAAACAAATTATGAAATAAAACACTTTTAATAAATCATACAAAGTTAGTAATGTTTAATTGACAACATACTACAGTTAGAGTAAAATAGTTAGAGTAGTAGGTTGAAGTACTAAAATGATTAAAAATAAACCTGAAATAAAATGACAAAAGCATGTAACAAAATTAACTAAGCTAAATTTAAAGCTGAGAAAATAAAAGCCAAGTCAATACAATAATATGAATACTATAATATTATATATATGGTAGAAATAACACTGAAAGTAATATTGTATACCAGTCTGTTGTCACATAAATAGGCTGTTATTGTGGAAAAGAGCTGTGTTAATTATTTCTCTGAATGTGAAACATTTATTATAATCATCAACATCGAAAGCATTTGTGCTGCTTAATATTTTTGCAGGAAACTGATTTTTTAATTTTTTTAAATATTAACTAGACAAGAGTCTGGTCAAACTTTTGTATGTATGGACAGGTCTTAAGTCAGGGATGTTCTATCAGAAAGAAACACAGAAGATAAAAAGTACAGAGAAACATTTGATTTTGGTGTCAGACCATCTTCTCTAAATCATATGTGAGTGGCAACACATTGTGACCTCATTTGCTATTGGAATGACTTACAGTCCTCCACCCAGGAGACTGACCTTCCTGAGCGAGTCAAAACGGAGACAGTCAGCGCACAGACAGAGACAGAGCTGGTCCGCTGCCAAACCCATTACATTTTACAAACTCACACACAGACAGAGCACCATATTAAACTCTGAGAACTCTCATTTTCATAAACATCGCATTTCTCCACTAACAAACCCTAATAGCTGTGCTTGACACGAAACAGGGTTCAGCTCGATTCCATACTGATGCACATGCATTTACAACTTGTTGCATAAATGTCCTACTTGAACACATTGCACTCATGCTTCAAATACTGACACAGTCTCCCACATACACAGACTGCGAGACAGACAGGCTTATGCTTAGCCCCGCCCCTTTCCTGTGTTTCAGACAAAACAACCCTTCCTCGCCCTCCACCCGCCTCTCTCCCCGTCTACAGCTGGGGGAAGGGAAAACTCTCTGTCTCGCTCTCCACGGGCCTCTCTTCTCTGTCAAATTATGAAATGACTATTTTGGGAGAAAAGATTCCATGTTAACATCAGTCATACCTCGATTCTCCTCCTAGGATGGTTATAAATGCCGCAGAGGTGAAAGTCTGCCAGACTTTTGGTCTTAAATGTGAAAACTGATCACATAACAAAATTCCACACTGTATTAGACAACATTATAATATGATGTGACTGTTTATTTGTCGGTAAAAGTGTTTATGCATGCTTTTTGAAAATTCATTATAATGTAGATGACACAAGCAAAGTCATGTCTGTCATGGAAGAAGCATGGAACCTCTAGGAAAAATATGCAGTGTCTTTTTCTGTATTTTGACATGTAATCAACGCTGACATGTGGGAGCTTTATTTGATATTGGTTATGTTCAGATTTCATTTGAAGTGGAGAACTGGCCACATACCCCGTTTACACAACGTCAGTCACATTCAGAGAAATAATTAACACTGCTCTTTTCCACAATAGCATCCTATTTATGTGTAAGATGATACCAACAGACTGGTATACAATATATTACCCTGCTTAAAAAAAACAGCATTGCTTAGCATGCAACTTTCAGTGTTATTTCTACCATATATATAATATTATAGTATTCATATTATTGTATTGACTTGGCTTTTATTTTCTCAGCTTTAAATTTAGCTTAGTAAATTTTGTTACATGCTTTTGTCATTTTATTTCAGGTTTATTTTTAATAATTTTAGTACTTCAACCTACTACTCTAACTTAACTATTTTACTCTAACTGTAGTAAGTTGTCAATTAAACATTACTAACTTTGTATGATTTATTAAAAGTGTTTTATTTCATAATTTGTTTCTTTAATTTGATTTCAATTAAATTAGTTTTAGTTTAGTTAAAAATAACAACACTGGCTTGTATATGACTTGTTTTTAATGCATCCTGGGATGCTTGTCTCCCCCACAGACTTCTTTACTTGCTTTCTTTGTCAACCAGCTTCATCAAGGGCCGGTTTCATAGACAGGGCTTAGCCTAAACCTGGATTAGGCCATAGTTCAATTACGACATTTAAGTAATTTTTATAAACATGCCTTTTAAAAAAGTATTACTGGTGTGCATCTTAAGACTAAATAAAGGCACTGACATGTTTTAAGATCAGTCAGTGCACTTTCTTTTCGTTTAAAACAGCTCAAATTTACATTTTAGTCTAAGACTAGGCTTAAGCCTTGTTTGCAAATACAAATAACTGACTAGTTTTGACTAAATTGTGTTGGCAGCTAAGATTAACATAGATATTGTGGTTGACCAGCCCGACCAGCTCCATACCGGATGAATCTACATAGCTAGCTAGATTTTAGCAGGGATAGACACCTGTTAAGCATGGTCTTACAGTACACACTGTCAACTGTTACTCCAGGTTTGATTGTCATTAAGTATGTGTCAAAAACAGATGATGTGATCTGAAAGTGTTCTGACCTGCAAACGTCCATCCAGCGTTCTTTGTATGGTGACGCACTTGCTTGGATGAACTCCATTTGTGGTGATAGCAGTGATGAGGGAGTCGAGCTCGTCTCTTTTCTCTTTGAGTTTCTTTACCAGGCTTTCGATGGCACGTTTGGCAAAGCTCTCATTCTCTCCTCCCTGGCGGTGGCACATCAGGCTGTGAACGATGCTTAAACATGCATCACTGCTGCTGGGTGCATTCACAGACATTCTGCTCCCACTAATTTAGAAGAGAAGGAAAGAATAAATGCTATATGTATGTGTCCTGGACACTTCAGCAACACTTGCATAACTGTATAAACATCAAGGCATTAGATATAAATGCATAAAATCATATGACGAAAGACAAAGCAGTTTTCACTCAAAACGTCTTACAAAAAGTTTATTGTCAAACTTTTCAGATGTGGTAAAAACCTTTGGGGCCATTGTGTCGTCTTCAAAGCAATACAGAAAAGGACATTGCTGCACAGGTAATGTGGAGAATAGAACTTAATTTCAAGTAACTTAATAGGCAGCCGAACAAAAACATACCAACGTTTGAAAAGTACGAAAACACAGTATTTAATGTAATGTAATTATACATATTACTAAACAAATCAATTGATTTGATATCCAACAGACGTGTCCATCACTCTCAACTTAAATGGGAAACTCCGAATAGTTACTTCCTGACTCCTGTATTTATTCGGTTTCACTCTTTCTGAGACGTTATATAGTTATTGACACAACCAAATACATAAAACACAAACAACGAATCCATGTAAGTCAATATATTAACTACTTACAATTCAGTTAGGTGTCACATGTGCGTACTCTTCTGTGTGTGTCCGCACGCGTCTGACTCGCTCGCGGTACTTGCTCGATAATACAGAGAGAGAGAGAGATAGACTGAAACTGAGAGGTAACTCCCCTGGTTACACAAATGTTGGGTTATTTTTCATACAAATGAAGTTCAGTAAAACTGAATTCTGGAACGGAGACAATACCAATGGTAAAGTATTGTAATGCAATGTAAAAAGAAAGAACAAACAAGCAAATAAATAAATAAATAGTTATAATTAATAAATCGGTGCGCGGCAAATAAAATAAAAAATGTAAAAACTTTGTGAAAAGAATATCGTGCAATGGTGATATATCGCTGCTCGAAATCATTTTGAATTAAGTTCTGTAGAACGCAAGTAAAAGTAAAGAACTAACCCTGCCAAAAACCAGGCTGATTTACCTGCTCGGTCAGCTGATGTGTATTATAAAACATTTTAAGATTATTCAATCTTAAAAAATCTTTAAAACATATTTACATTAATATTTGGTTTAATTACTAATACTGCGGATCATTAAGAAACTGGGCCATTCTAATTTTGATTGATGACATTTTTTTTTTTTTTTTGAGGCTACAATACAAATAAATGTTTTTTTTAAGGCTTAAACATATATGATCACTCTAATAGTGAAATAAAAAAATAAAACATATTTTTCTAAATAAAAAAAGATACTATTTTAATAGGCTAATGAATTAAAAAAATTAAATAAATGTTATTATTTGACGCAAGCTGCTGTGTTGATGTGCCGCTCTGTCCGGTAGAGGGCGGTAAACAAACTTTCAGCAGCTTGGTTGAATTACTGTCCCAAACTCCGCACACCTGGCACAAAACATCCGAACGTGAAATAACTTTGTCCTGTTTCGCTGAATTGAGGCAAACTTGACTGATGGTAAATCATTAAATGCGATTGAAAAGTAATATTTCTAGCGGAAATATTAAAACATTCGAGTTTTCTGTTAATTTCTGCCCGTTTAAATGTTTGCTAAGTGTTGTTCCGTGTAAATCAGTTTAGTGCTGAACTAGCCCTGACCCAGATACACACTGCGTAGGGTAAAGTTAGATGTCACCAGTAATTTCACTTCTTATTCTGCCTTTTTAGCACATGTTTGTCTGAAAGTCTGACTTTACACTGCAAGCTGGATGTGAAAATGAATCCTCAGGATCCCCAAAAGATCATCCTGAATAGCACATGCACCGTCTCTCTACATGACCGGTGAGAAAAAGGCTAGCAGTCCTGCTATTATTGCAATGTAGTCCAGAGGTGCATTTGTTTACAGAGCATCCAGTGTAATACTGTAATGTGATCCTTTGTGGTCTTGTTCTCCTCACTGAAGCTTCACCAGTTTGCTGAAGCATCAGCCGGCAGATGTGATGGACATCACAGCCGTAGTGAACCAGCAGACTGCAGCCTCGCTGAAGAACCACCAGCTGGCTCTGGAGATGGCCAACAGACCTTCCGTGCTGGCTGCCCTTCATAACACATCTGTCAGGCACATTCTGTTTGATGAAATACACAACTCTCAGAGCTGATGTTCTCTGATAGTAGACTAAATTGTTTCTGTGACACTTCCTCTCTGCAGAATATAAATAATCAACTGTGCAAAGTGAGCGTGAAGGCGAGACTCGGCTGTCCCATGGGGAGAGGGGGCATGATGGGATTGCAGGGGCAAATGAGAGGAGGTGGCAGTAGAGGAAGGAGAAGTGAGTGAGAGAGTAGATTAGATAAACATCAACTTGACTTTCATTATATTGTGTACCTACATGCATGTACGTGTGTTTTGTTCTGCAGGCATAAGAGGTCTACGAGGGGTAGTCTCCTCTCTAGGTGTTCAAAAGGGGTGGAGCCAGCAACAGCAAGGAGGAAATGTGACTTGGACTGGACCAGTGGGCAACAGAGGGGGAGGAGCCGTTAGAAAGACAGGTGAGAACATGGAGGTTTATTACAACTGTCCCAGTAACAGCCAGTATTTGCACTTGTTTACTTGTATGACATATTTTCTGTATTTGGGCTAAGTGTTGAAGTGGCCATGAAATGTGAAGACTGCAAGTGTGCGGAGAACTCACTTATTTTCAGTACTTTGCACTTTAAAGTAGTCTTCCTCTAGTATGTAACAGGTGTGACTAAAGAGGGGATAAAACCAGTTGCAAACATAAAAAAAAAAAATCTCCGTACAAATAAAAAAGCACAAAACTATTTAAAAAAATAATGATTATCTTGACATTTCTTCACAATCAGGGTGTACATGAAGTATGCAAATTGCATGCTGCCATCTTTGCACCTGTAAAACATTTCTTGTGAATAATTACTTAAATGTAATGCAAATAACATCCCAATGATCAATTTTGTACTGCAATTTGTAATTTTTAAGACTGAAATGATTAGGGAATTGTTCAACATAAACTTCAGCAACTCTTTCCTCATGTTTGGATTCTTCAGAAGGTAATGCAGAGCGGCAGGTGCCACATCCAGCAACTTCTCTCCCATCTTACCACTACTTCTGTGGATTAGAGAATAGTAGTTATTATCTAGCATACTTAACTGTTTTGTAATCGGGCGGGCCAAGTTTCTAATGTTAATATTTTAGGAAAATCTGTGTTATTAATGCAGTGATTAAAAAAAATCTCAAAAGATTAATGACTGATCCTGAAAAAAAAAAGATTGATTTTCTTATGATTTAACCCCATAGAATTTTGGTTTCATTTTGGCTAATCTTTTATGTATTTAATCATACACTGGTTTATTAAGCAAATAATAATATCCTGCAATGAAAAAGCCATTCACTAAAATATATGCCAAATATCCTTGGAATTGCCTGCGTATTTGCTCCATTTGCTCTTATTGTTGACATGTTTAGTGCATTCAGTGAGCATTAGAGAAGACTGCAGTAATTTACCTGGTTTTGGAAATTGTTTCTTTTCAAATGGTGCAGATAAATAAATTCCTTGATTATTAAACTTCACTCTGCTCAACAGCTCTGAGCACTACTGGAAGATGTTTCTTATGTTAAGAATATCATGCATATTTGTCATCTCACTTAAGTAATATGTTTAGATTCAGTACATGCATTGCATATTTTCATAATTTCAATTTTTTTAATGCTATAAAATAACTAGCTTATCTGCACAGGTGGTGGCCATTTTACGTCTGTCAGCAGGGTGCATTCAGGGTGCAGCCGGGCCAGATTCAACAGTCTCCAGACTACTTCTCGGGAGCAGTTGGATGAACAACTGGATGAGTACATGTCCATGACCAAGAGCCATCTGGATGCAGAGCTGGATGCATATATGGCTGAGGTGGATTTGGGTGACCACGTGTGATTGAGCTCCACCGCATATATATTCTTAGTTCAACCCTAACTAATGGAGCATGTAGTCTGACCTGCAGATAGACTGCTCTGGTACAGGGCTATTTGTTCTTATTGATTGACTCCAGCAGGCTTGAACTAATTGTATATAGTTACTGCGTCCCCCAGTTGTTACACTAATTAAACAATCATTATTTTTTCCACAGTCTTACTGAACAAGAAAGAATCGAAAGCTTTCCGAAGGCTTGTGGTGCTTTCTAGGAAGAGTCTTTTTAGTAGTCCAGCATGATGTTGTTTCTGAGAAAACCGTTTCACTTTATTTGATGAGCTGTTTTATTGAATACTCGCACTGAATAGACATGAATCACCCCTCAGTTAAAAGTTTCCTAGTTAATATTTTTATAACCTGTTTGCAATTAGAAACAAATCCATTTAATAGCCGACATGCCATCCTCGTGTTTTGGTTGTGGATTGTATCAAGAATCAAATGAAACCAATAATAAGATTTGAGACATGATTTGGTTTAAAACTGCTCTGTAGGGTCTTTTCTTTTTCACAACAGTGTTTTGTATCATTCTGATTTCATTAGAATATGCGAGATTTTCTGTACACATTTATATTGTTAAATTATGTGTTACAGGTGGCGATGAAAAAAAAACAAAGAAAAGTTAACGTGGAACTGTTTAAACACTCACCCTATGGTGATAGTTGGTTTTCCTACTCGTTAATAAAAAGATGTTTGTAAATTGCTTTTTTTGTCTTGGGCTTGGTTTTTAAGGTTTTTTACTGGCACTGTTAAAAAAATACTCCCTCTCTCAAAAAAAAATAGATTGTCAGTGTTTATAACACAATTTGCTTTGTCTTCTTTTGCCATGTGTAAGTCAAAGGTGATTTTGAAAATCTCAGACCAAAGGTGAGTCAAATCAAAACGCATCTACTATTTATATAAGACTATTTCCTTTTTGCATTCTCTGAAGTTGTCATGCAGCTAAATAATGATGGACCAATGAAGGACCACAGAATTGTTTGTGCAGTCTCCTGTTGCCGTGGAAACAACTGAGTTGGCCTCTCTTTAGAAATCCATTTTCACTTAAACTGTGTCCTTTCATGCTGTCATTCTGTAGATCAATGCTTTTATATAAGAGAAGCAGGGGAAAGATGTATTTGAGCGTGCTTCAGTTGGATCACGTTTATCTTTTTTCTCATAGTGTGTGGTGCCCTGGATTATAGGAGCATCTGATGACTCAACCACTGAACTCGAACCAGCATCCAGACTTTCTGCCTTTGTCATAGAAAGATGAGGGAGTTCTTAGCACATCAACAACTTCACACAGGTCCAACTAAATAGCAGCCCATGTATTTACAATGAAATAAGAAATATTCTGGTGGGAAATTTTGATAATGTTATAACTAAGGATTAAGAATTTGTACGTTTTTAAAAGAAGGCTCTTCTGCACATGAAGGCTTTTTAAAAGCTTTTAGTTCAGTCTTCAGTGTTGCATGATCCTTCAGAAATTCTTCTGATATGCTGCTTCAAAAACATTTATTGATTTCAAAAACAGTTGAAGCATTCTGTTCAGTTGTTGAAAACGGCTTAATATTATTGTGGAAACCATGATAAAAAAAATTTTCAGGATTCTCTGACTTGGATATTAAATCTTGCTTGATTTTTATTTTAACTTTGTAATAGCAGTGTCCCATGGTTTCCAGAAAAAAAGCAAAAACAAAAAGAAAAGCTGTTTTCTTATGTAAAAAAAGTAATGCTTTTTGATCAGCAAATCAGAATAATTTCAGAAGGATCATGTGACACTAAGGAGTGGAGTAATGGTTGCGGGCAATTAAGCTTTGTCACTGGGGGGTCAAATTATATTGTAGTCATTATTATTATTATTATTATTATTATTAGGAAATACAGAACACATGAAATTGTGGTAAGCAAATTTGAGAATTTTGGTAAATGATAGATGATTTCCCAGCAGGGGGTGCTAGATGTTTGTAGTTTCCCATAGTTTAAACATCCAGTAGGCTTGGCATAGTATGATTTAAAAAAACTTGTCAAACAGAAAAATACAATTGCAGTAGTTAAAATTAATATGCAGTGCCTAATTGCTGTGGTCCACTACATCATACTATACCAGAATTGCATGTGTAACTGCATTTTTTAAAATATACTAAGACAAAAAGTATAAGTTACAGTTTGAATTACAATTAAACTATTAAAGAAATTGATTAGTAAAGGATCTGCATTCTCAAGCTGAATGCAAGCAGGAGGCCCGCTTGAGTTGCTTTCAAAGGCTTTTAATTTATATGTGAAATAAAAGCCTCTCTTAGCCATCTTTGCTCCATCTTTCCCCCCTTGCTTCAAGCTGAAGCCGTGCCTATTTGAGATGCCAAATCGCACTGTTTTCTCTATCTGTCCTTGACTGTTAAAGGTTGTTTAAACATCCAGAAACACTATGTGGTCCGATCTTCTTTGACAAGCTAGATCATCTACATCTCACCCTGGGGAGGCTGTCAAGTGTTCATTCAGGAAGTAAAAGGGGTTTGCTGCTGTTGTAGAGAGTTGTAAGTTTATACACTCATGGTTCTACAATATTAATTGTTTTCCTCATGTTTTACATGTTTACACTCTGTTATAGTAGAGAGATCACAAACTGTGAAATGTATCAGATGGCAACAACTTCTGAGCATAAACGCCTCTTGCTGTGCCATTGAAGACCCCTTTTATGTCTTCAGCCAGTTCTTAGCTGGAAACAGGTAAAATAAATCATGTCAAATCGTGTGCTGTGACAATTTGTTTTTTCAGCCGCCATCATGTGCTGGTTCTTTGCAAGGAGCCAATTTGGCTAGTGTGCTGCCACCCTTCTCAATTCTTTCTCGATCTCTTGTGTTTAGGCTGTAATGTGCCACTCTGAGGACCAGAGGACGGTTGCCATGGGATTTCTGCCAACAGCGCTGCATTCAGCAGGAGATGATGTCAGAGATGAAAGCAGCTTGGTAGAGTGAAGCTGGCAGTTTCCCCTTTGGCCCCTGTTTGGACGCGGTGCAAGGTGTGTGAAGACAAAGAATGAGGAATAAGATTAAACGAACAGTGGTGCCATCACCATCCTGAGAAACTTGTCTTCTTAATTTTCGATATTGCATATTTAAATGCAACTACTAATTTGTATGCTTTAATTGTAAAGAACGGTTATAATAAAAATGATACTTAAAGGAAATTTTAAATGCTAAAAAACTGTTGGTTATCTTAAGTATAAATAAACTCTTGTTCAGCGCTGGATTTAATGTAACAGCACCTGTATAATAGTTTATGAAAACAGCTAAACAGAAAGCTTGATTAAAGTGTACTGACACAAAAGAAGAGGGCTGAGGTTCATCCACAACCACATATCATTTTTTTTTTTCTTCTCAGACTTTCTGGATTAGAATCAAAAATTAATGAAGTGGGACTGCTGTGATTGTTCCCCCCATCCCCCCCAAACAGATGAGTACATATCAGGATGATGATGTCATTGCTTAGTTTATTCTCTCCAGTTTGACATCTGAAATGTTGCTCATGGGGTCTGAAATTGCCCGCTCAATGTGACTGGTAGTTTATCTGTCAGGCTTGTAAAACAAAATGCACCTATTCTCAATGTAAGCGTTACTTCCCTCCATCAAAACTTAATCATTAGGACCACCAAATGGCTATTGATATGTAGCGAAAGCTAATAAGAGCAAGTAATATCAATAATTGATGCAATCGTATGCTTTAACTTATAATAGTGCAATATGAATTTTTTTAAAAATGCATAAATTGAGCCAAATTCAACACATGAGGTAGGTCACAATAATGGATGGTGCTTCAGAAATTTTTTTTAGGGCAAAAATCACCACATTGTTTGTGCCCAAGTGGTGCTGAACAGGACATCTTAAGAAGTAGGTCAGTTTTTCAGAGACAGTCAAACTCAATCAGTGCTGACCACATCAGTGCTGCTGGGAGAAAGATGCGAGGACTGTAATCATTATAAACCCAACCTTTTTGGGAACACCTACTGGTAGAATTGTCAATTTTCTCTCTTTCTTTTTTTTTTTTTACTGTTATTTCCCCCCTCAATGTTTTCCTCACACTTATGGAAACTGGGGCCAAATACTACACTTTTTGCCAAAAAAATAAAGTTGGCAGTGGTTCACAATAGCATGTATTTTAAGTTAAGTAACAACTGAAATCACATGTAGCAAAAAAGGACATGGTCCTTGGTGGGCAAAAAAAATAATGTTACTGCAATTTTAAATACATATTGTAATATTGTTGTTACTATTATTAGAAAATAACTATGAAATAGTGAAACTACAAAATGTACGTTCTAAAATACATGAAATATTGTACATATTATATCTCCAATAATAGAAACGAAAAAAAATGCAGTCTGTACAGCAGTCTATAATAATAATTTATGGTGTTTCAAATAGTTTTGAACTGAGTTTCTTTACTCAAAGTGTTGTACGGATATCTCTTATATGGACATGCTGTGGGCTTGGTTGTGCAAATTAGTAGCTGTGGGAGAGCAGTGTTCTCTCTCAATTAATCCGGAATCCAGATTCATCGGACAATAGAACTTTTGTCAATCCAACTAACGTTTTGAATGATAACTTTTTTGTGCATTAAAATTTGTAAGCAGAATAGTAAGTAAACATTGCACAATTTGCCGTGTCAACTGATGATTATTTTTATGGTTGTTTAACTGATTGGGGTTTTTTTTGTCCCTGACGCACAAGATGTGCGTAATGTGTTTTTCATTTTTTTTAATAATGTGACATTAGTTGTGTTTTCTGCAAATCCAGATCTCCTCCTCCGACATGCTATAATTGTCTAACCAAAAATGACTTTAGTTGTTCCTGTGCATTAGTCATTCTGAACGCACCGTACTCAGATAGCAGCTGATCACAAAGCCCTTCTAACTCAGAGCTGGGAGTTTAATGCCATGGTAACACAGAATGGACTATAATTAAAAGAAACTTCTTGATAATTGACAAGCTGTAGTGTGATTTTAAAACGTTTGTGGTTTTTATAAATTCGCCATCTGCATGTGGTAAATCAAGGTGCTGGATAAAAGTAATCTCATTCATTGACCTTTTTTTGAAGGAGGCAGGTCTGATTAACAAACTAGGGTCTCGGGTCTTTTGTTCACACTAGTGCATGTAAAAGCTCACTCTGTTGTTTATGCACAGTGTTTATACAATAGTTTTCTCCATGCAGTTGAGTAACACAAGCATGTCCAGCTGCCATTATCTCCTTCTGCTCACAAGAATGAGAATGAGAAAGAGCGTGAGGATGGGAGCTGCTCTGGAGAAGCAGCAATGATTTCAAGGTGAGTTTACCCAATAGCAAAAAGCAGAAGCACAGCTCTATTATGAATGTGTGTTTAACACATTTGACACTTTTTGTTGTTGGTTCAATACTGCTTCCTGTCTGCTGTGTGCCAGTCTCTCTGTCTTTTTCTGTCTCACTTTTTCTTTCCTTAAATAAGGGAATAGATATAAAGGAATGAAATATGGAGACAGAGATAGAGGATGGATAGGGAAATGTTGGGGGAGAAAGAGAGAGAGAGAGGGAGTGAGATGCTATTGTGTTGCATCCTGTTTTGGTAATTCTATCCCTCTGCCATCCCAGGGCTCTCTGGAGGGGGATGAAGGACAAATCTAGATTTAACTAACACTGATCTTAGTTCAGTTTGGGTCTCTTTTTAAACATCCCCTGGCCATAAAGCAGTGTTTCACAACCTTTTTTTATTTTATGTAGCCTGATAGCTTCAAACAGTAATGCTCAAATACTTTTTTAACTGACAACAACCAGAATTGTTCTTTTTGTGTATATATAAAATATTCATACAAATTATAAACAAAACACATGTATTCCTCTCAATGTATAAACCTTGAACCCTTTATTGTTTTCTTTCCTTAAAGAGTTTGGGCATTTACAATAAATCAATAACATACTGATTATTTAAGTTTTTAAATAATGTTATCTTTATCATAAATAGCTTTTATTTATACTAAAGTACTGGGTGCATGTACATAGTTTTTTATATAGTTTACCTTTAAGTGTCATTTAACTTTAACCTTTAATTAAAAATTAAGTTAATATTTAATAATATCCATTTTTATTAAATAATGCTGTGATAACGAAATTGTATTGTTTTAAACAATTATTTTTTGTTGTACAGTCTATTGTTTGGAATATATTTAGACAAAATAATCGTATTACCAGCCATTTATCAATTACTGTCCTTAACATTCATAATAATAACACTCATTGACCATGATTTTAATTTCAGTGCATTCCTGCTTAAGAAAAATCATAATTCGAATCTTCTTTATTTATGGATTTAATAAAGCAAAATCACATATTTTCCAAGTACTCTACTGAACCTGCTGAAGTACTTGGGAATCACTACAATAAAGAAATAGTTCATTTATCTATGCATAGTGTAAATGCATTACAACAAGAAAAGAGAGGTTATCTGAGGATGTCTATAGAATTACCCGTAATTGACATTGAGACCTGCGACATGCATATCATACCTCAGTGCTATGACTATTATTTCGACATTCCGTTAAAAAACTGTTAATGTCTGGCTTTGATTATAAATGTCAGAGTCGTGCTGGAAGACTGGTGGCTGAAAGCTCAAAAAAATCTCTCATAAGTAACACACACACAAACCATCAGCTTACAGAAACCAAGGAGACACTATGCAGCTTCACACACACAAACACTCAGCCGAAGAAGGTTAGTAGAGGTTGAACTCAAAACGTGTGGAAAGCAGATAGAGCTTGTCCTGACCCATGGGGGCACATCTTGCTGGGCAGCTGGAACCTGCTCTGACCTGCCTTTCGTAAGGGTCATAATAAATGACAGTGAAAGGATATCAGCTCACAAAAGCATTTAAACCTTTGTAACCTCATTGCTGTGGCCAAATGCTCCTCCACTTTCAGCCTGTACTTACTGAGACACTAGGTGCGTTCGAGATGCACTACACTAGCCTGTCACCCGCTGACGAGAGCAGCCCCTTGCAGTCGGGGGAGGAGTAAAGAGACGGCCGTCAGGTCGGACACTTAGGTCTCCGTAGTGACTTTATGTAATGCAATATGACGTTTATTTTTTGTATCTTGGTTTTGTAGTTAGCTATAGGACATTTTTCAAATATAAGCAGTTCATTCAGAGTAGTGAAGCCTCTCACAACATCCATTAAAAAAACGGCCTCTGGTTGACCAGTTTTTTTCCAAACTTTAACAGTACGAATATATATTTACCATATCACCTATTCTTCATTTTCATCATTAATGTTTTGTTTGAATAGCAGATATTCGATATTAAGATTGGTTACATACAGGAACTTTTTAAAGAAAAAACACCCAGCACACATCGTGCTTGTCACATAATCTGACCAATGAAAATAAAGTATGTCGTCATCAAGGCTTTCGCAGCCGATTTTGAGCAACTACAGGTCCTGACCTGTGCGACTGCTCTCGTTTTTCTCTCACGGTACTTGGATGGCACATGTGATTGAAAGGCGGCTGCCGCGCTGATCAAAGTCGGACAAATTATCTTCCCAGAATGCATTATTTTGTAAGGCGGCAGCCGATTTCTTGCGGCACCGCATGAAGTCGAACACACCTACAGTAAGGTCTGTCTTTCTGAAACAAGTAAAATTATTTCCACACTATATTCCTGGAGAACACTTTGAATACAGTAGCACAGTAATACTGTGAAATCATTTTAATAGGCTAAATTGGTGATTCAGAATTTTTTTTTATTGTTAATACTTTTATTCATCAAAGACACAGTAACTTGATCAAAAGTGACAGTTAAGACGTTTATAATGTTGCCAAAAATGCTGGAATATTTCTCATTAGAGCTGTTTTTGCTGTGTTTTTGTGTCATAATTGTTTTTAACCTTTGAATTGGAAAAAAAAAAATTACTCTGTGTTTAATGTTTAGTTAATTTTTAAATGGTCACTAATTGAGCAACCATAACAGGGTCACACTAACTTGCCAACCCTTGACCTCTTATTTCTTATAGGTAATATTCAGTTATCATGGTTATTCAATACATGGTAGAAGCTAATGGATTTTGATGCCATTCATTTCCTCTTACTTGAAATTAGAGGAGTGTTTACATTGCGGATTTATTATATTTGGAACTATTTGGAAGTGCTTGTCTGACCAAAGGGTCAACTTTTAGCCTACTGGAATAGAAAAGAGAAAATGCATTAAAACACATCAAGACTGATCTCTCTCTCTCTCTCTTTTTCTCTCTCTCTCTCTCTCTCTCTCTCTCTCTCTCTCTTCCTGCCGGCAGTAACTGCAGCTGAGAGGCATTAATACCCTCAGAACCCTGAAGCATGGCAGGCTCGACACAGAGATGAGGTGGAGCTTTCTGTGAGGTAATGTGATTTGAGAAAATCGCTGCTGCTCTTGGCACTCCTGGATGACACACAGTCAGCCTGTGGGGATGAGTTTCTGAGTGGACTGTCAAAAGATTATATCGGCTCATGTTGAGGAGAACAGAAGACAACATGTATAAAAGGTACTTAAGAGAGTTTTCTGTTTAGCTTGTTTGGAGTTTAATTTTTTGTTGATAAATATGATTTGGCATTACATTTTAGATCAGTGATTGTCTACTGGTGTTGTTTCAGGACTGTTTGTTTTACACTGCACCTTATTCCCTAGTGTCTTAGTTTTCAAAGAGGAGTGCTCAAGCTTTCCATGTTGGCATCTGATTAAGTTTGGATAGCTTTCTACAAAGTGAAAGATTAATTTCTGTCAAAATCGTTGAAGTGATCAGCATTAATTTGAAGATATCCAAGATGCATATTTGCAGTCTATTATTTGCATTGTATCAGTGCTCAGTGTTTTTTTTAAATATTTTTTTTGCAACCCTATTTAAGAGCAACTGATTTTCTAAGCGGAACGATTGAAATGTTTTCTACAGACATGAGGTATATTTTTAGCTGTGATCCAACATGCATTTAAGTATTTCTGTCATATTGAGAATTTGTTTTATTTTTATCTCTTTGTGTTGCCTTCAGTTGCCTGATATCACTATTTCGACAGAAGTAGCATAAAATGATTTTCTATTGAAGCTTTCTTTAGAATGTCTGGTAGCACTTTTCAGTAAGCTTCAATTTGTTCATTTAAGCTGGCATAAGGTATAATGAACTAACAGTGAATAATACCTTTGCAGCTGCTAATCTGTACATACAGTATGCTAATAGAACATTTTTTAATATAAATGATCATAAATGTATTTTGAAAAAGCGAACCACATTATATTTAAAAATTCATATTAACTTCTATTAATGAATTATGGTAAAAATGCTGCTAACAAGGGAGCCTTATCGTAACAAGTTATTAGCTATATTTTCTTGCATTCTTTTCCATCTCAATGGAAGTTGCTTGGTTGCCACAAGACCTCTCAAAGTACATTAAAATTTGTCAACTTTTCTCATTTAGGGACAACATTCCATGACTCCAAGATATTTGTTTGCAATGTTTAGATAAGCGCAGGCTAGAAAGGGAAAGAAAGGATAGGGTTAAGAGAAGTTAATTTGAAGTGAAGTGAAGTGAAGAGAATTTGAAGTGTGTCCATTTTCAAAAATATAGTTGAAGTTAGTTTACACTGCGATCTCATACGATAAACCTGTGTGTGTTTCTAGTATTCCTGATCAGTTGGAAGCTTGAGCGGCAGTGAAATGAGTCTCTGGTTCGGTGGAGGCAGATCGTTTCTGCTGCTGTTGATGCTGCTGTGCTGTGGGACCCTGTCGATCTGGACCAAGACCAGCAGACACCAAGGATCCCACAGACCCGTGCACAACCACACCGATGACATCGTACTGGCTGTCATACTCCCTCGGCACAATACGTCCTACCCCTGGGCATGGCCTCGTGTTGGACCCGCGCTGGACCGGGCCATGGCTCGCATCAATGCTGACCCCACCCTGCTGCCCCGGCACCACGTCCGACACGTCTTCGCCAACAGCGAGAATAGGGAAGGTATCTGCTCAGAGTCCATTGCCCCCCTCATGGCTGTAGACCTGAAGTTCGAACACAACCCGTGGGCCTTCATAGGGCCTGGCTGCGACTATACTTCTTCCCCCGTTGGCCTGTTCACCGCTCATTGGGACCTCCCTATGATCACAGCAGGGGCTCCTGCTGTAGCTTTTGTGCATACGGAGATGTACACCTCTATTACCAACACGGGCCCCACACATAAGAAATTAGGCGAGTACGCCCTCCACCTCTACAAGCATTTTGGGTGGCACCAACACACCCTACTGATGTTTAGTGATACCAAACTGGGTGAAAGGGCCTGCTACTTTGCACTAGAGGGCCTTTACACGGAAATGCATGAGGATAACATCACCACCGTGAACCTAGTGTTCGAGGAAAATAAAGGGCCTGTTAACTATTCTGAACTCCTGAGCAAAATCGAGGATGATGGAAGAGGTGAGTGGTTTGTATTTCTTGTTTTGCTAGAATGGTCTGCATTTAATCACCCATCTGTCTTCGTGTTATTGCATGCGGTCCTTCTGAGATCGTGAGACATTTGACGTGTTGTTTCCATGCGATATGACACTGAGGTAAGGGTCAAATTTGTGATGCACAAATGAGAAAACCTTTTATCAGGAGGAGGCCTTGTAATAGCTGTGCCACAATTTCAAGGGTACATAAACTAGAGCAGAATCTATTTGCAAAATAGCAGGGAAAAGATAGATTTTCTAGTAAAAGGTGTGGGTATTTAGTATTATTGGGTGGCTCAGACAGTACACACATTTATGCATTTTCTTTTCTGGTTTTGGAGGACATCTGTGGAAGTGGAATCACTTGCATAGAAGAAAAAGTAAAACGCTGTATGACTTCACCTGCTATCTAAAGAATGCAGTATTTTTGGTGTATATAATGTGAGCCAATACAATTGAATGTTGTTGTGTTGGTAGTTTTGCTCATTATTTTCTACAGTCAAACAGGTTTGAAATGACACAAGGTCAGGAATTGAGAATTTTCAGGGTCATAATTTTCCACGTTGGGGGAACTATACCTTTAAGTGCCTGCAGAAAGTTGCATATGTAGCGTTTTTTAAAATAAGTATATCAAATGGATGCTAGAAGCTTCTTCTACCTCAAGGAACTGTAAGAGTGAGTGTGAAGGTCTTATTGAGTGGCCTTCTTCCCGAGCTAAATTTATGTTGCACTCCATCATTGAAATGCTGCAAGAAGTGCTGCTCAAGGCATATTGTAGGTTTAATTGTGTGTGGACTAACATTATCTAATTCAGTATAATATCATGCAAATTATGACTTGCAATGATTGAAAAAGAAGGTTAGAGTGAGGTTTAGAGTATGAATTAATTTAATTTACTGATTTTTGTTGTTTTCCTCAGCCATGATTGAACTTCATCAATGATGTACTTATTATATATCATTTTTTAAATATTCATGATTCAAGCCAAGACTCAAAGGAGAGTTTTTAATGAGAGCCATATTTCAGTATCTCATAGCACTTGAGCTGACCAACAGCAGGAGATTCGGTTTTATTATAGTAGGTTTTTTTTATAGTGCATCACAAAATGTAGCTTGTTATTGTTTCTGCAGCTAAATTTTCCTCTATGCTCTGACCTCGCCATCAGATTAATGCTTCTTCCGCAAAGGGGAACTTAGGACACTTGTATCTGTAAGTTTTTAATGGGTAAAATGTGCTTTAAACCTTTTTTTTAAGTCCCACGGGGGCATAAAAATGTCAACCAAACAACATTTATTAACAGAGGTCATGATCCCTGTGAGCATGCAAGAAATTTTAGCACACATTATCTGATCTGTTGGCATTTCCTGCGAATACAGTTTGTGTTCATTCAGTGAGTTTATTTAGTCTTTCTAACTGGTAGATTTGAATGGTTCATTATTAGTCACTGGGTGCTCTTTTGAGTCACTGAATGAACATTAAGAAATGCAGTGTTGTACTAACACATAAAAAGTCAAATCAAAGAAGGTGGAGGCTGTGTATATGTCATAAATCCCTTTGAAGACACTGAATCCTAAACATATCCGGACATGCTTTCAGGAGATGGTATCAGCAATATCCCATTTTAACGATCGTCTGTAAAGGGGGCCAGTGCAATCAGCCTTATGATGTAAAACAGTGTGCTCATAAAATACCAGCAATAAAGTCTGACCATATTTCTTAGCTCTCTCTTGAGGACAGACCAAAGCTTGGGGGAGCGTAATGGGGTCAGATTAGGGTCTGTTACAGAATAAGTCTTAAATTTCATTTAGATCTAAGTACTCAACAGCGTCATCCACTGCTACTAATTTATCGGCCAGTATTGTATTTTTTTCCACTGTTTATGTTTTGTTTTCTTACGATTTAGCCTTTTTCATTTTTTTTTTACATTCAAATTGTAATTTTGCCAGCATCTAATGCTCTCTTAAAGTTAATCTTAAAAAAAAAAGTTGTTAAATGGTATCCTGCACTGCCTAAATTCACAATGATTTAGATGAAATATGAATTGGCCGTTAGCATTAAAAAATTCTGTATGTCCTGAAATGAACTTTGGGGGACAGATGATAGATAGAATGTTTAGAAATGTTTTGGGGTCTTTTTGACTTATTAACTTGTTGGGATTACCTGTGGAGCCGTAACCTTTACCAGAGATCTCAGAAGAGAGGAAATGCCCTTCCTTACCTCCTGCCTCTTTCCCCTCAACCCTGTAAAATCCTCATTGCATCAGCAGCAGCAGGAAGAAAACACATGGAGACACACCACCTGCTATGAGAGTGGCATCTCTAATATATTCCTGCTCGAGCTGTCCATGTCAGTGTTTTGTCAGATTCGGAATGCTTGTCTCTTGAAAGCACAGTTATAGATTTATATAACTGAGAACAAATCTATATTATCAGCACAAGGCCGTTTGGAAAAGAGAGCTTTTGCTGGAGATGTGCAACTAATTACATAGTTCCAACCATCTCAACGTCATTTTGGTACTCGGAACATTACTTTTTTGGATTGTTATTTGCTCACATCATTACACGAACCCGGCAACAAATGCACACTCGTTCATAAGCTTTCGGACTTCTTGTTCTCTCTCTGTAGTGGTGAAGTGATTTGCACTTAGCTGCTGTTTTGCTTCTGGATAAAATCTCCAGCACTGCAAGGTTGTTAGTGGCATGAAGTCAGCAGGTGCTTCAACATCCATCTCTCTCTCCAATACACACACACTTCAAAGCTGCTCTGTTTGATGAGGACTGTGCTCCTGGTTTAATTTTTCCGTGCACCCAGCCACTTAAATCACACCTGATTCTGCAAATGGTGGAAACCAGCATGAAAGACGACCTTCATTTCAGAGTGCTAACAAGAAGATCTGGTTTTCAGACCCCTGAAAATTGTGGGAGTCTTGAATTCTGATCTAGGACAAACAGTTCTGAATCAGGAACAGCAATACTGCATGAGCTTATATTATGGAATTGTTCGTAATAATTCCTCTCCTGAATGAGTGGTAGCGTCTCTAAATTGCCAGTCTTTGTTACTAGAGCTTCTTGTCGTCTTGGTTGCAGAACACAAGAGCGGTCGTGCTGAACTAAACCACCCACAAGGCCGTGCTCTGCTTCTTCCTGCTTTTCCATCCATCTGGATCAGTTTAAAAATTAATCTGAACTGAGGGGTTGCAAAGGATAGGAAGAAAACTACACAAATTTGTAGAATCATTACGCTTTTCTAAACCCTATGTCGATATCTCCTGTCATTTTTGACCTTTGGATGTAATTGAGAAGAAACTGAACACCTCCAGACCTGAACCTTTGGTGAAAGGTGAAAGCTTGTCTTTATATCTACCCCCTTGCGAACAGAATACTCAAGTCATAATGTTCTCTAATGTTAGCGACAGCAGGTTGTTCCTCTTCTAGAATGAGGTAATGTTAGGCAGACCTCCTTTACATCACATAGATTCCTGCGCTAATAGAATTTGTAACCTTATACTGGCTTGTGTTAAACAGGATTATAGAGAAACGTGACAGACAGAAATTAGTTTATTTTTACAGTCAGTGCCAGAACCTGTTTTTAGTGGCTTTAAGTAAATTAAATTATTTTAAGCAGCCCCCTTTAAATGTACTCAGTTTTTTTCCAGTGGCGTTTTTTCTTAAATTTAAGCAAATTTTTGGTCTGTTGCTGATGAGAATTAGGAGAAATCTCAAATTTATGCAGTTTCAAGTATTCAGTTTCAAGTTATCAGCTTCAAGAGAAAAATAATGCAAATATTAAATTAGATTTGCCAGTAGACATAATTAACTGTTATAAATTTCTATCATAGTTACACACTCACGTAGCTTTGCTGTGCTGTGTGGTCGTGAAAAGTTTTCATTTGCACGCATTTAAATATGTAGTTTTTAAAAATAAGTGCTTATAGAGCATGGAAGTTATTTTTACCGCTTAATAGGCCCTGAATGGTTTACAACATATACTTGATCAAAATGCCCATCTTTGCAAGTATCTTCATAAACACAGTAATTTAGGTCTTAATTGAAAGCAAACACATGAGAAAGAAAGCCTGTAGCATTATATTGGATCCTGGCAGCTCTTAAAGTGACAGCAGTCTAATATTCCTGCTGTCTGATGGTTATTTTTATTAGACAACAAAAAAGAGAAAAAATGTCACTGGACTTGACTTAATTACATTAATAATTTTAATAAGAAGAAATATACACTTTTCAAAAAAAAAAATAAAGGGAACATTTAAACAACACAATGTAACTCAATCACACTTCTGTGAAATCAAACTGCCTACTTAGGAAGCAATGCTGATTGACAATCAATTTTACATGCTGTTGTACAAATGGAATAGAGAACAGGTGGAAATTTTAGGCAATTAGCAAGAAACCCACAAAAAACCACCTCATCAGGAGCATGCCTAGGGGTTGTAGGGAGGTCATACAGGCACGTGGAGGCCACACACACTACTGAGCCTCATTTTGACTTGTTTTATAGATATTACATCAAAGTTGGATCAGCCTGTAGTGTGTTTTTCCACTTCAATTTTGACTGTGTGATCCAGACCTCTATAGGTTAATAAATTTGATTTCCGTTGATAATTTTTGTGTGATTTTGTTGTCAGCACATTCAACTATGTAAAGAGCAAAGTATTTAATAACAATATTTCATTCATTCAGATCTAGTATGTGTTGTTTTAGTGTTCCCTTTAATTTGTGGAGCAGTGTATATATAAAACTCACAAAATTATAAAAAATATTAATGAATTTTGTCAATGTTTTAATTATGTAAAAAAACAAATCCAATTTTAACTTCCTGATTCCTATGATATACAGTACAAGTGTCTGGATCATAAGATGTACTGCTGGTGCGCCATTTCATGTGAATAAATAATACATTAACATTCATATTTATCCATAAATGTAAAATAAATGCTGATGCAGTCCCTTTAAACCCCCCCCCATCTCATTTGTAATTTTCTGTGGAGCCAAGCAGAAAGCTCATGTGAGAGTTGTGGTTTAAGCTTTCTTTTACTTCCTCTCTCCCCCATTTGATTCTGTAGAATTAACATCATTGTGATAATAAACGCTCTCTTCTCTCTCGCTGTGAGATTCCTTCTGGATGCTTGTAGAGAGAATCTGAACATTTCTTTCATCTTCAGATCACTCAGGCCGAGATGGATTATCTTGTCAACAAATAGCTGAATAAGTGAGCATGGATTGAAGCCTATCCATGTCCCTATCTGCTCCCCCTTCATAGTCAACAGACACGTGATTTAAAAAAAAAAAAGCTTCAAGGATTTCAACCAGATCAATAGAACTGCTGCTATTTCCTGTTGTAATTGCTCTGATCGTTTTTTTTTTTTTGGAGCCATGGAGTGCTGTGCAACTACAGTGTCAATACACTTCAGAAAAATGTACTGAAGCATGTGAATTATGGGTTAGGGGGAAGGGTAGACCAGCTTAAACTTAACCGTTCAAGTTATGCATTTAAATGGTATAGATCAGAGTCGGTGCGGGAGTGAAGCTCTAACAGTCTGCTATAGTACATACTATACACTGGCAGAATAGAGAAGAAATAGAGAAAACATAATAAAACAAACAGCAAGAGCATGTTTACAGAGAATAAAGCAAATCTGTGTTTCTTTAAATGCAGCACACACAAAAAATGCACTTTTTGTCTGTTTCCGGCTGTCAGTGTAATTGTAGCACATTTGTATTGGAGAACATCGCATTTTCTGAGCTGAGCCCATTATTATCGTTCGAGCGCAGTGTGCGGCCGCTTTTCTCGATTGCAATTACAACATGCCTCCTCATCTAATTCTATGCAAGCAGGGCTGTGATTAGCTCTTGTTGGGAGGGCTGACTTCCTCTTACTCATGGTCTAGTTGGTTCAGTGATAAAATAGAATGTAGAGTTTTAAATTGGTTGACAATTTTTTGGTCTATATATACAAATTAGGATTTTTCTTCTCAGCTCAGCAGAGACCATGTTTATAAAGTTTAATTAGAAAATGTAACATTCATTTGACTAGTTAACAAGTAGCGTCGCATGGTTTTTAGATCAAGATTATCACAAATGGCACCAAGATTGTTTATGACACCAAGCTGTTTATGTTACATGAAGTGGGTCATCTCTTGAGGATGTACATACTGTATTACAATACATACTGCATTGAGTTCACATTACCAGCTAAAAATCATTTCTGTAGCTTTAAATAGTGGTGTGACAAGTGACTATTTAAAATGCCCCATTCTCAATATTTTTTTTTTTGTAAACTGAACTCCCATAAAAACCCCCACTCATGTTCTTTCACTTCTGTCCACTGAAGAAAACATGTTCAGGAATGTTACGTGTGCCTCTGAGAGAAGTGAAAACTCATTTGCTCAGTGCTAGTTAATGTTTACCAGCGTTGAAAATAGCATTTCCCTGCCTTAGGCTGGATATCTGCCAGCAGCCTCTCTCAGAGGTTTTATCTGATAATGATGTGCATTTGAGTGTGTAATGGACTGTTTTATCTCAATGTCAGGTTGCTTCTCACACCTGACGAACTCCTTTCCCAAACAAAATTGCATTCATCCTACGGACATGCCTTGGTAATCATAGCAAAAATGAAGTCGATGCAGTCGCACTTGTGGGTCCTGAACTGGGGAAATGCACAAATTATGCAGTTTTCTATTTGTTTGAGGTTGCATTTTGCACATCCTTAGTTGTTTCTTCATTCTTTCTCTTTCTTTCGTTCATGAAAGAGTGATAGATGGCTGGGTTTTGTCACGGCAAAAGTTATGTGGGCAGATGTAAAGGTCTGGTTCTATGGTAGTTCAGTATTGAACCTCTGACTCACTCACAGTGGGACTTTTTATCCTATATATTTCCCGCTTTACTTCACAGTTATATGTTACTTCAGTAGCTTGCAGGCTGCTCTATGTGTGTGTTTTGAGATCAAGTGTGTGTTTTATTCTGACGGGGTGGGCACAGTCAGTCAGTCAGTCAGGTTTAAAATACTGTATTTTTATCCTGTGTTACTTACCCAGCCCTGGCAAAAGATCTACCTGGTATTTGCTTTTTAGCAATCTACTCATTAGGTAGTTTAAAGTAGCTTGTTAACCAGATACCATGCTCCAACCAAAATTCTGTTGTTGCTTTTCACGACTTTCTTCTGTGTGACGCATTAGAGGATATTTTAAAGATTGTTGGGAACATGGACTTCCAGTGTATGGAGAGAAAAAAACATTCCTCAAAATATCTTTTATATTCCTTAGAAAAAAGAAAGGTTATACAGGTTTAGAATGACACAAGGGGGAGTAAATGATGAATGAATCTCTTTAATGTGGTATGACTGGCTGGTATCTGGCTTGTTGCTGATGTTAAATTTCTTGCATCTTGAACCAGCTAATAACCAGTTTAGACCAGTTAAAAGCCAGTGTTTGTGTACTGATTTGTAGAGGTGGTTAGGACTGAAAAGCTCTTAAATTGTTGATATTTGGTGACACAGGTGCCGTGTTTTGAATTACACGCACATTTGCAGAACTGAACAGGTTTAGCCTTTCATTGTCATTGGGATTCCTCACTACTCAGATCTACAGAGACAGACAGTCAGAGACAGACTGATCTAGATCATGCCCCCCTTTTTGACCTTCACAGGTTGATGCTCTCAGGGGACGCTTACTTCTATTTTGATTCCCACAAAGTTTATAGTTTAAAAAACTTATTCATTTTTTGATTTAACCAAGTTTTCTCTGTACATATTGGCTCGTATCCTCTGTTTATTTCTGTTGTCTGGGATGGATGGTTGGATAGATATTCTCCCTATACGTCACTCATATTCCATTATACTCACAGAGATGCTTATAGATAGATGTTCATTTACAGATCTCGTCTAAAATTCGAAATCTATCATTCAGCTTGTGTTCTTTATTATCCTCATGCTGAAATCACACTGTGTCACTGAGCAGCAGACACACACACACACACACGTCTGTTAGCATAAGTCTCCTGCAATTACCCTCACTCTGCAAATGACTGTCTTGTCTGGAGTCAAGTTCTCTCTCTTTTCTCTCGCCGTCTCTGTGATCACTTCACTCATTAGATCAGAGTTAATGAAGCATTTTGTTTTCTTGTCCAGATCTCTTTCTCTCATTGTTGGTGGTTGCTTTTTTTGCCTGCGTGTTTTTATTATCTGAAATGTTGAGGAAAAGCTTAACATTTGTTTCATATAAAACCTATTCCTTATCATTCTGCACTCAAAAAAATTATTCATTGGATGAACTCAATTTAATTAAATGCAGGATTTCCATCCAATAAATATGTGTAGCCCCAACTCATAAAAAATAAATTAATGTGATGAA
>JAUMHP010000070.1:11801721-11825816 GCA_032361065.1 Enteromius trimaculatus
CCAAACATAATTGTGTTAAGTGAAAATATATTTTTTAAATAAACTGAACAGTGTTGGGGAATCATTTTTTTGAGTGTGATGAAACATCCTGTTTAGCTCAATAACAATGAGAATGTTTCTGCTGGTTATATTTACCCTGCAAAAATCATTTTCTTTATCGGTATTTTAGTCTCATTTTTCCAAAACAAATATCTTAACATCTTTTATACAATATAAGGTTTCTTGAGAAGCCAAACCACATAATATAGTAATATTTTTATAACATTTTATTAATCAACCCTATTCGCTTTTTTCGTTTATGAAAATAAATGACATTTATAAATGTCATAAATGTAATTTAAATATATATTCTGTGAAAACATGTCTTAGTATTTCATGTTTTGCAAAAATATAAACTAGTGTCACGTCCAGTAATTACATGTAAATACATTTATAAATGTATATTATAAAATGTTTTATTATTTATAAATATATTTAATATATAAACATATTTTTCTTAGTTTTATATGTGTTTGTAATGCATGTGCATGTGTTTGCATTTATATATACATAATAAATATACACAGTATGCACACATTATATAAACAGAAACCTTTCTTTTGGGTGTGATTTATTCACGATTAATCATTTGACTACTAATACAAATTTGTCTTACACAAAAAAATGTATTGTTTATTTTTTATTTTATGAGATGTTTATATTAAAGGAAACAAGACAAAAAACTGTTTAAGAGAACAATATTATGCCATGAATGAGTCATGAATACCTGATGTACGAAGCTAAAAGCATAGAACAGACAGTGCAGACACATCAGGGCCATAAATGCATTAATGCACCACACAGACGCATTTCCACGCATGAACAAAAACACTCACATGTGCTAATTCCTGTCTGGATGTGTTAAATTGACAAGTTATGGTGAGGTAATGGCGTTATGATATTGATTAGCAAGTCATTTCTGGTAAAAGTGCTAATGGGAGTATATTTGGGCTTCTGTCTCATAAAAGGAAAGGCAGATATGCATAATGAAGAAGTTTTTGTCGTATCTTTTTCTCATGTCGACATCCTCTGTTTTCTCTGTCTTTTTTGTTACAGTGGTGTTTGTATGCTGTTCTCCGGATATTTTCCGGCAGTTGATGGTGCACTTCCACAAGGCAGGTCTCCCGAGGGAGGAGTATGTCTTTTTCTACATCGATCTCTTTGGACTCACTTTGGAGTCCAGGCCTTCTCAGCCGTGGGCCAGAGGAGACCCAGATGATGTATTAGCAAAGGAGGCCTTCCAGGTGATTGATGCCTTTTATAAAACATGAGTGAGAGAGAGAATGATGGACAAATAGAGATGAGAAGGTACAATTTAAGACGACAATAACTTTCTGTTACAGTTAAGTTTAACCCGTGTTAAAGTTTGTTTCTATTCAGAGAAAATATTTAATTCAGTGTACCGTTTAAAAAAGAAAATTAACTTAACTCTAGATATGCTCTCTGCAGTAAGCCAGCTTGTCTGTCTTGCTCAGTGTGGTGCTTTTATTAGCTGTCTTTATTAAATTTGCCCAGTAAGCCCTGAGACTAAAGCATCCATTAATACACACACACTCAAAATCAGCATCCTTAGTGTCATGGTCTAGTTTCTCTGCAGGTTTGGAGAGACAGTTATCGATCTTCATGAAGACAGAACGGTTGTCTCATCATTTAAACCTTAACCAAAGTCTTGCTTTAGTGTGTCTGCTGAAATAACAACAACGCATGTCATTTAAACCCAATGTAACGCAAAACAGTCACTGTTATGCCCCAGGGGCTCAAAATCTGAGCCTTATTCTTATCAAATGCTCTGCAGGTCACTCTCGCTTTGGTTGGTGTCACAAAACTGCAGTCACTAGCTCCTACTGTGATAACAGCCGCCTGTTTTGAGAGTGGAAGAGTTTCTGTGCAGAGCGTGAGAAAAAGTCTGAACTCCAACACTGATGAACCCACGCACAGTTAGATCCAGGACATGCTGGCTTTCACTGGGGCTTAGCTTTGGTAGATTAAATATACAGTATTTACACCCATCATGCAGACAGATGATTTGTTTGTTGAATAATTATGTTTTTTGTTAATTTTACTACTTGACCAAATTAACAAACTATTTTACTTCAGTCTGTCAGGAAAAGAATGATTTTGCTATTCTAGGAATATTAGCAGCTGATTTGATTGGGGTTTGTCTCTGAATGTGATGTAGGTCAGCAGTTGTTTATGAAATGATAAAGAAGAGCATTATTACCAGGCATATAGCCAAATGCACCCTCAATTATGAGTCCCAATCAGATTGTCTGTTGCATTTTCCACACCTTGACACTCAGAACTGACCAGCAAGATGGGCATTAGAAAGTAGCTTTGCATACTCTATTTTATGTATTTTACAATATCCATTACCAATTCAAAGTTCAAGGGCCAGAAGGATGTTTTAAACGGATCAGAAGTGACAGTTAAAGAAGCTGAAGTTTAAGACAGTTCAGTCATTAAATAATGCTAAAAACAGTATGGTTTACACAAACATATGAAGTAGCACATCTGTTTTCAGCAGTGCTGCGTCTGAAAGATCTTCTGTAAGAATGTAATAATGACTGTTGAAATTTCTGTTCAATTTTGAAAATACTTAAACGCTTTACTTTCAGGACTAGTTGTATATTTTTGGTTATATTTTTCAGAGTGTGAAGATTCTGACCTACAAAGAACCACAGAATAAGGAGTACAAGGAGTTTGTCAGTGATCTAAAATCAGATGCCAAACGGATGTTCAACTTCACAGTGGAGGATTCTTTGGTGAGAGAGATCATTGTGAAGCGATATATAGTTTATTTTCCTTTTTGATTGCTATTATGCCTTTTTTACCAAGACTTGTGCTCTCTATCTTTTCTATCTCCTCATGAAATTAAATTTTTTTTCTATTTTGTTAGTAATTATATGTGGATCCATTACAGCCAGGGATCTCTCATAAAGAGCTTTAAAAGGATGCAAAATGATGTAAATTAATGTTTTTACAGCTTTTTCTGTAATAGTTGTCTATTGACTTAATAATGCACAAAGAAACAGGCTGCAATGTACTTTTGCTCTCTTTCTTCAAAAACTGTAATGCATTGGTTAAGATTGACCATAATTATATATCCCCATGTATGTGTGAGGCCCAGAGTGTGAAATTAATGTAACATACGCATGCAAATGGATTTCAGCTTCACAGTGTCCATCAGGAGACTAAAGTTTATGTATTTTAATGTAGTGAAGATCTGTTTGTAGTTATGGAGCTCATGTGTATGATGCATTTTTCATTTTTGAAAATGAATTTTGATTCATTTTTCTATTGATTTTAAGAGAGCAGGGCGAATACATTATGCATGCAGAGAGGTATTTCACAGTGCTTCTCAATCAAAACAATGAGCACAAAAGCACATTTACATTGACATGTAATAGAAAACAGAGCTGTCTTAATTTGTGGATCTTCCCCTCATGGTGGATTCTAATTGAAAGGCTTGAGTCTCAGATCATCTTTAAGCATTTTTCTGGGTCCCGGTTCACATGTAGAAAATGATACGAAAATAGGAAATAGGGGAAATACGAAAATTAAAAACTCTTCCAGTGACTGTGCCTTAATAACAGCAAGTCCCTCATGAGTTCTGGTCATTTGCATGTAAATTGCTCTCTGCAGGGGTAAAATGGTCAGAATGAATCGGGACAAAATATTGAGAGATGAAGCACTTTACCCTGTGCCTTATTCAGCATGATTTCATTTTTCACTTATGAGGATTCATTTAAAAAAATCAGCAGAATGATAACACGTTCTGTAGGATTTGTGTAAGGAAATCAATCCAATATGTCCATCAGTACCAGCCTAGTTCTGATTATGAATTTGTATTAATTTGTGTATTTCCTTTTTTTTTTTTCAGATGAACATCATCTCAGGTGGTTTCTATGATGGTCTGATGTTGTACTGCAATGCTCTAAACGAGAGTCTTGCAGAAGGACATGGTCGTCCTTCAGGAGAGTCTATCACAAGAAGAATGTGGAACCGGACATATAATGGTGAGGAGTAATATATTAATAATATTCCTACCTATTTTCATTAATTTCATCTTTTCAATTACATTTGAAAAAAAAAAAATTGCTTTCTGCAGTGGTGTTTCTGTAAGAAGTAATAACATTATGATGATCTTTTTTTTTACTGGCAAGACCAAATCTCATTCTACTTCTACATTTTAGTCCAGTGCTAATAATTGTGTGTTATGTGATGCTGCATTATTTTAATAGAATTTAAGAAGCTCTTGAAAGCAACATGGGACTCGATGAATGGCCACCAAGACTGAAGTGTAACTGTGGCCTTTTCTGCTCTCTTCTGTAGAGGTCACATGCTGCACAAATGTCTCTCTGGTCAAATATTCTTGTCATTAGGGAATACTAAGAAAATAATTATGTTAATATTCCTGTTCAGTTCATCAAGAACAGATTCTTTTTATCTTCTCGCTGCGGTCAGGTTGTGTTATGTGTGGACTTGGTTAAGATTTGTTTGTCTGTGACATTTTGTGAGTTCAGCTCAGTGATATAAAACAAAGAAACAACAGGCTGGAAACAAGAATACAAATGTGCAGATTTTTTTTTAAAGAAAAATATATTTTATATATATTTTCAGTGTTATGCCAATTTTCTTTTTTCACTGTTTTAATTCTGCTATTTATATATATATATATGCCTTACTGTTTTTTCACTTTTTTATCATAATTGGAAATAATTATGCAATTAAATGTACCCTATAGGTCTTAATTGATCATAAAGAGAAACGGGTCCAGTTTGGCTTCCATCCATTAAACAGAATAATAACATGCCCTGCAGCTAAAAGTCTGCCATTACAAAATGAAAAGCAGTCACGTGTGCAGACAGCCACAAAGAAACACTTTTAACAAAAATGAATATAAAAGAATTACAACATTAGGTTCATTCATGCAAAACATTTATATGATGTCCTAGAGTTTTACTATGAATTATTTGTTGCCTTCATACAGTGTATACAGTGCTTTTAAAAGTCTGTTATCTAAATCTCCATCTAAAGGTGTCCATCTGCATGTGTAGAGATATAATAACTGGAAAAACTGCAAATGATTGACAAACCCTGTTAAAGGATTTACTCGACTAACACTAATAATCTGATGTATAATAATCATTTCAACTGAGTGTGCATTGGAGACGACATGCTGTTTTCTGCCACACCGATTCACAATGTCTTTTCTCTTTACCCGACTCTTCTTCATGAATTTACTTATTTATTTTCTAATTCATAGTTTATAAGTGAGCTTTTGCCAGCTATTGCTTCTTCGTAACTCTAACCAACTCAGTACAGATGTTCTCTGTCTCCATATTGTGCCTTTCATTCCTGAATCTGTCGTATCTCTGCCCTCGCAGCTGTTCCTCTCCCACTCCCTGCTTCTCATAACTCATTCTGTCTTCTATAGCCATGAAGGGTCTAAAGGACAAGGAGCCCAGAGGTTCCTCTTTCACGATTGTTCAAGTTTTCATTCTGCATGTAGTGCTCAGTGTTCCTTGTCAAATCACATCCTGCCTATAGCACCTTGCCTGTGAACATATTGTCAACACAGTGTGTTTTTTTTTAGCATTTCACAGAAGTCAGTGCATGGTTGTGCTCATTTACAGCTAGTTCCGTGAAATGTTGCATAAATACATTCTTTACTCTACAGATTAACCAGAACTTTACCTATTTATTTAGACTAAAACATGCCATTAGTGGGGACTAAAATATAGAAATTATTAAAATTTCTTTTTATTTAAATCTAGAAGCTATTCTCCAATATTTCTTTATTACTGATTAAACACATTTGTTAACTAAAGAGATCTGTGTCTTAGTTAAAAAGAGACAGAGCCTTAGAAGTTTTTTATCTTTAAGAAGCAAACTTTTAGATAAATAAAGTCAAATTTTGCTTATATGTTAATTGTAAATTTTTTTGTTGTTTTTGTAAGATTTGTTGTTATTGTGTTTGTCGGCTGAAGGGTGCATTCGACAATTCTTGAGAGAACTTTAATTCAAGCTTTTTTTTTTCTTTTTTTTTTTTTTTAAATAAACGATAAAACCAGTTAGACCTAAAATGCCATTTTAGAAGAATTTATAAGATTTCTTCTAGTATCATCCAACCATACACTCTTGCATCATTCTATCACTTTACATCAGATCCAAATCCACAGTATTTGACTTCCCTCACATTATTCTAAAATCAGCAGGTGTCCTGTTGCCATGGATCTACTTCAAATAATAAAAGGTTACATGTGGTTGGTTTGCCCACCCACACACAGAGCCAGGTGTGTTTCTGGAGACGTTTGGCCAGAGCTAGTGGTCTGAAAGTGATAGACCACCACGTGAGCCAGACTCAGACTCATTCATGTACCATAAGGCAGCTTGTCCTGCTGATGTCCTTCTGTAACATTTAATTTGAAACAGACTGGGCAATAAAACTCAATGAAGTAAACATTTTCCTTTCACAAATTAAGTTTAAAAATAATTGTTATCATATATTTGTGATAATGGCTTTATCTGCTCGTCACAAAATAAATAAGTACGTCAGCATTCAATATTTTTAGATGAAATTTGGAAATATTTTGCAATTTTATGTGTATGCTACGTTTAGATGTCAGTATCACCATCATTTGGGTAACATTTAAAGCTATTGTGTGTGAACTTTCTAAAATCGAGATGTTTATATATCTCTGGAGGGAATTTGCAAAGCATTATTTGGCTATAATAATGGTGTAAATAAATAATTAACTAAACCTTAATTTTTGTCTCTGAATATTAAGGCCGTTCTTCGAATTTTGGCTTGAACTTCTGTAAACAAATCAGATTTCTTCTTTTAGGATGTGAGGGTGCTCAGTGTGTACACTTCTGGGGGAGAAAAACCAATAGCATACTAGTCAGTTATTAATATATTAGTTAAAGTGAATTTATTGTGAAAAAAAAAATCTTACAGACTTTACCTTTAAATTATTGTGTAACACTGTAACCGATTTCTGTGATTTGAACAGTATTTTAATGTAAACAGCAAAGGATTATGGGAAATATATGGTCACTACTGTATTTATTCACTACTTTACAGTACACTACTGTAAATTTACTTGCCTGCGAAAAATTTAACATTACTTCTTTTGTTTATGTTCAGGTTTCTAGTCTGGACGTCTGTATTTTGTAGCCTTGTGAATGCTATTGATGATAGTATCAACTGGTAAGAATTTCTATCTAAAGAAAGTTCAGAAGAACAGTATTTTCCTGAATTTGAAATCTTTTGCAACTTTCTAAATGTCTTTATTATCGTTTATAGATCTTGTGATCTAGCTGTTTAAAGCATCCTTGCTAAATAAAAGTAGTCATTTTAACTAAAGATAACATTCATATTCTTGCTGTAAGTACATCACATCATTTGCAGAAGATCTTCTCAGGCTGTGCAGAATGTGTGACATTCAATAGAAAGTCTTTGTTTTCCTGCTGACTGCAATTAGATCTCTGTAAAAATGAAAATGCTCATTCAGACATCTGTAACAGCAGCTGCCCCAAAAATATAATTAAGTTACTTTTAGTCCTGCTAGTAGAGTTATATCCTGTAATCCTGTCTGCTAAAGACTGCACGCACAAAATTGGGCACACAAGGGTTTTACAGTGATATGAAGCCACTGAATAGACCGAAGGCACAGAATGTTCTGCCTTTTACGACATTTGAAAGGGGAAGTAGACTTTCTTTAGTTCGCTCCTAAAATCATTCATTCTCTTTATTGTAAAGAGAATGAAATCCTTTTCAGATCTATTGATTGAGTGCATACTTTAGTTACTTTGTGCCCGTTCGCACAGCTGACTCAGAAAAGGACTCAATGGATCAAATCAGTAATATCTTCCAACTGCCCATTATTTCATGCACCTTTTTATGCAACGATTTCTTTAGAACTTAGAACTTAGTATCTTTTCTTGTTTTAGTATTTTTTTTACATCGTTTTTTATGTTTAATTGTTGGTATTGTGTGTCACAGGATTAAAAAAAAAAAGAATTTAGATAAATTAGATTCATCGGTATTTAATCTGAAATACCTCACTGTAACATATTTACATTACATTTTGCTAATTGTTTTCTAATTCTTAAAGGTTTTATGGCCAACATAATAAAAACACATAAAATATACTGTTTTCCATATATAGGTTTAACCTAATATCTTATATATATATAAAATTCTCATAATTTAGACTAAACTTATATTATTCAGATGGATAATGAAGTTTACAAGGGTTCAATACAGACGTCAACATCATAGGAGATGGAAAATATTTGTTTGCTTACTTTATTAAAACGAGTCTTGTTTTTCCTGCTCTCAGCATCAATCTGCCATTTACATTTTCATTCTGCTAAGCTGTACTCAAGTCGTTTCCTGTACATCCTGCTGAGGTAGTCATAACTCTACATGTATGACCTGTCTTTAGTTCAGATGACTCAAACTTAGACTCATTACATTTTTTTGCTAAGATGGTACAAACACACACTCTCTCTGTCTAGCCGTATATGTGTCTGTGTGTAATGTAAAATTTGTAAGAAGAATTTAACATCCTTCAAAATAGCCTGTATGTCCTCTGAGAGAGAACGTTGCCTGGAGATGTTAAGTGTCAATGTTCAGAGATATTTTATGTGCCAAAACATTCCTCGCAGTCTAAATACAATTTGCACAAGGTGGGCAGTCATGGTACACTAACTGTCTATGTGTGTGTCCATTCCTTTTATAACTCACGCAGGCTTATTAAAGCTATCCTTATCATCTGCCGATGTGAGGACATCTCTCTCTTCCTTTCTTCCTCTCTCTCCAATGGCTTTGACATTTCCAGTCTGATAAAGCTTAAGCTTTTCATATCAGTCTAAATGTCACTGTGTGTTTCCTCTGAGCTGGACTCGGCCTCTGTCTGTAGCCCATTTAAAGAGGTGAGTGGCCTCCACAGGAAATTACTGCCCAGCACCTGACCCTCATTGGCAGATGGGCACCACCGGAAGCTTTTCAAGAGACTCGATCAGATTTGATTGAACACTTGTATACACGTTCCCTGTGTGGATTTATTGACTGTGTGATTACCATCTTTTTGATTACTAATGTGAATGGTATGTGATGTTAATGTCTTCTTAAATTATAGCTCACTTACCAGGATAGTCCACCCAAATATGAAAATTTTCTCATCCCTTAAAACTATACACTATATCTTTCTTTTCTTGAATATAAAATTGTATAGCACACTTTTTGTCGCTTGGTTTTCCCAGGTGTCACTGGTCTGGTGCAGATTGATGAGAATGGAGACCGAGAGACTGATTTTGCCCTGTGGGACATGACTGATACCAACAGTGGCAACTTTCAGGTCAGTGAGAATCCCATACTTAGTCTCACAATTTTGTCATTTTGTTATTGTTATCCTCAGGTATTTTAGTGGTAATTTGCATTATTTTATTTTATTAAACACTGGGGCTTCATATTTTTATTTAATAATATGTATTCATTATTAATACATTTCTTCATCATCTTAATTTATTTTTGTTTGTGCATGCATACAAACCCTTCGTGCCACCTTTCTTTGAATAGCAATGATGCTTCTGTTGTTAGTAATAGACAGATGAAATGCAATCTCATTTTTCTTGCAGCAGTTATGTGTGTGTGTCATCCAAACAGTTTTGCCTTTGTTACGGGCTAATGAATAAAAATTTAACACCTGAATCTCAAAACCAAGTGGCGTAAATTTAAAACCAAAGCTCCCTGCACAAACCCCCTTTTCTGAAAGATGCTTGATTGGTAATTGGGAGGCCAGGCCGTAGGAAGGTTAATTATAGGATCCATATTCAGTCAGGGGAATGTTTTTTGTTTGTGTGTGTGAGCAAGTACAGGATTGATAATGAATAGATATTAAACATCTCAGCTGCTTTCTGAATGAAGCTTGTTCTTGTCATTTTTTTTAAATACCGGCCTTTTTCAGTTTAAAATTACCATATTTGTTCACTTTTCTTATGCTTTCTTTGAGTTTAAAGAAATCAGTTCGAAGATGCCATAACTGGGCATGCACATAAAACATCTTTGACTTATCAACAGGACTCGAAAATTAGCTGTGTATTCTAATGGATTTTTCTTAGATGTATTAGAAATTATATTATACGTTTTATGTATATATGTGTGTATGTATGTGTCTAAAATCATATCTCAAGATAGTCGCAGACAGTGAATTGAATGTGTGTGTAGAGCCAAGCAACTGCCAATGAGACCTTGACTCTTCTGTAGGTACATTGTGTACTAAGACCAGTGAAAAATCAAAAAGGCTGATATGGCACAGAAGTGTACTCTCATTCTGGCATAATAATCAAGGAACTTTGCTGCCGTACCATGGGTGCAGCAGGCACAATGATGATACGCAGCCTGAAAATAGTCCCCTTAGAAAATAGTTTCTTGAGTATTGATAATTCCACTGAAATGATATAGATGAGTATAGTTCCTAGTTAGCCATATCGGCCTGGAAAATCACAACTTTACACTTTTTCTGTCAGTCTTGGTACACAATGTAACTACAGAAGAGTCAAGTTTTAAAACGGTAAATGACTGAAACTCTTGGGTCATTTTTGAGCGAGATGCTAATGTTCTAATCAGATTCAATGATCTATGCTAAGCTGCAGCTAAAAGTGCTACCGGCAGACCCAGATCGACTGAATGGATTCAAAAACAGTAAAACTCAACTCTTTAACTCTAGAGAAGTTGGAACATTGTCCTATTTTCATAAATAGGGGAGTGTTCCTTTAAGCCAAGGCAGCCTACTTTATTTGTGATGGCAAAGCTGATTTTTCAGCAACCATTACTTCAGTCTTCAGTGTTACAAGAAACATTTTCCCCCAAAATTATATTCATATCTGATTAATTTAATACATACTTGCTGAATAAAATTTCTTAGACATTACAGACCCTAATATTTTAAGCAATACTGTAAATGTCTGCCATACTAATAGACGTAGTGTAAAAGCCACCAAACCAATTGCAGTTTCATTTTTGGTCTTAAAGGTATTGCAACAAGTCATTGAGCACTGCTGTTTCTTTCCATTTCCCTTTAGAATTTCATTACTTATATAAAGAAAATTATATTTCTCCATTGTGTTTGTTCTCTATTTATTTACATGTGTGCTGCAGATCGTGGCGGTGTATAACGGCACTCAGAAGCAGATGAAGATTTTTCCTGGGATGGCTATACAGTGGCCAGGTGGCAGCATTCCTTGGGATGTGCCTCTCTGCGGCTTTAAGAACGACAACCCTGCCTGTCGTGCACGTAGGTATCTTACACTAGTTCTGCACTAGTTCTGCTTACCTGCATCTCACTATCCTTCACTTTCCCTCTTATCCTTTAGAAACCATCGCAATGCACCAAATGATTTCAATTGTGCTTTTCCTCATCGTCGTCATTATCTTCACTGTGACTGTGTTTATATACAGGTGAGAGCTAGCTGGATGATTCTGATACCTGAGCAGTAGTTTATAAATCTAATTTTGTTCTGCAAATATGGCTGCATTTAAGGCACTTACTGTATGTACACGCACAGAAAGCTGAAGCTGGAGAAGGAGTTGGTCGCTCAGTTATGGAGAATTGCTTGGGAGGACATTCAGATGAGCAATCTAGAAAAAGCCATGAGGAGCACCGGCAGCAAACTCACACTCTCTCTAGTAAAACACAGAGACGATACATAATACATAGTGCACATTCATTTTTTTTAAGCTCTTTGGCTTTCGTTTAAATAATAAATTAAAGTATTTTTTATTTAATGATCATTATTGAGTCATTTTATTTCTCTCGTTCTCTGCAGAGAGGTTCAAATTATGGATCACTGCTGACAGCTGACGGTAATTTCCAGGTGTTTGCTAAGACTGGCTACTTTAAGGTATCATTCTGACAAGCTTTGGTTTAAATATTCACTTGGTAACAATTTATAATAAGGTTCAATTTGATAACATAATTGGACTAACAATGAACATTATTTACAGCGTTTATTAAGAGATTGTGGTCAGTTCAAAGTATGTTTATTGCCAGTTCATAATACATTCAATATTACATTTAGTGAAGTTGAAATATTACAAATGTTTTAGTAATTAGCCTTAACCTATATTAAATGCTTTAACTGTTTTTTTATTCTTAGTTTTATGATACTTTGATGTATTAACTGTTAAAAAACAAATAACCTTATTGTATAGTGTTACCATTTATATGCATGTTAGAGCATCAGTTTGAGAATATAGACATTTTTTGAAAAAACAAGTATATAGAATAGAAAAAAGGAATCAGAGGTGGTTTGTAATAAATAAAAAAAAACAGTACAGAATAAAAACCATTGAAAGTATATCATGGAAGCTAAACGTGTGTATTTGTGTGCTTCTTCACCAGGGAAACATTGTGGCCATTAAATACATCAACAGAAAGCGCATAGAGTTAACAAGGAAAGTGTTGTTTGAACTGAAACATGTAAGTGTTTCATGCTGTTATTTTGCTCTACTGAGGAATTATTCTGCAAATCCAATTACAGTTATTACAATAGGTTCATGAACAGACTGAAATACACTGAAAAAATATATATATTTTAAGACAGAAATAAAATAGAAAATGCAATTTCAGTATTTCTACTTGAATATTTGAAGTCTTTTTCAAATGCTTTGTAATTACTTGTGAAATTTACTAGCAATTTCTAAATGAAAATAACTATTTCTACACCAGTTTATAATCAGTATAGTTGCAGTGTTTTGTTTTAAAATATTTGCAAGGATCTACTGTAAATTAAGAAAATAGTTTGTTCTCTAGATGAGAGATGTGCAGAATGAGCATTTGACCCGTTTTATTGGTGCCTGCATCGATCCACCCAACATCTGCATCGTCACAGAATACTGTCCTCGAGGCAGCCTGCAGGTACAGACACTCATGATTCATGATATTCTCTCTCCCTACAGTTACTTTTAAACTATTCTTTTGGTGACATTCTAAACCAAATGCTTGTTGGACCTTATACTGTATGTATGTGCATGCATTTATCTCAGATTTCTCTGCATCTGTGTACAGGACATTTTGGAGAATGAAAGCATCACACTAGACTGGATGTTCAAATATTCACTAGTCAGTGACATAGTAAAGGTAGAGGCTCCTCTCTGTGCTTTAAATGTGCATTTATTTTTCCACTTTCTGAATGTGATTAAATTCATTTTTCTGATTGTGCTCTGTCTCTGACCCTTTGCTTTCTTTTACATTTTCCAATCTTGTCTTTCCTCAGGGCATGGCTTTCCTTCACAACAGTGTGATAGTATCCCATGGCAACCTGAAATCATCCAACTGTGTGGTTGACAATCGTTTTGTGCTAAAGATCACTGACTATGGGCTGTCCAGCATCAGGACAGAATCAGACACTGAGGACGCCCACTCTTATTATGCACGTCAGTCATGTGACCTTTCAGCTGTGTCATTTTGTGTCAATCTGGCTATGATTTCCACAACACGCATACATGCAAACCTCAGTCACAGACTCTGTTGTTCACTGTCAGTCCCTTGTCTGTGTGCGTCTGTATACGCCTGTGTGTAGGTAAGCTGTGGATGGCTCCAGAGCTGTTGAGAATGGAGTGCTTTCCTCCAGGAGGCACACAGAAAGGCGATGTCTACAGTTTTGGCATTATCCTTCAAGAGGTGGCTCTGCGGAGAGGAGTCTTTTACCTGGAGGGTGACTCGCTTAGCCCCAAAGGTCAGAGACCCAATCTTGCCGATACATGTCATAAATTGCAAGTTTACATCCGGTGCCCCATGGACTTTTGTTTGGACTGAAATGTGTGTTGGGGATGTGTGTACACAACCACCTTACAATGATAAAGATCCACCAGTAGTTGTCTTACTTCTGACCCGCCCTGAGTGAGCCATTATCAGACATGTTATTTCTCTAAACACCTAGAGACAATTTTTTTTTTTAGTGCATAACAACTAAAAACCGGAATACACCATTTGGCTTTTGCTCAGATTTTTGCTTAGATTTCCAGATTAAGTAGTTGGCAGTAGTCGCTGAAAGTTAAGGTCAGTTTCAAATAATAATTCAGATTTCACAGAAAACTACATGGTGTATAAAGGGCATAGACAGATTTTTTAATTATTTTTTTTAACTTCACACTGTGATTCCATCCAGTCAGAGGATATCAAACATTTATCATATTGTTTATTTTTGTTATGCATCAGTTTGGTATTTATAATGACTTAAATAATACTAATAGTGTGTTTAAAGTAAGATTTTTTTTTCCTCTGTAACGTATAAATTCAGATCCCATAATTGGAATTTGTGCTCTGCATTTAAACCATCTTTCTGCACACACACAGCAGTGAGACGTGAACAAACATACTCACACACACACACACACACACCGTGAACACACATCTGGAGCAGTGGGCGGCCAATGAGTGATGCCCTGTTTTTTTTAAATCTGTTCAGATTTGATATTTTGTATTGTCTTCCAGCCTTTAAATTTATTGTCTGTTTCATCTGTTTGTCACAGAAAGCTATCATATGAAGTATTACACAAAACTGAACTGATACTTTCATGTTGTTTTTTAGGCTTAAAAGCTTTTGTTCCGTTTACACTGGCAAAAAAGGCAGTGGGAAAGTCTTGCTTTTGTGTGTGCTTTCCATTTAATGAAAAAATTAATACAATTAATTGTTTTGCCTCTCTGTGAGATTTGGGATTAGAAATGTATAATTTTCTGAGAAAATTTCAATGAGGATAAAAAACATGTTTTTCCACTTCTTTCCAAAACACTTTAAAATATTGATGCACGGCTCTGCACTCAGAACACTCACACAAATTACCCTCAAGAGCCTCCGCAGTGACAGGAATCAAAAACGCTAATGAACCAGGTTCTTCAGAGAGGTCAACAAATACACAACCAGACGCCATTCACAGCTGTGCTCGCACACGTACACATGAATATTCTCATCCTCTCTCAATCCACAGATGATTCTTTATACAGTATGTATGCATAAGAACACTCTGACACACTCTTAATTTGTCCACTACCCTTTTCTCTTGGCCACCATTGAGTTTATCTGAAGAGGAGGACACTTGACATTATCTTGTCATTCTGCCAACATCCTTACACACATGGCATCCACTGATTATGGTTCTCTTATTTACAGTGAACAACCCTTAGCATGTGAGGAGCTCTCATTCATAGATAGAAATTATTATGTTGCTATAACTTTTGCATTTTGATTCCATATACAAAGTTGCCACTTGTCATAAAATATGAAACTTGCCACAAACCGAAATGTTTTAAAATGTCTCCATTGCATCTATAATTTCCATGCAAATGAAATGAAAGCAAAGCTGTATAAATCAGTGTCACTTCATATCATTCTCAGAGACAATAAATGATTCTTTATTTGTCTCTCTCTCTCACACACACATATATATCCATCCACTCTTGTCTCTTTTGCTCTCAAAACTAATACTTGGATTTAATCATGCAATTCAGAATACAGAGTGTGTATGTGTGCTTTTATGTCAAGAAAAGACTTGTGCTACACCCACAAACACAGATCACGTGCTGTCAGCGTCCCTGGAGCTTGTGATCTCAGCACTATAATCAGAACTGACATAGAAGAGGAGATCATATCAATCTTCACACATGCATTTGGGCACATTGATAATAAGATTACTGTTGGAAAAGATTACATTTCTGAACTGGTCAACCAATCAGTCTAGTCTGTGTATCCCTGGTCAACCAATCAACCTGGCACCACCGGCACACATATAAATACAAAACACAAAGAAATTGTGTAGCGGTAAAGATGTCCTGAGCTTTGAAGAGCTGTTTCTTATCACCACAGATTGTCCGTGAAAAGCCTCAGATGGAGCTGAGAAATGGTGTTTTTACTAGAGTGCTACAACCCACAGCCATTTCTTCCAGGCTTTCAGAGCTGTAAGAGCCTGATGAATAGAGAGCTGAGAGAGATCAGGAAGAGGAAGGGAATCAGAGATAAAACATTGTGGGAGTTTGTGGGAATAAGACTGATGGATAATGCCCTGATGAAGTTGATAGCAGAGAGAAAAGGAAGGAAAGCACTTTGACAGGCAAAATGTCTTTAGACTGCTGATACTGCTGGAATTAATAATGACTTACTTTCTTTTTCTATATACAGTGGGTACGGAAAGTATTTAGACCCCCTTAAATTTTTCACTCTTTGTTATATTGCAGCCATTTTTTAAATCATTTAAGCTCATTTTTTTCCCTCAATGTACACACAGCACCCTGTATTGACAGAAAAACACAGAATTGTTGACATTTTGGCAGATTTATTTATTTTCTTTATAAGAAAAACTTAAATATTGCATGGTCCTAAGTATTCAGACCCTTTGCTCAGTATTTAGTAGAAGCACCTTTTTGAGTCTTTTTGGGAAAGATTCAAGTTTTTCACACCTGGATTTGGGAATCCTCTGCCCTTCCTCCTTGCAGATCCTCTCCAGATCTGTCAGGTTGGATGGTAAACGTTGGTGGACAGCCATTTTAGGTCTCTCCAGAGATGCTTAATTGGGTTAAAGTCATGGCTCTGGCTGGGCCATTCAAGTACAGTCACAGAGTTGTTTTGAAGCCATTTTAGCTGTGTGCTTAGGGTCATTGTCTTGTTGGAGAGTAAACCTTCGGCCCAGTCTGGGGTCCTGAGCACTCTGGAGAAGGTTTTGGTCCAGGATATCCCTGTACTTGGCCGCATTCATCTTCCTTCAATTGCAACCAACCGTCCTGTCCCTGCAGCTGAAAAACACCCCCACAGCAATATGCTGCCACCACCATGCTTCCCTGTTGGGACTGTATTGGATTTAGTTTAGTTTCAGTTTACATGAATTTCAAATGATTTTCAACGGTTGCTTTAACACGTCCAGTGTAACTTGCCTATCAAGAAGAACCAAAACAACCTCGGTGTCTGATCACAGGCCTTCCATTCCTTGAGTTCTCCCCAGTGCTGGAAAGCTGATACGATATTTACACTGGTCATGCTTCTTGTCTTATCTTTGCACAGACATTTTACTCTTTTGCTTTTTATCTGTCACTCTGCTTGGCTGGTCACTGAACATCGACTCCTCTACGTCACGAATAGTCATGCCCATTACTGCTGATTGGCTACAAGTTTTGCTAAAGGAAAAAAGATTTCCCAAATCTTTTTCTATGGCATTTTTGAAAAAATCATATACCCTGCCTTTAATTATAAATGAGCTTGACACGGTTATCTTAATAGAAGTAGAATTTTTGTATCATTTGTAAACGATAACAGAAATTTGGACAATCTGTTCCCTTTAGCTCAAAAAAACAACAAATTTTCTCTTAATTTTCCTCTTTCTTCGTTGTGTATAGAGATTGTGGACCGTGTAGCTCTAGGTGAATGGCCATATCTGCGGCCATCCGTGAATCCTCAGGCCCACAGTGAAGAGCTTGGCCAGCTGATTCAGCGCTGCTGGGCCGAAGAACCATCAGACAGACCGGAATTCAACCAAATTAGTGTGTTACTCCGCAAACAGAACAGGTTTGGTCCATTCTGCATAGTTTTTCGCTGTATTAGCTCACATGTCAGTTTAAAACATTTAACAAACACTTTTATACATCTAATAGTTCACTTATTGGTCCTTGCTAAGAATCCAATCTATTAGTATCACCATGGCAATGTTGTAGCCAAATCTTTTTCCTCTTATTATTATCATCCAGTTTCTTTTATCCTCTTTCTCAGGGAGCACAGAAGTAATATCTTGGATAATCTCTTGTCGCGCATGGAGCAGTATGCTAATAATCTGGAAGAGCTTGTGGAGGAGAGGACTCAAGCCTATCTGGAGGAGAAACGAAAGGCAGAAGCTTTGCTGTACCAAATCCTCCCTCAGTCAGTTGACTCACAAAATACACAGCAAATAAATGAAAGTAATCATATACACGCTTGACTAATGCTCATAAGGCTTCATCTCTATTGTGTTCAGTTCAGTGGCAGAGCAGCTGAAGAGGGGTGAGACGGTGCAGGCCGAAGCTTTTGACTCTGTCACCATCTACTTCAGTGATATTGTGGGCTTCACGGCTCTGTCAGCAGAGAGCACACCTATGCAGGTATCTTACACTTAAGCCTGAGAACATTTCTGATTTGTTTAACTATTTCACTCTAAAGATTTTAAGTGGATGTCTTTCCTGTAGGTCGTCACCCTCCTCAATGATCTCTACACCTGCTTTGATGCCATCATAGATAATTTTGACGTTTACAAGGTATTGCCCCCTCATAACTGACAACATGTTTGCCCTAGAAAGCTACAGTGTGTCTTTTGCAAACAAATAATGTTTAACATTTACGTATTTCTCATTTTCTTTTTTCTTATAGAATTTGAAAACTTTTTTAAAAACTTTTGAGATATACATACATACACGCTTCTGTTCAAAAGTTTGCAATAAGTAATATTTGTCATGTTTTCTGATGCTCATCAAGGCTGCATTTATTTATATGTTTATATATTAAACATTTCGAGCATGTGCGTGTCATTATGTATTCATTTGGAAAGCAGTTGTCAAAGGGAGTGATGTAATTTCCTCTTCTTCAGATGGAGTGTTCACATGACAACCCAGCTTTGTGTGTGTCAGCTGAGGGACACCAGCATACCATTTTTTTTTAAATATTTAAATTAAAAAGGTTTTATACATATTAGTTTTTATATATTAGGATATTGTAAAATATGAAATGTATGTATATTTGCAAAAGTTATACAAACAACAATAGAAAGACATTTATGACATCATAAATTGTCACAGGAACATCCCAGCTGAAGATAATGAGGAAATGACATCACTCTCTTTGACAAGTGCACTCAAAACGACTACATAAGGACACACACATGCTCTGCTTAAGGATGAGGATGATCACTTTGGTTTGGGAAATGCCTGTGAACCGTTCAATACACGGTACACGTATCGTTACACCCCTAAAAGATTTCTATTTTGAATAAATTGCTCTAAACGTATCATAGTTTCAACGCTGATAATAAATCAGTATTTTAGATTGATTTGTGAGAGATCAGTTAATATGGTTTTGACTTATTTCTCATTTCAACTTCATCCATGAGGTAATGATCGTCAATGTGCATATTTAAGACACTGTTTTAATGGATACAAAAAGAAAAAAAAATGCAATTTATATTGAATATGTATTTTTGCCTTTAACGTACTTTTATATCACAAAATTTGTCATTAAATAAATTAAAACGAGGCCTATTCACTTGTAGTACCTACACTTAAAAAATGTAATCTGCGTGTGTAACAGTTGTTTTTTTGTGCCGATATGAATCTCCACACTGTGCTGTGCTGTTCTCCAATTGGATTAGGTTGAGACAATAGGCGATGCCTACATGGTGGTTTCAGGATTGCCCGTACGGAACGGGAAACTGCACGGTCGTGAGATCGCACGCATGGCCCTTGCTCTATTGGAGGCAGTCAAAACATTTAAGATTCGCCACAGACCTGATGAGCAACTCAAATTACGAATCGGCATTCACAGTGGTAAGAATAATGGCTTCAAAAGCTTACTTAAGTTGAACTATAATAATTTCATTAGCAAAAAACTGACAAGGAGTATTTTGGTTGTAGTGAACTTTGTTGATCTATACTTTCTGTCCCTTACAGACATTCTGTCCATTGTCTCATTTTTTAAATGCGTCGTTGCCACAACATATATATATATGTGTGTGTGTTTCAGGTCCTGTGTGTGCAGGTGTTGTAGGGCTGAAGATGCCTCGATACTGTCTTTTTGGGGATACAGTGAACACATCTTCTCGAATGGAGTCGAATGGGGAACGTAAGTACTTACTGTTCCCATTCACACAAATAGCAATTTGTGCTCATAATCATAGCAACTATAAATATATATATATAATGAGAGCAGGTCAGTTAGTGGTTTGAGCCATGACTCTACACAAAGGGTAAGAGACAAGAAGGTCTTTAAATTATACAATAGATTGGTATAGAATATATATTCTCTCTCTCTCTAAATGTTCTGCTCTGTTTTTAAAAATCTGCTTCAGTGTTTCAACAGACATGCTTCTTCGGATGTCGTATTATCGACACCGTGTTTCCATAATGAAATTCACAATCAATCATGAAGCCCAAACAAAAAAAGTTGATGAAAAGATTCCATTGTAATTCAAATGTAATTATTTCCCCCACCACCCATTATATAAACGCTGCCGGATAAATGAGAACTATCAGCGGTAGATAACACTTGACAAAAGCAAAACAAATTGCAATCAGGAAAGGGATGAATTGTAAGCATTGCTAATTTATTTCTCACAGGAGAAGATTAGCATGTATGCCTGCCTTGACCACCACAATCCTGACTTAAACATTACACTATGGCAGTTTTACTTCACACTGAGCCTAGACTGTTTTAGTACAGTCCTGTTTAAAATTTAAATCACTTCAAAAAAATGTTGTTAATTGAAATAAAGCTACAGATTTTGAAAAACTGATTAGATGGCAGTTCAAACTTAAACTAAGATTGCTAAAAACAAAATAAACCATAAATAAACCACATAAAAACTACAATCTGAAAGAAGCTTATTCAAAATATTAATCAATACAAAAATATTACATAATGCTACAATTACACTGTGTGCACCAATATGATTGGCTGCAGGTGGAACGTACACACATAAATTTGTTTGCCAACACACATTAGTCAGCCCGGTGAAGTGAGCTGTGCGAAAGCAACTAATCAGGATTTATACTGTAACACTGTAATCATTCACACGCTGTTATCCTGCAGCTCTGAAGATTCATGTGTCGTCAGCCACTCAAGATGTGCTGCAGGAGTTCGACTGCTTCCAGCTGGAGCTGAGAGGAGATGTGGAGATGAAGGGAAAAGGGAAGATGAGGACCTACTGGCTTCTGGGGGAAATAAAGAACGGTGATTGAAAAAAAAAAAAAAAAAAAAGCTGAGACAAAGATCAACAGAGACACACTGACTCTAGTCAAACGCATCCACAGGGGAACCAAGCCAAGACTGTTCTGTTGGCCAAATGCACACACATCTTGTACAGCACTAGATGATGTCTGACCTTGTATATATGTACTTTAAGATGTTGTTTTTGTAAGAACACCAGCTGCAGTTGTAAATGGAGGGAAGGTTGATTGTGATTGAATATCGTCCCCTGGTGGATAAGTAGCAGCACTGCTGACTTAAAATTTATTAGGCAATGAATAATAATAATATAATTACTTCCAGGGTGTGTGAGAGAGAAGACATGTAATGTAAAAGATGATGACATATAGATTTTAGCTTACCTTGAAGACGAACATTGATCACTTGTCATTTACTTTTTTTGTCATTTATTTCACTTGAGTAAAATTTATAGATTCTTAAATGACTTTTTTCACCCAGTCAGACTCTTGCACACACATTCTTCTTCAAGCCATCTAAGACACATTAATCTCTAGTTCATCTCCTGAATGTTTCTGCTGAATGTGAGGTTTTGAGAGACAAGTGGTTGGGTTTTGCTGTGAGTGAAGTAGCACTTAGTGAGTAATGCATACATACAAATCATAAATAATGCATAAAAAAAATTACATAACATTTGTTTTTACATTTTGCACAGCTTTTTGCCCATTATACTTGCAAAGTCTACAGGTATGTTTCATGGGAGACTAATTACACTTTTTGATTTGGCATACGAGAAGCACTTTGTATCATTTTACATGATTGTATGTTTCTTTTAAGCTTTTCTGTTACTGCAAGACTGTTTTACATTATTTTACGGAAATGGGATAATAAAACCTCTGGCAACAAAATCATAGCAGCCATTTGCTATTTGCTACATACTATTAACCACATTAGGTCATGACTATAATGTAACACATTAATACAGACCCTGACATTAGTTTCTGACTATAATCGAGACATAAATCCACTTATAGTTATCTTTAATTTCGTATCTATTCTCTTGAGAGCCTGCAGAAGTACCTGCTTGACACTTAAATTACTTGCAGCCACCTCGAGTTTCTTCACCTTGATTTTCCCACTGATTTCAGATTGACATTCCCATGAGCACTTAAAGGTGACGGATCCAAGAGTTCAAGTTAAGTATTACTCTGTGAGAAGCTATTAAAATCTGCTCCTCTGTGTTTGATCTTTGCATTAGGGAAACACAACACAGATCATTTGAAACTCCATATAATACTTATTGCATCCTTATTGCATTGTGTTAAAAGCACTGATGACATTTAAACGTCAAATTTAAAGGGCACAGTTATGAAAGGAAAGGCTTTAGTTCAATTTCTGCTTGAGGTTTTTCCTCTTATAACCAGTGTTGTGTTATATTCAGCTTGCATGGTTAGTCCACACACACACACATACTAGAGATACTATATATATATATATATATATATATAAATTTAGCATTAATTCAACAATAAGAAGAGGGAAATACCTTGGCTTTATATTTAATAAATCAACATTTCTTGCTCAAACAATATTTGTTCCTTACATAATGACGTACATTGGTCATATTTTATTTACATGGTACTCATTTATGTGTCTGAATATATAAGTTTAATGGTAATGCATCCACATATCAGAACGCATTTGAAATTTAGCATTTGTTAAACAAGATCCTTATGACCGTACTAGGTTCTAAGTTTCAGATGCACAAAACGTTCTTTCTATTGGAAAAGGGTTCTTTAGGTTATTAGAATGCTCTTCACAAGAAAAAATGGTTCTTTTAAGTTTCTTTCACGTGTGTTACAAGATGTATACAAAGATCAAAATGATCACACAAAATAAGATGGATGCCAAACCTATGCGACATTTGTAGTCTCTGAATATGAGAGACACATGTGATTGCTATTTAAGTTAATATTCAGTTTCTTTGGACTTCACCGGGACCAGGGAGCCTTACGCAAGCATTTTTTCCATCCTTTCTGCAGGAATCCATACGGTCCATTGAGGTGAGCAGGTCTCGCTAGTTCTGAATGGCCACATGAATCTCGCAGAGCTGTGTCTGAGGCCCGCGTTTTCATGTGTCCAGCTTGTGAGAAAGAATAGTAAGACTGGTTCTTTGATTTCACAGGACCATGCGTAGTTAAACAAGGTTTATGTTTAGCATTTCTGAGCAATTCCTGCAATACACTTTCCTCAAAAAACAACGATTCCCTTCTGCAAACGTACGGACTTTCACCAAGTGTCAGAAAGCCATACGGAGTGGTGATTTTGCTTAGATGAGGCAATGACATTGCAGCTCTGGTGGTCGGGTCTGAAAAGATGTAAGTCTGAAGATCATCCATGAAGTTCACTTCACGCTCCTCTGAGAACGGGCAGCAGCGAGTGAACGCTCGGACTAACGGTGATGTGGACCGGGGAGTAGTGTTCCGCCGTTGACTCTCGACTCCAGCCTCCGCTCTTCCGCACCCCTCGAGTCTCCCCGGGCACAGAGAAGGGATGGTGAACTCGGGAACAGTGTCAGGTGTCACCACCATGTTCCAAAAAGGCAAATGTCTCGTAGCTGCCGGATGAATCTGCCGAGCTCTTGATTGGCAAGAGTTTTCTCGCTTAGCGGAGGCAAAATTACGAGCTGGTAAATTTCTGCGCATTGTTTAGAGCGGTTATATATAAAAAATTTTTAAGTTAAATGTTCTTTTTTTCCGTTGAGGCAATTATGGTGGTTCAGAGCATTTTCTTTGCAGTACATTTATTTTAAGATTTCTCAAAGCTTATGAAAGTCTAGAGGAAATCTAGTACTGCTCGAGTTCTGCTCAAGAGCGAGAACTCTCAAGTCGCCACTGATGATAAATACGCGGTCCCGACAATAGACTCCTCCCTTTATGATAATAAAATTAAAATGAGGCATTATCTTATAATATTCAAGTTAAATTTACTGTATGTTCTCTAACTAAAATAAAAGTATTAAATTAAGTATCTAAGGTTCATAATATCTATCTATCTATCTATCTATCTATCTATCTATCTATCTATCTATCTATCTATCTATCTATCTATCTATC
>JAUMHP010000070.1:11837070-11850277 GCA_032361065.1 Enteromius trimaculatus
AATCAATGCTAGAGGTTCGATACTCGGTGGACAGCGTGACAAACGAGTGAGAGCTCCAAAGGAAAACCGCGCTCTCCTGTTTTGCGTCACTTCTGAATCCTTAAAGCGGGCAGGCGTAGCGGATTGGCTCAAAAGTAGGCGTTGTCCCAGCCGTAATTGATGATTGATCCAATGGTCATCCAATCCTGGACTCTGGCGGGGAGAACAAGAACCAAATAGAAGAATGAGAAAAAAAAAAAAAAACAATCTTTCCCCACAATATTACGGGACGTAACAAACAATTATGATTTTTCTTATAATCATGCAGCCCTATGATATATCATGCATTCCTTATAAGTATAATGCATAAAAGCTTGAGTCATTGTATCACATTTCATTTATTAATTTATTTCCTCTGTGTTCCCTCGGTAGGAGACAATGGAAAAGTTGACCTGGTTGGCATCAGAGAGGAGGCTGTGCAGAGAGGGAGACTCTGAGGAGGACAACTCACCCACGTCCCCAACATCTCCCACCTCCCCAAACTCCCAAAACTCCCCAGCGTCCCAGAATTCTCAGGAGGAGAACTCGGAGGATGATGATGATGGTGCAATGAAGGGTGATGAGATGGAAACAGGGGAAGGAGAAGGTGGAAAGCTTCCTGAGGGAGAAGTGTTGCCTGGCGATGACCCTCCACAGATCAGCGGGAGAGGAGGAGGGCGTGGAAGAGGTCAGCCCAGCTATTAACACCTGATTGTGTTGTTTTCAGGGATGTCCGTTGAATTGAACCCCGGTTGGATACCTTTTCAGTATGAATTGTTCAACAGTTGATTCAGTCTATTTACTCTTACAGGTCGTGGTCGTCCACCCCCACGTAGTCTGAAGCGTGGTCGACGCCAAGAACGAGGAAGCAAAGATGCCTCAAAGCTGCTTCTGTTATACGATGACCACATCTTGGACAACGACCCACTGAGAGACAGCAAGGATATGGCTTTTGCCCAGGCTTATCTCAACAGGGTCAGACAAATTTTGATATTTGACTCACTAGGATCACCTTTTACATCGATTAGAAAATCACAAATTGTTTCTGTAATTAGTGAAAAGTGTTTCTCTTATATTCCTTCCATTTCTTTTGCTGTTGTAGGTGCGTGAGGCCTTGCAAGACATTCCTGGTAAGGTGGAGGAGTTTTTAGGGCTGCTTTATGAGTTTGACCAGACTGGGGAGAGTCGCAGTGTTGTAGAGTTGTTCTCCCAGCTGAAGCTTCTTCTCAAAGACTGGCCTGAGCTCCTCAAAGACTTTGCTGCTTTTCTTTTGCCTGAGCAAGCTCTGGAGTGTGGACTGGTAATTACAATTAGAATTTTCAAATAAGTGATTTAAGTAATGTAATCTCTTAAAAAGAAAACAACTGTTTCTGTATGTTCGCCCTTCCATCGACAGTTTGAAGAGCAGCAAGCCTTTGAGAGGAGTCGTCGATTCCTGCGTCAGCTGGAGATCAGTTTTGGGGAGAATCCTTCTCATTACCAGAAGATAGTGAAAGCGCTGCAGAGTGGAAGTCCTCTTAGTCCTGCTGGGATTGACGAGGTATGTAAAGATGTATTTGTGAATAAAATGGAAGATTTTCTGCACCTACAGAGATACACTACCATACCAAAGTACACTTATTTAGAAGAAATAAATCTTAATCAGGAGGATTCATTCATTTATTTAAAAAATAAATATTTACAAAATATTTCTGTTTCTAATAAATTAAACTTGCTTGTCATCGCGGATTACACACAAAAAATATAAAATATAATGGTTTCCACATAAATATGAATATATGAAGACCACCAAATCAGCAAATTTGAATGATTGTGTCATGTGACGCTGAGGATTAAAGTAATTGCTTTAAATCAGCTTTGCCATCACACGGATAAATTGCATTTTAAAATGTTCAAATGGAAAACAGTTGTTAAATTTGTACATTTTAGCAATTTTCCTGTTTTTGCTTTTCGTTGTTGTTGTTTTTTAACTAAATAAATGCAGCCTTGGTGAGCATAAAGAGTAATATCAAAAATCATATTAACCCCAAACATTACATTAAAATGTGCATGAAATAGCATTACTTGATAATATTAATTTGTTTGTCTTTAGCTTCATAGCAAGTACCTAATAAACTCTTTCTTTTTGCTTTTGCAACTCAGCTCAAAGCACAGATGGCCACCCTTCTTAAGGGCCACACGCACCTACAGGGAGAATTTTGGATGTTTTTTGATGAGATGCGTCCACCCCCAGCACGTCCTGGCCAGTTTGAGGAGGCGGTTTGGCCAGAGGAAGTGGGTACTGGGACAGATGGAGAGGCAGGGATGAGTATGGGCTCTAGAGTTGGTGTATGGGGTGGATTTGAGGAAGTCACTCTGCCTGATCTAGAGGAAGATGAAGAGTCCCACAAGATTCGACAGATCAGGAGCAGGAGGAGGAAAGAAATGCACACTCACGGCAACTACAAGGTATCTTCATTTGAAAGGTTTTCCAATTTCACGGTTGTTTTTGCCATTCTTGTTTAGTTGTTTATTCTCATGCTTTTCTTCAGGACTGTGATTGGCCTGAGAAAGATTGCTCATGTCCTTGTCATGACTCCAGCCATGATGCCAAACATCGCAGGCATAAGAGAAAGGGATGCTTGCGTTGTCATAGCAACAAGGTGCTCACTGTGTTTTTGTGGTTTTATATAACTTGTCTTGAAATATGTTTTGATAGATGACATGTTTCCTTATGTTAAGGTTTTTTTTTGTTTGTTTGTTTGTTTTGTTTTTCCATCAGGCCACTAATGGCTCTAAGGTACTAAAGAGTCGCGATTCTGCATTTCCATCTGGCGATGCTCAGTCTGACAGAGGAGGGGAAGAAAAAGAAGAAGAAAGAGGACCAGGGGAGGATGGAGAGGCAGAGAAAGAGGTTAAAGATGAGATTGGCAGTGGAGCAAACAGTCCACATCATGGTAAAGCCCAGTTTCTCGAATTTCTTTTTGTTACTTTTTAATTAAATTTTAAATGCAAATGTCTTTAAGTTATTTTTGACCTTTTTTGTTTGTTTGTTTTTCTTTGAACAATTTACTTTTTGAAAATGTACTGTTTTTTATTTTATTTTTTTTCCCTCAAATAAATCAATGCTTTTATTCAGCAAAGAGGCATTAAATTCATCAAAATTGGCAATTGTAATGTTGTCATTCACAAATGTAGTTTAGAGTATTGGGCAAATACTTTTTATTTGCTAATATTTAAATTAATAAATAGCATATTGTTTTATGTATTACATGTATGATAATTTATTTAAATGAAGGACTGTTTACAGGAAACACCAAAGTTAAAAAAAATTCTTTGATCTGCAGATGGGGATGGGCCCGTATGGGAGGGAGGAGAGAGACCTCCTTCCCCCGTCCCAGAAGAGCAGAAAACACTGAACAAAGACGACGACATCAAGAAAAACGAAGAGGAGGGACATCATACTACTGCACAGAAGCACAGTAGGGATGAAGATAATTCATCTGAATCAGGAGAGAGAGATGCCACTCAGCAGAGCACGCTGAGCCCAGCCTTAGACACACCAGTGTGTGCCAAAAACATCTCCCTGACTCCCAGTGGAGAGAGGGTCATTCTCTGGACCAGGTGAGCACTGCCACAGATCGTGATGGGTTTTTGAGCATCAACTGATAGTGCTTGTGTTTTACATGGCCCCCTTTTATCATCTGGTTCATAGGGAGGCCGATCGAGTGATCCTTACTGCCTGTCAGCAGCAAGGAGCCAATCAGAGCACCTTTCAGGCTGTGTCAGAGCAGCTTGGCAACAAAACAGCCAGTGAGGTAAAAGTAAATTTAAAGGTCTTTTTTTGTTTTCTTTACAGCCTTTCTTTCATTGCCTTTTAACATCAGTATCTTTGCAGGTTTCGAGGAGGTTTCGGGACTTGATGCGTCTGTTCCATACATCAGCGTGTCAGGCCAGCTCAGAGGACGAAGCTGCTGAGCAGCAGTCTGCCACTGACGAGGAACAGGACTGAGCCCTGCAGTTGTCTCTAACCGTTGACTTTGTGCATTAAAACACAAATGCAGTTTTTCTAGTTGGAGGCTCTTGCACAAACACCTGCCAAAGACGTTTTTTGAGTACAGAGACAAATGGTCGAAAGGTCTCTCTGTAACATATGAAGTAAAAATCCACTAAATATGAAGGTGTTTTCAAACAAATGCTTAACACAAATTCAAAATACACAAAAGTTATTTCTGAAGAATTGTAGCACAAAGATGGTTCAGGTTTTGACAGATTATTGAATAATCATTAGTGGGCAAGTTTTATAGCCCCTTATTGAGCACAATATGAAATATTTAAATAGTCAAACGATGCAGGAAAAAAACTTTTTGTTGTTAAGGACTGACCAGCAAATTCAAACAAACATTGTTTCTAACAGATTGATTGTAAATTTTGTGAAAATATGAACATACTTGGGTGTGGGGGGGCATGTACAGTATTTTTATATAAGGGTGGTTTTGTTTTTATTTTGCTTCAGATGTTAGTTTTGTGAATGATGCACAAGTTGTTAAAAATCTGGAGAGACAATTAATAAAATGACTATTTATACTGAGTTTTGTGCGAGACTTAATGATTATATGTGAATGAACATTATGCATACACAACAGGTTCACTGATTAATTATTACTAAAAAACTGAAATGTTATTTGTCCGTTTTAATGTATTACATCTGATTATCTGTATAAATAACGCTCTTTTGCATGAATCTATACACTATTTTTGTGCGTGTGAGAGAATGAGAACTAGAGAACGCGTTTCGTTAAGAGCGCTGTCTCTGACCCTGTTCGCTTTCCGTAGTTGCATAGCTTGCCGGTGTCATGTCTACTCTCTTGTTGAACGCGTGCTAGCGATTGTGGCTCATTTTCTTCTTTTTCGGTACGTTAACGTCACGAGCCTAAAATAATAACTGATAGTTGTTTTGTATTAATGCATTTTTAAAACAGAGTGAAGTTGCCCTGTGTGTGTTATACTAAATGCTTAACACGTGCAGATTCTGAGAAGTTGTTCTGGAAATGGAGGAAACGGTCCAAAAAAAGAGTACAGGGCTAAAATTCGCAGAAGAACAGCTTCTCCGACACGGTTGGGAAAAAGGTAAAACCAGATGTTTTAGGAAACGCACAACTAAGTTAACCCTTCTTAGCTTTCTAATAAATAACTCTCCTGCATGATCGTTGGACGTTGGCATATCCATGTAAATCTACTGACGCATGCCAAGTCTGTTGAGTGAAGCTAATGTTTCGACTGTTGTGTTGTAGGTAAAGGTCTGGGAAAATCAGAGGCAGGCATCAAAGAAGCTATTAAAGTCAAGATTAAATGTGATAAAGGAGGGGTGAGTAGAGAACATCTTTTTGTTTTTAGAATTAAATTGAATACAGCATGTTGTCAGTTGCATGGACATGAAGGTTGTTTATAAATATGTATATATCCCTATTATAACATGAATTCGAAATGCTGTTAAAAAAAGAGTTTGGGTGAAGTTCAGCCTCTCTCTCTCTCTTTACATAATCTACCTTTTGAGAAGTTACCAGCTGTTATAGTTTTTATGCACATTATGTCTGTATTTATTATGCACTGTTTTTATTCAGGTGGGCCATAAGGAAGGTGAGCAGTTCAATTTCCACTGGTGGGACCATATTTTTAACAAAGCCTCGTCAGGTCTGGTTGTGGAAACGGGGCAAGTAAGTAGTATGATTTAAATACTTTTGTGAAATGATCTCTTCATTGTAGCTGTTATTCTTTGTTGGAAATATTAATAATCACATTTTGCAACTACATTTATCACTATTTTTAGGTGTAACATTTATTTCCTTGACATTTATTAAGCACTTATCCAAAGACAGTTAAAAACATAGAACAAAAGCAATTTGTTACAAAGCCGACTGTATTCAAAAGTGCATTGGAAAGCTAGATTAGCAAATGCAGGAGAAAAGTGGACTTTTTATAGTTTTCCTGTAATTTGAAGACAATCTGTCTCCTTGATTAAGTACATAAAAATAAGATGCCTAAAAAGAAATTGATTCATTAATCAAATGATAGCAAACTGGGTTTTGTGTGAATGAGGGCATGCTTGTGTTTCTGGCTCATCTGTTGTTGTCATTGTGGTTTTTAGAATGGTGTGGTGGTGAAGTCAGATGACAGCAATGATTTTTTAATCTCCAACAAGAAGCCCCGGAAGGCTCTGCAAAGCAAGTCCATGCTTTATGGATCCTTTGTGAAGGTACAAATAAATAAAAGATGTTGATGTAGTACATGGATTGTGCAGTTGTTGTAAAGTCATCTGTGTTTGTTCTTAGTCGTCTACGCTGCTGTCAGGTGAGAGGCTAGAAAAGACCCCTGATTCAGATGACAGCAGCAGCTCTGAAGATGAGGATCAGAAACTGGACCTTTCCAGCACCACCAAGTATGACATTCCTTTAAAAACCTTATATTTTTATTATGTGTGTGTGTATTTTTATATATATTTCAGTGTCACATGATCCTTTCAGAAATCATTCTAATATGCTGATTTAATATTATCAGTTTTAAAAACAGTTGAGCTGCTTAATAGTTTTTTTTAGGATTCTTTGATCATTCAAATATTAAAAAGAGAAGCATTTATTTGAAATGTATAATAATGTTCAAAACTGTTTCACTACTGTTCAAAAGTTTGGGATGAGTACATTTTTATTTTCTTCTTTCTTTTTTTTTTTTTTTGAAAGAAATTAATATTTTATTAATCAAGGATCTATTAAATGAACAAAAAAGTCACAGCATAGATTACATTTTAGAAATGTTTGGTAAAAAAAAATGTTTTTACTAGTTATTCATCAAAGAATCTTGAGGAGAAAAAAAGAAAAGAAAAAAAATCACAGGTTTCAAAAAATATATTTGGCTGCACAACTGTTTTCAACATTGACAGTTTGACAGAGTGATTTCTGAAAGGATCATTTGACACTGAAGACTGGAGTAATGATGCTTTGTATCACAGGAATAAATTACATTTTAAAATATATTCACACAGAAAACAGTTATTTTAAATTGAAATAATATTTCACAATATTAGTTTTCTTCTAGATTTTTAATCTAATAAATGCAGCCTTGATGAGCAGAAGAAACATCTTTAAAAACCATTACATATCTTACTGACCCCAAATTTTTGGATGTGTGTGTGTGTATATATATTATTAGGGATGTGCATCTCCATAACTGAGGCCGATGTGATGCGCATCTCAATGCATAGCCAATGATACATGAAGCAGCTAATGATGCGATACGATACACCCCTGTTACGATGCAGTGCGAACCTATTCGATTCAACACAGTTCGATGCAGTATGATGCAATGAAACAAATATACAGGTATTGGAAGCCCTCGTTCTCTGTAAGGCTGAATGTCTTTACAGAGGGAAAAAAAAGGTGATTGCGTCGGTTATTGTCTTGGAACAAGCAGAACAAGCATGAAAAAATAAAATGCAGAAAATTACATAATTTACACAAGTTTTTGCCTAAACTTCAAAGACCTGTTAAATGAATAAAACTAGAGGCATTTGTTAGCTTTAAGATGAGTTTTTCAATTCAATTATTTAATCCAAATACACCTTTTTTTTGTTGGAATTCTTTCCGAAGTTTGTCTTTGATCTCAAAGCTTAACCTATTCAGTCTAGCATCTGCATGCAAACCTTCTGTTGCCTGGCAAAATGTAATATTTTTTCCACAAAATGTGAGAAGGGTCAGACATATTTATTCCTGACAGGCTCTGCTATTTTTTCATACACATATTGAAAACTTTGTAATGCGACTGTCTATATTATAGTTTACACAATAAACTTGAGCAAAGTATGCTGGCAATGACATAAATCAAAGCACACAGTGTTATGAGAAGAACGCTGGAAAATACAACAGAAATAAAACTACTGCAGTACAAGCCGCGGTTCAGCTGCTCTGCATACGTGCCACTTCTGCACTGCTACGCCGCCGGTTTCACACTGCACGCGTCAGCAGGGCGGAAAGCAGCTGCGATTGAAATGGAAGTTTTGATCGCTTGCTCACCCGGCGTCCCGCTAGCAGTAGAGGAGAAGTCTCCAAACGCACATTGTGTCTGCGTGTGTTGTCAGATTCGTCGTGCTGCCTTTATATTTTATAGTGGCACGGCATATTTTACAAATTTCACTTTCTAAATAATGAAAATATAGCATGTCTACTAATAATTATAAAGAAATAAATCGGGTTTTACCGATGCAGATACGACAGAAACGATGCATCGCAATACAAATGCCAATTGTATCCGATGCACGCATTTTAAACCGATGCATTGTTAACTTTTTAATCGGATGCACCGAGCGAATTGGGTAATCTTCCCGTCCCTAATATATATATATATATATATATATAATGTATATATGTGTGTAATATACCATCATTGTAGAGAATTCTGCACTGAATGTTCACATAGAGAGTCAAGAAGCTTTTAAAACATGTTAGATTTGAAGGTCAGTTATGCTTCCAGGCCAGCTCAACTCTGTATTTCTGTCTTTTAGTCTATCTGATGCACTTCTGCTGAAAGCTTGCGGAGGTCGAACGGCTCACAAGTAAGCTCTGATCTCTTCAGGTTTACACTGATGCATCCCAATCTGTGTTATCCTTTCATCAATTGATGTTAGCCAAACTAGTTTCAATTGTAGTACTACAACTTCCAGCATTTACTGATATCCCTCCATCACATTTGAGCAGTACATGAATCATAGATGGTGTAATATCATCACATTGGTGTCATTTTAGTATAACTTATTGTAGTTTAAATAACATTTCTAATTTTATAAAGTTGCATTCATGTATTTCCCAGTTTTGTGAGTAATTTATGTATACATGTTTGTTGTGTGAACAGAGGAGCCAGACATGGACTCACTATGAGCGCTAAACTGGCCCGGCTTGAGCAGCAGGAGCAAGAGTTCATGAACAAGTATGGTAAGAAGAACCACACCGCGAAAACATCCACAAGCAGCACAGATTGTCTAAATCCTGAGGAATGTCCAGATATGAAAGAAAAAACTAAACGCAAGAAATCAAAAAGGCAAGAGGAACCATCAGAGAATAACATCCATGAAGATAAGATAGCAACACATGTCCTTTCAAGTAATGATACTGAAGACTTTAATGGTGTGAACGGTGATATGATCACAGATACAGAGCCGAAGAAGAAAAAGAGAAATTGCAAAGAAAAAGTAGCACCCGGGAATTGTGTTGATGGAGACTGTAGCATAGGCATGAATGAGGTGTCCACACACACATCAGAGGAGCAAGACACACACCTGCTGCCCAAGAAGAAAAAGAAAAAGCGATCCAAGGTGGATGAGACTGCCGACACAAATGAGATCAGTGAGGATTCCACAGGCACACAAAGCAAACAGCCACAGGAGGGCAGTATCGAGCATCTACAAGACACTGACAGTGCCACCAAAAAGAAAAAGAAGAGAAAGAAATCCTCTCTGAAGCATATTGATGATGTGGATAACCCAACTACAGTGATGACAGGAACAGAGGACACTAGCAACGAAGCACAGGAGAAGGACAGGAACAAAAACAAAAAAAAGAAACGAAGCAAAAAAGAGGAGCAGGAGGCTGTCGAAAACGTGCAGTTTGAGGAGTCTGTGCCAAAGAAAAAGAAGAGGAAAGAGTGAACTCTGCTGCTGAACTCACTACAAACACAAGCTGATGATGAAAGGCAAAGATTAATTCTCCAGTATCAGTCTGTTCGCTGGACAGATCACCTGTTTGTTATGCAGCTCTCGTATTTATTCTCACAAGTCATGGTCGATGGATTTTTAAAGCTTGACCCACAGGTGACATGAAATGTTTTTATGGATTTGTGTAAAGCATAATAAATAGCATATCCACGACGATCAAGCTTGAAGTGACTTGTGTGGAGCTCGAAACATTGCTAATAAATCAAACTTCCACTGATCTGAAAAATAAAGTTATTCTAGAGTTGGTTGTCTTCTGCTCATGTCGAGGTGGTATTTGGGTTTGGTTGGGCTCGGAGGAAGGTTGGCCATGTTAAAACGTCTATTTCACAGATCCATCTATTGTACATGTGACAGTTTTCTGCTATCCAGCTTGTCAGTGGGTTTTTGCTGGTCATTGACAGAACACAGTGCATGTATCCGTTTGAGGGACCACTCATCCAGAATCTAAAAGAAAAGTGCGAAATAGATAATTGCTTTTAAATGGCAACTTATTCAACTATTGTATTTGTTTTATTTATAGATCTTTTGCTCATGGTTATCAAAAGGAAAATAGTCAATTACAAAGAAACTAATATTTATATTTTTTAATACATTCCGCCTCTTACTACAGTAAAAAATTTATTTTGATTTTGTTTATTAAATAACATTTTTAGGCTTACCCTCCCTCAAGTTTGGCACCAGTGGCCCAGACCCAAGCTGTTTCTGTCTTTTCAGAGAGTCCAATCCAATACCCATGATAATCATCATAGTATGAAGTGGTGTGCTGATTGATGAATGCCTGATTGTGCACAGAGTGAGAACAGTGGTACAATCATATGAAAATCACTGTTTGCAACCCCAAAGTCACTTTTATAACAACTTTTGCTAAATGCCACAAGTAAATGTTTACAGTCAGTACTCGGAGAACACCAAATCTTTGGTTCTAGTGGAAATGGTGTAGGGCACTGACAAAAGATTTCATTTTGTTCATAGTTTAGAACATGCTTCAATATTTTATACGTACTTGTTCCTCCGCACTGTCTATCGTGACCAGCTGAGCTCCATATTCCTGGCAGTATACTTGACTCAATGACCATGTTTTCCAGGGCCAGGTTTTATAGAAATAGTAACAGCTGGAACCATTCTGAATCCAATTTTGAGGACAAGGTGTACACTGGACCCCTGTTATGGAGAACAGCTCAGATTTACTGCAGGAAAAACACTTGAACTTGAGTCCAGATTCAGTAAAAGAACTAACCATTTGTAGTGGACTGACAATACTCATCTACTAGAAAGCGGCTTTTTTTCAGTATGAAGTCCAGTGTGGTATTCATCTCGTGACTCTGTGTCGCCAGTCTTGCTCTTTCTTGCTCCAGCACTTCCTTGTCTGCCAGTAATTTAGTGTGCTGGGCCTGTATAAAGTCATTATGGCTTTGCACTTTAAAATCTGATTGGAAGTCATTGTTTAGCAGAATTTCTCATATCCTACCCAAAAAAATCTTGTCATTTTACTCAGCCTCAGGTTGCTCCAAACCTGTGAATTTCTTTCTTTTGCTGAACACAAAATAAGATATTTTGAAAGGTATCTGGTCCGTGTTGATGTCCATAGTTTGTATTTATTTAATCCATACTATTGAAGTCAATGGTTGTATCGTCTTTTATGAAACCCGTACAGGTTTGGAACAACTTCAGGGTGAACAAATGTCGACAGAAAAGTCATTTTTGAACTATCCCTTTAAGAGCTAAATGTTGTTTCAGGCTTTGGTCTTACCAGAATGTTGTTATATTTAGACATGTGAATGTAATCTGAAAGGCAGAGAAACAAAAAGAGCAAATTGTTAGTTAAATCAACTTGTAGACAATTTTTCAACTGCAATATAAAAGCTCTGTGAAGTTTTAGTAGAAAGTGCTGATTTTAGGAAATAGGAATAGTCCATATTTATGAATGACACCACTGGCCTGTATCGCTCGTATCAGAAAGTGTGACCTTTTAGTTGACAACAGGACACATGAAAAAGTTTCCAGTGTTGTGTCACAGCATAGTGTGGATTTCACTTTTCTTGACACATTGGTAACACTATTGTTTCGGTAATTTTTGACGTTACGTCAAGGTTTTTCAACCACTTCTCTTTTTTTTTTTTTTACTTTAGTTGTGATTGAATACACTTAAACCAGTTAAGTAATCATGAGTTTCCTTGCACAAGGTTGGAACGCATCTAAATGTGGACATCAAAATGTAGGACTGAATGGTATGTTAGGATATGAACGAGAGTGCTTATTCTTACTGAAAACGCTGACAGCTGTTAATACAGCCAGGAGGAGGAAGCAGAGCAGCCCCAGAAACACTGTAGCTCTTCTATAAGCTGGAGAGATCTGGATGACAGCTGCTTTTTCTGAGTGAGAACGAGACTAGTTTGAGTTCAAGCCATGATTGTACATCCAACATTTGACAAATTAAGACTTTTGTAAAAGAGGTAAAAATGTTTATATATATATATGTGTGTGTGTTTTATATATATTATATGATAGGTATAATGTATTTTCAGTCATGTGCTGGCAAAAAAATAAATAAAACTTATTAATGAACAGTCTGCAGCTGCACCGGAAAGAGAGGAAAAGAAAAAAATAGCATGTAACTCTTATTTTGAATTTGAAGGAAGTAAAATAATCTGTATGCCAGTCAGATTTATACAAAAAAAATCCCCCTATAAAAAAAGGGGGGGAAAATTGTTCAAAGAAATTAAATAAATATTACATATTTTACATTAACAATGTTTGTAACAATATCAGAGTTTATATAAAATTAATCATATAATGAGTTATAAAAAATTATTCATAGATCAGTTTAAATATACAAAAAAAATTAAATAATACCTATAATTATATATAAATATATAATCATATATATATTCAACATTTTATAATTTTTTTTGTGACTGATCTCTTACCTGTGTTCTCAGGAGGTGTCTGTGAAGTTGATTGTTTTCTTTTCACCTCAGCATACAATACAGACTCCTCTGACTGTCGCACTTTAACAGTAATCAGACATTCATTCATTCGTTAAAAAATAATTTTAAAGCATTCCAAGCAAACAGAACAAATGTTTTGGTGACATAATGGTTAAATATATTAACAAACAGAAGAAAATGATAAACGATGAAAACAAATAAAAATAAAACGTACCTGTAGCTGTAGATTTGTCATTTTCATTGTTATCATTATTAGGCTTGAAGGTAACTGTTGCATAGCACAACTCTTCCATTCCTGCTGACCTTCACAATCCACAAACACCGCTGAAAAGACGGAAAACAGCAGTGTGATTATATGTAGTCAGTCAGACTGCGCAGACATTCACAATTTGGTAATAACAGAATTTGTTTAGGAAGCGGAACATGCGGCCTCTTTTACATCACTAATTACTTCATCATCTTCATATATATATATATATATATATATATATATATATATATA
>JAUMHP010000070.1:11850377-11874127 GCA_032361065.1 Enteromius trimaculatus
TATATATATATATATATATATATATATATATATAAAAGATGACTAATCTCATGGTCATGCAATTTTAAATTTAGAGAAGCCTAATAAAAATGAATATAAAATGGTCTTCTTGTGTCCTCTCTGTTCAACGGCATAAACTCTTATATGTTCTGTGTTTTAGTTATCAGTTTTAAGCATCGTCCTGTGATGTCCACTAACTCACTGGGAATTTTAATAGTATTCATTTACAATAAAAAGACTACATTTAGGTTGGCTGTTGTTTTTCTTTATAACTGAATATTCGATATATAACACCATGTCATGTAGAGAGGCTTTGAAATTTAATTTAGTAGACTGCCTGTCACCCTGTTGATAAAAAAGGGACTTCAGATATTGACTTTAATTGTAGTTGTAATTGTAGGCTGCCTTATTTTTTTAAGTCATAAACAATGATAGTATTCCTTTATACATGAGAACTCATCTGCTGTATTGTCACCATCTTGCCACAAGAGGGGGCAGTAAATCTGTGTGGCAAAATGAAGTAAACATCAATAATGACAAAGATCGTTCAGCCAAATCTGAAAATTATTTATCCTCATGTTCTTCCAAACAGACAATCTCAATTATTATTATTTTTTACTTCATAAAAAAAGATGCAATGAAAGTGAATGGTGACTGAGGGTGTCATTTCCTAACATTCTGCCTAATATCCCCACAGGAGAATGAAAGTATTACAGGTTTGGAAGTAATCCAGCAATGGTAGAGTTAATTCCCCAAATTACATCACTCTTGCATTCTGTCCATCCACCCCTCCTCCTTAACTCCTTCGCCCTCCCCCTTCACATTCTCTATGAAAAGGAGGGTCTTTCTCTTCCCTGTCCATTCAGCCACTGGGCACTGGGACTGTGGTCCAGACCTCACCCTCAAGCCTGTCATTATAATCACTCAGCAGCCACAAAGACCTCCAGCCCTCCACAGCCTCTGTGCACACATCTATTAAGACTTAACTAAGATGGAGCTTCTGGGTGCCAGACTGCCCTTCACCCAGTTTCAGGAGGAAAAGTACCAGATGCTGGAGCTGAACCAGCGTCTCGAATCGTACTTAGGCCGCGTGAAGCTTCTGGAGCAGGAAAACAAGCTACTGCGAGAAGAGATCCAAACTCTCAAGAGCAGCAGGGAGCGACCAGGCCAGCGCAAAGCTCAAGAGGAGGCTCTCAGCCAGGCCAGGAGGATGTTGGATGAGGCCTGGAGCAAGAAAGACCGTGTGGAACTGGAAGTGGAGAACTTGATGGAGGATATAGAGTTGGTAAGTATTCAAAGACAGAAGGTGAAGAACGCTCAGGCTGAGGCACAGAGAAAACTGATGGAGAGCCGGAAGGAGCTGGAAGAGGAGCGTAGAGCTCAGATTTGGCTTAGGGAGAAGGCTGGGCAACTTGAGAAAGACCTCTTGCTGCAGATGCAAGTCCACCAGGAGGACATGGAAACCATGCAGACCTCTCTGAAACAGACAAAGCAAGTCTTTATGGCCCCACAGCCTGCTCAACCTGCCAGCATCCCAGACCTGGGACAAGAGTACAGCCACAGAGCAGCTCAAGTCTGGCAGGAGGCAACCAGCAACTATCAGAGACTGGTTGGAAATCTTGAGGAAAGTCTGAACCAGGCCAAAGCCAACATGGCAAAGATTCACCAAGAGAAGAGAGAAAACCAGCATCAAGTTCAGCATCTGGCAAAGGAGCTCGAGAGCACTAAAGCTAAGAGGCAGATGTTGGAAAAAACTTTTGTGCAGCAGAAAGAAGAGCATAAACAGGAGCTTCAACATTTTCAGGTGAGAATTCAAACTCACAGACTTTGTTGTTTAACCAATTCAATTTCTGTCTTCATTTACTCACTCACTGATATATTGAGGAATGTTTTATTAGTTTTTGTCCTTACGGTGGAAATCGTTTAGGTACAAAACAACACGGGACCCTGTTTTAATTTTTCAAAATATCTTCTTTCGTGTTGCACAGAAGACAGAGGATCATCCACTAAGGAACAAGACACAATTATTGAAATGTTTTTTTTTTTTTTTCTACATTTTCTTCATTTTAATGTAAATAGGAAAACATGACATGTGTCTAATCTTTGCACAGGCCCAAGTAGATGCTCTGGAGTTGGAGAAAGACAGCCTGGGACAGCAGATTGATAGCCTGATGGTGGATAGACAAGACCTGCTGCAGGTCAAGATGTCTCTTGGACTAGAGGTGGCCACATATAGGTACCTGTCTTCAACACCAGCAAAATACAACCTGTCATTATCATCTTCAGAACCATCTTTGTAAAATAATAGTAAAATAATGTAGCTCTTTCCATTTCCTCCCTAATGGGATTCCCCTGCACAGTGGGATTTGTAGTTTATGGAGGCCCAACTAATATAATCACGCATCAGTGGCTCTAAAAAGCATCTCAGGCACTCTGAGAGGGGTAACTTTAGATCAGTCAGTCAGAATGCACCCTTTCCATTTTCCACCCGGCACTGACCCTGATCCATCTGTTTGGAGGAGGGGCAGTGAAACAGGGGGTGGGCAATTCATTCAATAACATCCTTCAGATCTGACCGATTTATGTCTGTCGAGAGTAGACCAAAATTTAGCTGTCGCTCATTTCATGGTATTCAATAAATCTGCATTGCATTAGATGCACAGGTACTGGATGGGGTTTTAAATATAAGAAGTTATTAGAAATATGTGCATCATTTTTATTGCACACTGTTACAATATGATGTGCACGTCTCTTTTACCCTAAGTGTGTGTCTGTGTTTGTAAATTCCAACCCTTGCAATTGTTCAGTGCAGTATGCAAGTAAATGAACTGATGCCAGACCAAACCTGCAGATGGTCTGACAATGACAAATCTGACATGCTATTTGCATAACAACAGAACTAAGCACAAGACTGTGGCTCAAGAACCTGACTCCATCTTATTTAACCCACCCCTCACATTAAAGAAATTGCTGTGATGCTGACGGATGTTCTGTTGCTTCTTTCCAGAGCTTTGCTGGACAGCGAGGGCCTGAGAGTTGACAGACCAACAACAAAAAAGAACAGCTCTGCTTTCTTTTTAGGTAACCTTCTTTTTTATTATTGGTATTATTGTTTTTACAGCGATGCTATTTAGGCAAAAAAAAAAAAAAAAAAAAATCACACATTTTATCAATAAATATAAAAACTAAGAATGGCTCTAGAGAATACAGTGAACAAAATCCAACCTATACAGATGTTTTTTTTTATCTGAACACAGATAATACTTTCCATGAATACTGCTGTGCTATGGGCTGGTTATGTGATTAGTACTTTGTGACATTGTGTGCTTATTGCATGGTTAGGTATCTTTCTAAGCCTGTAAAACTAGCTTCCTGTGCTAGTCCCATAGGTCACTGTAGCAGATGGCTCCACTTTCCAGTAATGCAGTCCTGGAAAAGCATAATGAAGATCAATACATCTCCATTACGGCTCCCTCACAGTTCACGACTAGTGTGTATTCTGATAACTCCACTGGGAGGAGAATCAGGGGTCTATGTCTGTCTGTTTTATACTATCTCCATCTATCTCTTTAGCCTGGGGCTTTACCCGTCAACCACATTTTTTTCCAATAGCATCATAGTTATCAGGGCATGGGACATCAGCCATATTTTGATATACCAGTGTAGTCAAACAATTTTGAAATGATGACTTTAAAGGGTTGGTTTAAATAAATACATCATACAACAAACTATGAGACAAATGAGTGTAGCTACTGAACTGTGATCCTATCTCTACATATCACCCTCTCTTGAATACTGAAGATGCAATATAATTATTAAAAAAACTAGAGTATTAGAAGAGAAATACAAAGTATTTGGGATTCAGATCTGCCAAAAGTAGATTTGATAAATCTGTGTGAAAAAGCCTGCCTCAGCATCTTCTTGTTTCTTGTTACAGATGTGCTCTCAAAGCCCACTGGGACCCACCCAGGCCCGCAGACCCCTGCTGCTTCCTGCCATGTGAGCAATACTGTGTCTACAAGTCACAGATCAATCGCGTCCTCTCGTACTCTGTTGACCAATGCCACTCCATCATGGACCCCGTCTCGAGGGACTCCACAAAGAACACCAACCAGAGCCTCAGTGACAGAAAAGATAGAGGTTCATATCACAGAGGAAACTGAGAAAGCTGCTGAGGAGTCTGTGGATCACGTACAGCAAGAAAAAGTCCATGAAGACCTGGTCCTTGCAACAACTCTCTCCAAAACAGCTGCAGAACCAGAACCACTGCTCAAACCAGAAGATATTGAGATTCAAGAGAAGGATGAATCAAAACAGTTCCAGAACGATCAGATGGTTGAATCTGAAACTGCTGCATCGACATTGATAAGTGTGTCCGCTGACCAATCAAGTAACTTGTCCCAAACTCCAGACACAGAAAGCTGGGCTGGTCCATCTACAGATCCTGAAGAAGTTTCAGAAGCAGGGAAGGATGAGGACACTGAAGTGTCTCTTGAAATGGCTCGGATCTCACATGCACCTAAGGTTGCTTGGGAAGAAAATAAAACCGTAGAAAAAGATGATGCCTCTGAGATGGATGTAAGATCAGAGAACATCAGTGAAAGCCACACAGATGCATATGGAGATGCAGAGAGTGACAATGATATGTTAAAATCTAGCCGTTTCAGTGCAAACACCAATATACTGGGTTCATCGTTCCTCGAGCAAGGAACTTTAGATTTGGTTGGTGATTTTGGCTTTCATGATGATTTTATGAAGGTAGATGAACAGGACAATGTAAGCAATGTTAGTGAGGAGGTAACAGAGCAAATGAACAGCGAAACTGAGGCAGCAACTGACTCAATCAATGAGTGGGAAGGACAAGAAGAAATTGAACCAGAGAATGAGACAAAACTGATGAGCTCTGACTCTGAGGTGGAAGAAGAGGATGAAAGGAACATTGATGCTAACATGAAGGATAAAACAGAAGATGAAAATGTGACTGAAGGAGAAGAAGAGGAGATAAAAGTGATAAAGAGTGACATTTCTGGGGAGGATCTTCAGGAGAGTTTAGAGAAGACTGTACCGCCAGCTGAACCCCATTCAGATCAGACAGTAAATGAAGAAGATCCCTTACCTGAGGAATCTGAGGGAGAAGAAGAGAACCAAGGTGAAGACGATGACTCCCCAAACATATCAGCCTCGTTGAAAACCGATCCTGGTGAGTGTGACAGCTACAGTCAGGAGAACACTGTAGCAGACCCCCGGCCCTTGATTCGCTACAAGAGTGATGAGGAAACAGATGGTAAAGTGCAAGCCTCGCACCTCGTCGGTGAGACCAGTGACAGCGAGGATGAGAAGGACAGAATGGAAGGAAGCCACTGGAATGAGAGTGCCTCTAAACGCTTCAACACCATGGAGGATCTCACAGAAGAACCAGACATGGAGTTCACCACAGAGATGATGACAGAAAATGTTGTTTCTAAGGAAGAAGCTCTAGGTGGTGAAAGTGTGTGCATGATGCTTCAAAGTGACTCTGAAGTCCAGAGTTCGGACATGGAGGAGAAAGAAAGTGCAGGAATTGAGCTCAAGGGAGACCTAGGAGAAGATATTGATGTTATTACAGAAATTAAGAAAGATGAAGATCATGATGTCGAGGTTTATGAGCAAAACAAGCAACCACAACTGACTGAAAACCAGCATATACATACTGAACAACATGAAACAGTCCATTCATGTGAAAGTCAAGAACAAGTTGATATAGAGCATCCAATCTCATTACCTGAAACATCCCAGCAGTTTATAAGCTCCTTTGAAAGTCAATCAACTCTGACCTTGTTTCAAGATACATCTTCAACCAAAGAACCAGAAGATCTTCTGGATGTTTCCATGCACACCAACATGGATCTCACAGACAGTCGCTCTTTGGAGAGTGAAGTAAACAGTCAGCCAGACAACATGACATCAGACATTGTCGACTCAGACCAGGAAGAGGGCAATAGCTCAGAAGATGAGTCTCCAAATGCCAGCCAGTGGTTTCAGAACACAAGCCTTTTAGCAGCAGCTACTCCTAATGAGCCATTAACCTTTACTAATGGAGCATCTAAGGCTGATTCTGTGTCTGATGTCATCAATTTGCCAGAAGAAGGGCTCAGTAAGGAGAAGAACACTGAAGAGCTTAAAGCTCCTCAAACGGATGACTGGGAGAACTTGAACATCTCGGACAACAGCGTGAATGCTCCAGATTCAGCTGAGATCACAAAAGCATCAAGTACGGATGAAAGCGCAGGCGTTTTCTCAGTAAACGAGTGTGAGAATTTAGAAATTCCTAATAAAATGCCAAGTTTGGCAGAAAACATCTTTGGAAAGTTTGAAGAACATCTTGAAACGACAGTGGAGAGCTTTTCAGAAAAAGTGCTAACTGTGATGGATTTCGAGAGCAACAATTCAGGAGAGGAGGAGGAATTTCAATCAAAGGAAAAGAAAAGTGAGATTCATAGCTTTTTCAGCACTAGCATGAAGGAAGATTTCTGGAGTGAGGGGAAAACAGAGATGGCAGCTACTTATGACCCTGCCAAGACTGAAGACTTAGAGCAGGCTGTGGTCTTTGGAGAGGAGTGGAGAGATATGGAGGGAATGCCAACAACAAATGGAAGTCCTAAAGAAAAAATTGACATTCTCAAAAGCCAGGATGAGAGGCATAAAGATGAACAGCCAACGCAAGGCAAGATGGTCCTATCTGATGACTCTGTTGATGAGGGGGATTCCTGGTCCTCTGGTGATGAGTAGCTTTATCCAATGATGTTTTAGACCAAGATAATAGATAAACCAAAAAACATAAAAAAGGAGTGATGTCTTTTAAATAGATGGACAGAATGAAAATTCATGATGGAAGACGGCAACGAAAACACCTTCATACACATTCACAGAAATTGAACTCGACAGTATTACTCAGCACGGTGTGTGTAATGCTACATTGTGATCTCTGTAATGTGAGTTAACAGCCTGGCATAATGTGCCAGCTGTCGTCTGGAGATAAGAAAGCATTGTACTCCATGACAGCCACAGGCAGAAAGGATTCTTAAAGATTTACTATGAAGCTTTACTTCGTGCTTGTTGTTTCTGTACTAATTAGACCAGCTTTTCAATGACCTTCATCTGTCAGTGTTGAAAATAAAATACTGTTGTGTATTTGCACTGATGTATGTTACAACAATATGGATTTTACATTTCTGAAAAACGTAAAAGATTAATAAAAAGTATTACAAGTTGAGTTAGTGTTTTCTGTTATTATTATTATTATTATTTAAAATGTACAGTTTTAATCAATAATTGCATGGCCACACAACATTTAACAGTTTTTCTGTTTTTTTAAACATAAATTTAAAGATAGATTTAAAGTTCTAGGTTTAGATTCTGAGTTCTACTCATCCAAACATTCCAGTTTCAGTGAATCAGAACTCCAGCTGAACAGGCTACAGTCGATCACACTGGGATTTGGAGCCGAGGGCTGGTAACCATAAAATACTGATGTGAGAGAAAGAGGCCACACTAGAAGGAGGAAAGAATAAGGAACAATGAATAATAGATGACATCACCTCCTCATTTCCCTCTGTATGCACACTGGCTCTGTGGTGCCACTGTGGGGGTGGGGGTGGGGGGTGTAATAAGACAATGGTGGCAATATTAGGCGAACACATCAGCACTTTAACCAACACCACCTTTACCATGCAGTCAAAGAAACATCCTGTATAAAATAAAATAATACATCAAAAACGACTAATAAAATAAAGGAAAACATGAAACCTTCTATTCTTAGTCCAATCAAACAGCTGAGCCACAAATACAAGCAGGATTTACAGGGTCTTCTGAGAGCTAAAACAAAAGTGTGTCAGGGCAGCAGCTGGGAGGTCAGATGCTTCAACACCTGTTTCACGTGGAAGAGGACGACACACAATCACCCTTGATGCAACAGCGTGCAACTCCAAAGCCAGCTCATTGAAGTGAAGATCTGATCCTGTTGAAATGACAGAGGTTGTTATTTAAATCTGATCTCTATGGCATTCACAAGTGTCACTGTAAGAGCTATTTGAGCGGAATGAGCACAGAATCCCGAGACCACGGCGCTACAAATAAATCTCAGTAAGCCTGAAATGTGTTCAGAGGCTGTACCATCTGTCTTTGTTATTGATTGCTATTGATTATCAGCGTCAGACAGTGAGTGACGGAGTGTTTTAAAGATTAGACAAGACCCCACATTCATCATCGTTCTTCGACTACATTTCTAATGCAAATGCGTGACAAAATCATTACTGACACTTGCTCAAGCTGTTGTTTCCTCTACTAAAAATCAGAGAATTTCCTTAGTTCAAGGAGTATTACAAAACAGGATCTAAAGTGACAAATTGAGTAATGAATGAAATGAGTACAAGTTAAAAGTAATAGCAAGGAAACTGAAAACTTGGAACAAAATCTTCTAGTTTTTTATTTGCATACATAGTGACTGTTTATTATTATTATAAAAGCACATATAATACATGACCAAATTCTACATCCCCAATCCTACCCTAAACCTAAACTTTACAACATTTCTAACTATTAATAAGCAGCAAACTGAGAGTTTACCTAGGCAAAAAAACATAGTTAATGGTTTGCTAATAGATTTTTTTTTTATAAAACAAACTTCAGTTATCTTATAGAGCTAGCAAACCTAAATTACATAATTATGTTTTAATTTAAGATTGCACCTATGTAATAAAAGGGAAAACAAATGAGCATTTTGGTCATAAATATACGATTTAGAAGTAACTAACTTACAAAGTATATCAGAAAACCAAATTGAAATTAAACCATAAGCTGGTAGCAACATTTTAATGATTCTATCTAGAAAACATACACCACATCATAATTTATCCCACTGCCTGAGGGAAGAGAATACCAGCTGATTAAACACACAAACCGACTGATTGATCTGAGGACTGATTTTTGCATATTTTATAATGAAGTGAAATATTTCACAATGATTTGCAAATCTGTGCAATATGCATCGAAAAGTGTCTCTTTTGATAAGAAATTGGGGTCTGTTTAAGCAATGAGCATTTGTTTGCTCGTTTCATATTCTCAGTCCTCAGACAAACAGTAGCCTGCTGGAGAGCTGAATCAACTGTTGGAGAAATAATACAATGAAACTATTATAGAGCACAAATACTCTGTCAGTCAATACACAAATTGACATTTACGTTGTTAAGGATGACGGGGGCTTTCTGCAGGATGAAAAATAGGTTGACTTTGTCATCTAGTAAGTGGGGACTTGTTAAAAACAGACGCTCAATGATTGCACCGGACGCCACAATCTGACAAACTCAGCTGACGCTGTGCTCAGATGAACAGCGTCACTGAGGAATGGTCTGAATTCAGTGACCGCTCCACCAAAAGACACATGCACGAGACAGTCACACTCAAGGTCAAGTCATTTTGACTGAATCACCGTGATCTGTTCATGAACTATTTGTGGTTTTTATTTCAAACAACAAACTCGTTGTCTGTGTAAGGGGAAACGCATTCTATCACACCCGAAGTTTTATATCATAGCTCTGAACTTGGGTTCAAATAAACCTGCAGACCAAGCATATGTGTATTATAAAACCAGGTAGAGTATAAAACTGAATCGATGAAATTATTTAAAATAGAGTTCTAGCTGCAGCGTTGATTAGAAGTGAAAGGCTGACATCTAGTGGTCAGATGTGAAAACGCAACGACGCATTTTAAAATAAAATTCAAAATTGTCTGAGTTACTCCAGAGCATGTGGAAACTATATAAATGATTCAAATAAATTCTTAGAAGTTGGTATTCATAAAAGAATCAATCATGAGAAAAACCATTAAATACTAAACAGCTCTATTGTTAACTTTGAACACGGCACTGAAGACTGGAGTAATGGCTCAGGAATATATTACATTTTAAAATATATTAAAATTCAAAAATGTAAAACATTTTACCAATATTTCACAATATTACTGTTTTTACTGTAGTTCAATGTAACAGTGGTTAGTGTAAGAGGCTTCTTTAAACTTTATTTAAAAATAAAATCCTACCAATGTGAAATTCTAAGCATTTACTTGGGTGTGCAGACTTTATTGTTTAAAAGACATCTCTGCTTGCTTTCTTGCTACTATATGATTAAATCGATTATTTGTTTTTCCACATTTACAGAAATCAGAGTAAACAGACCAGACAAACAACAAAGAAACCTGTAAAAGACAAACTCACACTTCTGTGTAGGTCAACTTGTCTATTTAATATATAAAATACAATAAAACATACGCAAAAGGGGAGGGTCATAAAGGACAATGGATACTTTGGTACAATAACAAACACTCTTTTGTAAAAGCAGTATAGAATTTGTAATAACATATCAGTGCATACTTTGTTTATGAAAATATACACAAATTGTATATCATTCTCCGAAAACAACAGAATTTTTTTTTTATTACTTTTTTATTTTTTACAACAAAACTCAAAGCAGACTAGCCGAACACAATATATTAGCTATACTTTTTCTTTTTTAAACTTTTTTCTTCAATTTCTATTCTAGTTGTGTTGTGTTGTATATTCTTATCGAAATTACATTTCAGTTTATTTATAATATGACTCATTCTTTGCTTGTCTGACGCCCATGCATTGTGTCTGATCAGAATAAATTAAATGTGTGGATGTCCCACCTTAACTATGTGTAGATACTATTGTACAATTGACTAAAAATTGCAGCATTGAACTGGTCATTCTATCGAACCTGTTTTATCGCTTCCCTCAATTAGCAATAAGTACTAATATTACTACAACGGTTTTGTTTACTTAATAAATCGTGCAATATTAGTAACACCCCTTTGAAGAAAACAAACAAACAAAAAAACAACAAAAATTTAAAACGAAAATATATTTATATAATATTCAATATATCATAAAATAAAATAAAAATAGGATGCCTAACCTACACACAAAAAAAAAAAAAAAAAAAAAAAAAAAAAAAAAAAAAAAAAAAGCAGATGCAGAAAATAAAAACCGTCTCTCTAAATTTATCATTATTATTACCATCTGTGAAGATAACCATAATGGTAATGATAATCATCATAACAATTATAATAAAAACAGACAATAAAACTGTCACCAGCACAAATTAACACGAGAAAAAGTATGTGAGAATCTCTAGACATCATACAAAGGGAATACGGGGGGGGGGCCAAAGTGAACTATTCACCGGACGATTGTCTTTTCTTTGATTACTCAGATTCCTAATTTTATCACGAGGTCCTTGCCAGAGCTTCTTGAACGCTGTCTTAGCCTTAAAATCAACACAGCCAGCGATTCGAGGCACCATCCCAGGCGCATCGCTTTACAGTCAGCGGCCTTCTCATCTAACAAACGTACATAGAAATCACTGCATTTGTTCAAAGCTCAGGACACAACAGTCTTTAAGTCAACAGGTGCGCTGCAGAGGCCTCGCTCTGCTATGATGCATCCGCCCAGCAGCTCTAGAACCTCAGTCGACGGGATACGAACGTAGGTCTGTGATGAGTCCCAACAAGCGCTTACTCTCCCGGTACTGCATCCACCACGTGTGTGTGTGTGTGTGTGTGTGGAATCTGGTTAAAAATAAGGTGGGTCACCTGTTGAGGTGAAATGAAATGGCTTCTGTCTTCCTCTGTGAGTTAAAAAGTGGGAAAAAGGAGAAGATACGAGAGGATGAAGGGAGAGGTAGAGAAGCCGATGACGGACAGGTGAGTCTCACCTTGAATAAAAACACACTTTTTAGAGGGGAATACGTCATATTTGAAATCATTTTGAACACCATTTCCCTTTAGCTCTAGCTTCACTTAATCTATTATTATTTTTTTAAATCGTCACAGAAACATCCTTCATCTTTGTCACTTAGAGAATACACTAATGCACAGAAAACGATTTGTGCACACATCTGCAACACGTGTAAAGCCTAATCTAGATTTCAGTACGACATTCTTTTTTCTTTTCCTTTTTTTTTTTACAAAACGTGACATATTTCTGCTATTATTGTTCACGGTTAAACATGTGAAGTGCAATAAGCCAATATCTCACAAAAAGAAAATTGAAACATCCTTCCCTGAATGCTTTAAACGTCTTATAGGTGAAAGGAGGCTGTATTCCCTTCGAAGCTGTCGGGGAAAATCGCTGTTCCTGTTCGGGGTGTAAAATGATGGATATATCAGTCAAAGTGAACTGATTGTGTAAATAATAATGAAGTTGCTCACTTGTTTGTTTGAAGGTGTGCGAGCGGACGAGGGGGAAAGATTTTAAAGTGCGCGCCATCAGGATAAAAACGACAGAAAGAGTCACGCTTAAAAACAGTCAAATCCTCCTTCATCTGCCTCTCCACCTTGCTAACTTACAACACGGTACAGTTTATTTACAGGTAGAGGTTGACAGAGACGGTTCCACTGAGATTACAGCGCTGTTTCAGAAAGACCCAGCAGAATATATGTGAACATACATCGCTATGTACAATCTCAACGCTTCTCACACACACTCGACACACACAGCGCTACACGACCTACATCTCCTCCTTAGCTAAAACGAGCTAGCTGAGATCTGTGTGTTTGCCCCCAACACTTTCTCTATACACCTGTTCTTAAAACACTGAGAAATTTTGTATATACACGATCTCAAAACTCGCCATCCTGAGTTCAACAACAACTCGGGTTCTGACTTATTCCTGGAATCTCACAAACAATATTGAAGCATACTCGTCCCATAAAGTTAACTAATTAATCTCTGAATTACACAGCCAGACGAAAACAATAAATAGAGCATAATGTGGCAGACCGCTGCTCACAGTCGCACACAGCAGGCTGATACGTTTCCTGCACGCCTGGATCTCGTTAGTACAGATAGATCTACATTTCCATCACCGACACCACATTTACGGTCCACGCGCAAGCAGAAAATCCGGCGTTTGTGCTTCGAGCTCCGCCGATAGACACGCGCATACGAGTGTGCAAGCGAGGGGACCGGTGCAAGATTACGAAACCATGAGAGATGGAAAACGAACATGATCGAGTGGAGCTTTTTGGCTGAATTGTGTTTAGCGATCGAATGAATGAGCACCTCCGTCTCACAGCTGACACACACGCGCACACACTAGAAAAACAAAGATAAAAGATCCTACTTTAAAGGAACGGGGGCGACTCTAAAGGCAGCTGCTCAAGCAGATAGAAAAAACGACATTAAAATAAAAGCAAGAGAGAAAGAGTCAATCGAGAAGATAAATGGCAAATGCAACCATTCATACAAAAACAAAGCAAAAGAGAAATCAATACAAAGAAAAAAAAGAGATTGACAGGCTTGTCTATGCAACATAACAAGCTGTTTGGACAGAGCAGTGCCACTGAATCTCGATCGGGTCGACGGTAAGGCCTGTAAAAGCTGATCTGAGATCCAGACGGCCGCTCTGAGCAGGGGCGGGGATATCCGAGCCGGACATCTCTTCAGTCTCGTATACGTGAACACGTTTACACCTGGATTGGCAACTGTGTGTGTGTACGGATCTAGTGCCTGTGTGATCATATATGCATATTTTATATAAATATATACACACACACACCAGTAAATTTGAGTGTGTCTGAGAGTGAGACGAGAGTGAGAGAGACAGAGAGACAGGCGCATGCATGTGTCTAAGTGCGGACTGAGATTGGCTGCTGAAAGCAGGTGCCACTAGGGGGGTGTTTGTGTCGGTGTGTGTGTGTATGTGTGGGTGAGAGAGCAGCTCTCTCGCTCTCTCCTTCAGCGTTTATGTGACCCAGGTGTCCAGTCTCATGCGTTTCACATTGGCTGACTCCTGCTGCTCTGCTTGGGCCGGCTGCTCTCCGGAAGCTCGGAGGAGACCCAGGCTGGCAGAGTTGAAGTCGGGAGGGCGAGGCTGCCCTCCGTCGTCTCGGTCGCTTCCTTCGTAAGAGCTGCCGTTACTGCTGATGCTGTCGACCGGAGAGCGGCCGGTGGGCTCCAGACGCAGCGCCGCTGGATACTGGGTCACGGTTAGGCCTGATACACCACCGACTGCCCCGGCGGTGGAACTAGGGGTGCTGCGATCCCGGTTAGGAGACACTGGCTCGGATTTGATGCAGACGTTGGGGTTAGTGTTAACCGTCAGAGTAGCTCCATGAGGGAGTGTTCCCACGGGCCTGCGAAGTAGAAGGAGAGAGAGAAAAATTAGCATCATGGATATCGCTATTAATAAGGTGACACCTGATGCATTACAGTAACAATCTGACAAACATGTGGACAAACAGCAACGCTACCCACAGCATTATCAACTTTTGCACTACCTTGGAACAGCCACATTTCGATATATAAAAAAATAATAGTATAACAAAACAGCTGTAAAATGAACAGAAGCCAGACAAATTATCTCTGTCATTTAACTCCTGTTAGCCATGCAGTCAACACTTGATCAGCCTCCTTTCACAAAACACAACATGCCACATACCCTTAACTGCAGTGAGTGTGTTTGTTTATGTGCCAGTGTAATTAGACAGCAGCCTAATGCACGGTATTTAGTGTATTATTTAAGTTGGGATTAGACTTATTAGAAGTATTCCAGTGATTTTCCAGGGAAGATAAAAGGATGAGAGGAGAGGAGAGAAGAGAATGGAGGAAAGAAAATGGAAGGTAAAAAGGAAAGAAACTGAAAATAAAAAGAAAAGTACGTAGAAAAAACAGATATGGAAAGAAAAAAGAAAATGGCAGAAATGAAAAAATAAAAATAAAGAAATTAAATAAAAAGGAAAATAATGGATAGAAAGCAATAAGAATAAGGGGAAATAAGGAAAAAAAGGATAGAAAGCTCAAGAGGAAAGAAAATGAAAATAGAGGAGAAACCAAAAATAAAGAAAGAAAGAGAGAGGAAAAAAAAAAAAACAGGGAATGGAAAGAAATTGAGAGTTAATGAAAGGGGCATATGGAAAAAAAGAAAAGAAAATGAAAAAGAAAACAATTCAAGAAAATGGCAGAGAAAAAGAAAGCAAAGAAAGGGAAAATGGAAAAGGGAAAACCAAAAAAAAAAAAGGATACAAAGTAAGAGTAAAAGAAAATGAAAAAGGAAAAGATATTAAAAAAATAAAGGACAAAGTAATAGGAGATAAAATAAAAGAAACAAAAAAGGAAAATAAATTAATGAAAATAAAAGGAGAGAATAAAAGCAAAGAAAAGAGATTTTTATAAAATGACATGTAAAGGGAAATAAAATGAAAGAAAGAGAGAAGAAATGGAAAAGAAAAAAAAGAAAAAGGAAAATGACAGAGGACAAGAAAGTAGTAAAGGACAAAAAAACAAAAGGATGCAAGTGAACTAAGGGAAAGAGAGATAGGACAGAGAGGGTGAGTGGGAAGTGAAACATGGAGAGTTGGGTCTTGTGGGTCTGTACAGGTTGATTGATGATAGTGCAGGTGCTGTTTCAGTATGTTCTGATGCAAAACAGAAAGAAAGGCCAACTCAGCAAATCACTGACAAAGACAAAGCCCAGCTTCCTACAGCCAAACAGCCAGAGACTGATAGAGAGAGAAACCAAAGAGAGAGCGGGAGAGTTAGCGCCATTAGCGCATAGAAAACGGCCACAAGACAGACAACAAACAGAGACAGACGGAGAGAGGAAAAGCCAGATACAGTACCAGCTGATCCCTTCCTCCCTGCCCAAGAGTAAGCTGCCCTGAGAGGTCACACTGCAGAGAGAGAGACAGGCGAAACCCAATCTAGCATCTACAGTAATCATCATCATGTGACAAACACACATGTACATCACAGCATTTACTCATCTACAACAGTTAAGAGACAGACAGACGTCAATGCACAGGTAACATGGACTGCTCAGCAGGAGAGAAAAAAACCCAACTGAATGCTTTCTTCCGAAAACAGAAATACATATCCCGCTCTCATGCATATCGGGAAGAGTGAGTCTTCACCCCAGGCAGGTCAGAAAAAGGCCTGGCCGCCGATGTCATGGCGCTCAGAGAAGCGCGGTGCAAGGGAAAATCATTTGATGACATGAGAACAGAAGACAGGGTGGCGGAGCGGCGGGGAGCTCTCATGGCTCCATTAGCATTTATATTAGAACGAACAGGGAGTCAGGGCCACAGTGGGACGTAATGACAGGTTCCTCAGGCATAACGAGAAAGAAATTCATTTGGAATTCACTGTATATTTGCAGAGAACGCAGCAGCTGCTGCCAGGAGAGTGGGAAGTTCTGATAAAGTGGTGTAAGGTTACTGCAATGCTGATCAATGAAATCTGCTCATGGCTGTACTGAAGACAAAAAAGTAGTGTCTCAGTCCTGCTAAACCTAATACCTACAGCGTATTTGGAATAATACTTTCTTTTCTGAGCCGAGATAGAGAGGCCACATTATATTGGATGATATTAAAACTACTTTTATGCCCCCTTGAGGTCAGTTAGAGAACTTCACAGTTTAATTTACAGGAAAACACAAGTTGACCAATTAAAATGATCAAAAGACAGATTCATGTGTTTAATCTAATCTTTTACACACCTTTTTCTTTGCAACTTATGAAATTTCTGTGTCAAATATTTTTAAGGATAGTTCACCAAAAAATAAAAACTCTGTCAATAATTTCTTGATCCTTCTTTGACTTGAAAGACCATTGATCTTCATAACACAAATGAAGATATTTTTGATGAAATCCACCTTTAAGTAATTAATGGCATGATTTTCATTTTGGGGTGAACTGTCCCTTTAACTATATTCCCGCTAAAATAAAACACCAAACAGTGAATATAATGTATATATAATGTTGATTACTGTGCATAGCCGACGATCAAATAATGATCATACAGTAGCTGCAGATAAAGTTTTTAAGCCTCGACCTGCTGCTGTGCTGAACAGCCTGGTTTATATAATGCGTGGTGCTTGAGGTGATTCAGAGCAGGATATGCTGGCGTGATGAACGTGTGGCCATGCAGCAGGTTACAAACGGACGGACGAATGAACCCCAGAGAGTCCTGACCCACTTGGGAGGACATGATGGAGATGTCTGTCCTACTTTGGAATACTAATCTCTACCTGCTCCGTTATCAGGACATTACGTGCTACGTTTATTAGAATAGCACTGAATGTTTGTGTAAAGAGCACAGGACACTGGACGGTAAACAATGAACGGGGGAAATATAAAAAGACACATATAAAGTGCTAAGTTTGGATTTAACGAGGATGAAATGATGAGCGCGAACATTCTTCAGCACGGTTCGAGACGGTAACCATGACAACAAGGCCATGGCAGGTGACAGACAGGACAGCGGCGTGTAATAGGCTGACACACTGCACCCACAGAATATGACTGGCTGACACAAAGAGCCCACGGTTTGACTGGCTGACACAGAGCGCCCATAGGGCCCCATTCACCTGAGATTAGCAGCCAGACCAGAGATACAGTGAGCCATCTCTCCGTTCTGTTTGTCTGAGCCCCACATGCTGTAAACAAATGAGAGAGAGCACACAAAACACACACACGGCAGGTTAGACCTGCTCCAGAAATCAGCAAATCTGTACTCAGCATTAACAAAAGTGCCCCCTCCCTTGAAGCGAACAGTCACGCTAATGAGAGTGTGGCATAGCACTAACCCCGCTGTTAGCAGGCATTAAAGCCTGACTAGAACACCTCCATGTTCGCCCCCCATGGGGGAGCAATGGGAAGGAGAGAACCAGGAAGAAAAAGAGGAAAACGTCTGTGTGGGAGACCGAAAGGCAGTTATTTAGGGCAGTCTCTGAGGGAGAATATGCAGGATTTAAGTTGTGCGATCTATAGGTAATCGTTAGCGATTACTTCTTGTTCGTGTGATCTCTAATATAAGATTGTGACCTTCTAAATACAACTGAAAAACAAACAAAAAAAAAGAATGAATGCATGAATGAGTAAAATCACACCAAGTTGATGTATGTGTCGTGCTAATAATGTAGCATACAGTTGCCCTTGACCTGAGCCCCGGGCTATTATGTGATGCGTAAAAAGAAAATAGGTAGCGCATAGGCTTTCAGCTGTTCTGCCCTGTAACTTAAATTCACGTCCTGAACATGAAACATCACATTTAGAGCATCTAGATGCCCGGTTTTGAGTCACAGAGTAGTTGGGATGTTCCCTCCATATCTGATGAAGCAGAGAGACACAAAATGCAACTAGATTAAAGTGTTACGGTTATGTGTGGTGGGAAAATTGCAGATTAATAATGGAACAAAGTATGAGAGCCTTATTTAGAGAATAACATCCAAAAATGTTGTCTAGAAAAGACACTAGTTAGTACTAATGCACCTTCTAAACAATAGATTGTGGCTCTACTTAAAATGGTATCACAGGTGCAGTTATTTATGAACTTCGATTACCTAGGTTAATAATTTAAAGGGATAGTTCACTCAAAAAAGAAAATGTTGTTATTATTTATTATGTTATTCCAAGTTGTTGAATGAAGTCATTAGTTTTGTTCTTTTATTCTTGTAGCTTCAAGAAATTCAAGTTTAACTACTATATGTAATATGGACTATTTTAATGATGACGGTGAAGGCTCTTGGATTCAAAATATCTAAAGGTGTGTTCCTTACGGTATTACAGGTTTGGAACAACATAAGAGTGAGTAATTAATGACAGAACTTTAGATGAACTATCTCTTTAAATTCATTTGTACCTCTAGATTTGTTGCAACTTTATTTAATTAACCATTAAATTAGTTATTAAATGCTTTAAAAAAAGGTTTGTTAGTGGTAAGATTTAAATGTTTTTTAAAGAACTCTCTAATTCTTACTAAAGCTGCATTTTTAAAAGTCAGAAATACTGTAAAAACAGTAATTTCATAAAATATAATTGCAATTTAAAATAACTGTTTTTTATTTAATATATTTTAAAATGTCATTTCCTTCAGAAATCATTTAGCGAATTTGATGCTCAAAAACACTTCTTATTACTAATGTTAAAAACAGTGCTGTTTAATATTTTTGTGGAAACTGATTGATAAATAGAAATGTAAATCTTTTGTACAATTACGAATGTCTTTACTGTGATCAATTTAATGCATCCTTTCTGAAAAATATATATAAATCTTAATGACCCTAAACTTCTAAACTGTATTTTAAAGATTTTTTCATGTCATCTTTTGCATTAAATATAATAAAACAACCTAATTGTATAGGGCTGCCCGCCAATCTTTACAGTTTCTAGCGAGATGTAGCTAAAAGGTAGACTCAGACTAGAGAGGCGTATATCAGCGCAACACTCATCTCTACACTGTAGACAGGAAGTAGATGTGGTGCATGCGGGCTCACACTATGGACATGTGGTTAGTGAAGAACCAGGTGCATATGAGTAGGTGCGAGCAAGAGACAGAGAGTCTGTAAAAGGCATATGACGTACACAAGATTACTGAGGGAGGCCAGAGTTAGCTGCTGTGGTTGTTGCTGCTGTTGTTGCTGCTGCTGAGGCTGTTGCTGGGATATGGATGGCTGCTGCTGTGGTTGTTGGGATACAGATGGCTGCTGTTGCCAAGTGGTCATGTTGCTTGGCAACAGTGAAGCCGACGGCGTGAAGGCCTGGAGGGCTGTGAGATCTGCACTTGTTAGCTGGTACTCTGCATGAAAACAAAGACGAACATTTAATGCTTATTCATTACAACAGCCTTCGATTTAAAGCCTCCGAGTCCTATAGATGTTATGTGTGCAGGCCTGCAGAGTGACGGATGTCTTGCCTTCTCGCTATGATGTCACTCTCACCTGTGTTGTAGGCGGTTGGCATGGAGAATGGAGTCAGGAGGCTCGGCGTTGCCACGGAAACCACTGGTGTGGTAAGAGGCTGGGTCACTTGAGAGGCGCCCAACCGCTGAACGTTCTGGAAAGCCAGAGGGAACCGAAAAGAGAAAGATAACATGAGATGAGCGAGAAGTACATGAGCTCATGGACATGAACACCTCTGAGTGACTTGTATATGTATGCATATCAACGAACAAACATTACATTAACTACTAAATTATCCCATTTTTTTTTTGCTGCTGAAATATATTCATGTACACACATAACTGGATTTATTTAAATACACATTAAATAATGAAATGATCATCTCTAGGCTTTTTATATCATCTAATATACAGAATCGATATATTAGAATTTTTTCTCAAGAGAACTAACAAACTATAGACACTAATGAGTCAACTTGCCTGAGGTAAATGAAATGCTAGGTGACATTTACAAACTGATTACAAACACTGATTGAGTGATTACATGAGCCATGAAATGTTTCTTTAGCGTTAAAACTAATAGTGAAGAAGAAGAAGGGATGATTGCGCTCTGTGCCGAGGTGTTCAAGCCTCATTTATTGTTTCAATTTCCTCAAACAAAAAGGACATAGGCCTAATTTGAAAGATGAGATTTTGTTTCTTATCAAAAGCAATGATACAAAAACTGGAAGTTTCCAATGTTTCACTCGTGCAGTGGTTAAAACAATGCTGTATTTATTTGATGCACGTGTACTGAAACGAAAGACCGAACATTTCAGTACAAATGTGTGTACGTTACACCTCTAGTATGAAAGCAAATTTCAGGCACTTTTGAGGATTAAACATTTTAGATCATTATTAAATGCAATCCCAATAATAATACCCATTATAACGAACACAGTCCATATAAACAACGTTCACAGCTCCACAGGTTCAAGCTGTCACTCTAACCGCCTCTTTAGACACTAAACTGAGCGCAAAACATTGAAATAAATGTCCTGAAACTCAACGATAACAGCATAATATAAAATAGCATAGAAAAACATAATTTAAGATGCTGCAAAAAAGAAAATAAAGTCATATCGTGTAGAGGGGCTGTTGAAAATGTTGGCAGGGCAATTTAAATTTGACTTTTCTCCACACAAAAAAAAAATCCTCATTGTTGAGCCCAGCTCTCAATCATGCAGAAAAACCCTAAACACTTCACTACAAAACACACGATAACAAAATGGGTAGAGTGTGTCTGCAGGGCAAACCAGTGTCAAACATTTGCATTTAAAGCCCTCGGGCACTCTGAGAGTCCTCTTGGTTCTACAAGGGCACTTTTTCAGTTAACAGACTCCCATGATTCAGCAGTCATTGGACATTGGTTTGCCCTGCTCATGCACACACTCACAGATCCAGATGCTGAGATGGCTGAAACACCCTCCCTTCCAGCCCCAAACTCAGATGTGCATGCACTACACTTAATGTGTCATTGGACAACAATCATTAGAGGAAAAGACATCAAGAAGTGAAAGAAGGTGGGAGAGAGACAGACAGACAAATTGATCTCTGGAGTGAGGGTTTCTGCTCTGCTGCGCTCCACATTTGATGTAGTGTGTCTGACTCATGTGAGATCAACCCATGCATATGTGCATTTCGCCTTGAGTGTGTGCATTCGTTTAAAGCCGTACACAATAATCAGGCAGTCAGCCTGCAACTGAATAAACAGCATGCATTTATCTCCAATTCACTGACCGCCAATTAGATCAGATATGAAAAAACACTGTATTCTTCAACACAAATAAATAAATATAAATCATTTTTTTAACCAAAAAAACTGTTTCATCAATAAAAAAAAAGGTGAAGAAAAAACGGTTCAATACACAACGTCCATTAAACATTCACCAAACGTTGTGAAACCGCACAGCACAACAGTCAAAAGAATTGAGCTGTATTCACCTCACTCACCAGCTCCAGCTCTTCATCTGTCTGCAACGCCAGAAAAAATAGAAAACAGAGATTACAACTCCAACACACAAGCTCTGTTTTACACCTGGTTTCTTTCCCGGCTGATAAGAACACAGCTGGCAGTAACATGTGTCTCCAGTGACCACTTCTGTTCAGATTTCAAGGAAATAGTCCCAGATTTGATAATTGCATATACTACTTGCTAAAAATTCTACACTTCAAATACATATTTTCAAAAAAATATAAAGTATATGATTTTCATATACATACTAGTCAACTTCTGAAGTGGATGAAAAATAAATTGTTCTTGTCTTACAAGACAATATACACACAGTGGTGGCCAACTGTTACAACACCTTGTTAATGTTAATAATAAAAAAAAAAAAAAAAATTATTATACAGTATTACAATTTATTTTTCTTTCTTTTAAAGCTGCTTGACACCAGCAAAATTTAAAACATCTAATCCAGTAATATATTGTGGTGACAAAATGTTTTTGACACCTGTATTTAGTACTGGCCACTTGTGATCGTGTCAGTCTGGGTGGATATTAACACCAGGTGTAAACGGTCTCTCACACACACACACACACACACACACACACTCACATACACGCACACTGAGAGCAGACAGACAGACGAGCATGAATCAGCTCAGTGTATCTGACAGCTTTTCTTTCCCCTCTCATGGTCCTTGTGAGAAAATCCTGTGTAGCATCACATTGAGAGCATAGACCTACTCCCATCTTCAACATTAGCCCTCATAAGTCGTAACATGGAACAGCTTTTGAGATTTGATAACGTTTAGTCCACCGAGGCTCCTGTAGAGTAATGTGGAAGTGCTCACCAGCTGCATGAGACCCTTGCTGTTCTGGGAAGTGATGACCCGAAGGTCTGGTTTGCGACTGTTCCCCATCTGAGAACTTGGTGGAGGGGGAGACTTAGCCGGCACTCCTTTCGCCATGCTGCCGTTGGAGACTGAGAGGAGTCCTGGGGAGGCCCTGGCACTGACATAACCATTGGCTATAGAAAGAGAACCAGGACAAGACAGAAACATGTCAAAAGAAAGCTGGTATTTTTTTTTTGGTTGCTTGGTTTCATTCTTATCAACCCCAAGAAACACCTTTGCATTTTTCGAACACAAAATTCAGATACATGACCGTGATCATATTTTATGTTTTCTATAATTTGTATTGATGTGAGAAACACAATAATTACCCACCAGGGAAAATAATCCTATTAGGGTCTCCCTCACCACGGCAGATGTGTTTTCTAACACTTACTGCTGTAAACCAAATCCTCTGTTTTTCTGGGATTACTACTCTATTATGTTGTAATTGGAGGATTAATAGTTACTGGTTTTTAGGTTGGAGAACCGCATTCCTTTTTTAGGGAGGAAATATACGTCAAAAGCAGACGCACACAAGGAAGGGATCAGAGTATCTGACTGACACCAGTTCATCCTGTTCCTCGACTTTCTTCCCAGCTCGCTTATTAAAATATATTTGCTCTATTTTGTTTATGACGTTGTAGCACATGTAATGTTTGATCTGATCTGATAAGTAGTCAAACTCAAGGGCAGTGTTTCCAGAGGAAGGCAGAGTATGTTATGATCTGTGTTTCAGAGAGAGAGAGAGAGAGAGAGAGAGAGAGAGAGAGAGAGAGAGAGAGAGAGAGAGAGAGAGAGAGAGAGAGCGCGCTTGTATGGATCTGAAGCACCGTCTCTAACTTGTAAGTCTGCTTTAAGATGCAGCGCTGTTATTACCTCGCTAGTGAGAAATGTAATGTGGAGTCTTTAAGTTTCTACACTAGGCTGATAAAATCGTCAGGGCAGCACTGACAACACATTTTTGTGTGCTTGTGCAAGGACGTGTGATTATTACAGTTAAATATGCGAAGTGATATGGAACTGTAAGGCGGTCAAGAGAGCTGCCTGGAACTACGTTCGCCGCGCGTTTCCCTGAAAATAATTGCACACCTCAGAACGTTCGTCAGCCAATCAGATTCAAGCATTCAACGGCCCCGTA
>JAUMHP010000070.1:11895464-11905537 GCA_032361065.1 Enteromius trimaculatus
AAAAACAAAGCGACAAAGAGCATAAGAATAAGGTTTTATAATTTGGTCATGTTGTGTTGGTCACATTTTTATTGGTTAGTCAGTAAATGTGGATTGTACCAGAAAACACACTGTGTGATGATCGTGCTGTATCGTATCTTTTGTCACAAAACAACAGCTGTCTTTTAACCTCTCTCACAGGATCACCGATAAGGAGCCATGATCACATAAATCGTCACGATTGTTTGATGATGTCAATCTTTCGTCTGGGACAGCTGAAAATCATGCAGTTTGTTTGGGGCACACCGGCAATACAATGTACTGTAGACTACGACTGTTGTCCAATTAACTTGTTTTTGTACTGGAGGACATTGAGCTACATTTGTACTATAAAGTCAAGTTTGGTCTGGTCAAATTCCAGTAGTATAACTAAAAAAAAAGCAGTTGGTACAATTTCAATCATGCACAAAACGCTTGGTTTCTAATAGGACTGGGATGATAAATTGATGCAGAATGTATTCATGGATCAATTCTGAGATTTTCCAAATGCATCGTGATTCGTTTGGAATTGATTCTGAGCTTAGATTTTAACAGCAGATGGCACTCTAAGCTAGTTTTTATCCACGTAATAAATGCTCATGAAGAAGAGCGCTGAAGAGTGCTTGTGCCTTTGGTCGAGTCATGGAGCTTCACCTCAGCTCTAAATGCTTTTAAGATTAATGTAAACACAGCCCACTGTGAACACCCTTTTAATTCGCTATAATCTTTTCCAATTTTATTTTATGAATGATTATTTTAGGTTCATGCGTGTGTAAGGATCTGGAAACTGTTTCTAAAGCAGTGCCACCTGCTGTTCAGAACTAGAGGAATTGCGATGCATTCGGATAATCTCAGAATCAATCCATGAATCAATTTTGTATCGATTTAACGTCCCAGCCCTTAGTTTCTAATGACAAAAGAGCCTCATGAGTTATTGGACTCTGCATCACCCTAAGACACACAAAAAAGTTATGAAATTATATGTTAACATAATCAAACTATTTTTTGACCCCTGGGTGGTGCTGTCCTCAAGAGGGTGCCAAGGATATTTTTTTCTAGACCGTGCAAAGGTAGAAGAAAAATCTAAAACGTATCTGACAGTTTAAATGTGAGACCCTAAAGTTGTTCTGAGGACAATTCAGTCCCACCCCAATCAGCATGCCAAACTTCTCAACTTTCCTTCAAACAATTCCAGGGACCACCACAGAGCCCTAGCCAGAGTAACCGCAAGAATACTAATGAACACAATAGGGCCTACGTACCTGCAGTGCTTGGCCCCAAACTACAATAAGAGAGAATGAGAGAAAGAATTGGAAAGAAATCAGATCAAACGGCTGAAGAGAGAGAACAGGAGCGAAATGAGAGATGCAGGAGTGTACGGTTTCAGCACTTGGCTTCAATGCTTGCTGTTTCAGCTGTGCGGGAGTGATGGCCAACCCTTGCTCTCACGCCACTGTAACCCCGTTAGTGCATCGTCCACCATCCAACACATGCAACACTAGGTTGTGCGATTGCGCTGTCCAGTCATGCTAACAGCAACACAGTGTTTAAAGATTTCTAAAAGCATTTTGCATTCCATTCATTCATTTACCAAGTGCTCCAGAATACAAGCCATTAATGCGGGTGCAAAACACCTACGAATAATATCCAAAAAATATCCTACAGTGATGATGACAGGACCCATACATTTGTTTTAAATGATCGAGATCGCCCTCATTTCGTACCAAACCAGTATGATGTGATTTCTTCATAATAACACAAAGAAAGATACTTTGAGAAAAATCTCAAGTGTTTTTTGTCCATACAATAGAAGTCAACCAAAGCTGTTTGGTTATCGACAATCTACAAAACAAAAGAAAGGAAGCCATACCGGTTTTGAATGACAAGAGGGGGAGCAAATGATGACAGAATTTTCATTTTTGGGCGAACTATGCCTTTAAAACCTAAGAGCTAATCTCTATGTTAGGTCATATATCATTAGTAAGCCAGTTACTGACAGGAAGAACAGAGGAAGAGTTGCCTTTGTAAGAACATGGGATTGAAATCATTAAGGTCTTATTCTATCCTCTCCTACATCACGCTGCAGAATCAGGTACAAGGTTGCAGTAAATGACTTTGTGTGTGTTCCCAAGGGAAATATCTGTGTCGGGTATGCACAGGTTACACTAGACGAGACCTGACAAGATGACAGTGAGTTCTCTGCTTTGTTCAGGAAGGAAAAAGCACACAGAGTCAGACGGTGACAGAGAGCTGATGGGTAAAGAAGCTGCTATTTTGAAAAACACATTTTTTGCCCATGTAATGAAAGTCAAGAACATTGGACCTTTGAGTGCACGGACCTAAAACACAAAGATATTTTACAAAATATCTTCTCTGTATTCTTGAGATGAAAGAAAGTCATACAGGTTTGGAAAGACGCGAGGGGGAAGAAATAATAATTAAAATAATATTAAAATTAAAAAATAGTGACCTATTTCTTTAAGAAATGCAATGTATTTATTGAACAAAAGAAAAAATAAATTACTGGATCTTCATGGAGATAAAATATTTCGTATTTGAATATCAAAACTGCATTTAACTTATGTAGGTCATGGCTGTCGGTTTTATGCAATTGGATATTTCATCCACTAACACATCCAAAAAACACATAATCTGGATAAATTGACGACTAAGCACCACCATCATACAAGTACCAAAATATCCACACAGATGCTGACAGAAAAGAGAAGCCATTCACCAGATTTAGAGGCAAACTTCTAATGCTTTGCATAGATTAATAACTAAAAACAAACAGAATTTGATTTTTCAGGTTCTCGTTTGTTTTCCTTTCAAATCGCACGCGCGGAATGAGGTCACCACACATTATTTAGCTCGAGGGGAATTTTAAGGAATTCAGTACTACTGATGATGACATATTTTGAGCTCAACCAAATACGCCCGCTTCACGGAATGGAAATCAGTGTCGTGGAGACTACGTGTAAACGTCCAAGCATGACAGATGTCTGAGCTGCCTGTGTTCATTAATCAAGCACTCGCATGTTAAACAGAATAAAAGGCAGCAATTTCATAATTTACCTAATAATGCATTCACTGTCTTGCATAATAAAATGATTAAAAGATGTTCACACAAGGATCAGTTATTCTTGCTTACGTCTTACTACAAAAATGAGAAATGGCTCTGTGGTGTGGTTAAGAATACTGTGAAAGCATATGTGCTGCGATTACCTCTGGTGCAGTGAAACGGAAACAGAAAATACGATGTAGAAATCACACGATAAGCATGTAGAAATTAAAGAGACACTTAAAGGTTAAACCTGGGGGCTCTTCAAGCAGTGAGAGCATGAATAGTGGTCTGTCTTTTTAACCCATGTGTTTGTGTGAATGCATGAGTGGTGGTCTTTATAAGGGATACAGCTGCTCTCTCCTCAGTAAGATGACACCAGTACTTCAGCATTGAGGTAACCACACTGTTCTCTAGACCTTGTTTGGACAGCGAAATCTAGTCCAGAAATCTTCTACCTTCCGAGCCAGTCAAGAAAATTCATGCCGTCTCAAGGAAACGGGAACTTGAAACAACTAAAAGAACAGATATTTATATACAGAACTTAATAATGGTTAATAACGATTATTACAATTAAATAATGCTTACATCATCAATAGCTAGCATGCATTTGAAGAGCTGTCATAAATTATCATAGCTTTTATTTAGTGATGCACTGATTTTGAAAATCTGATTATTATTTTCGTGTCATGGTCGATTACCAATAAATAGATTGAAATCAAATAGCGAATAAAAATTTTAATCAGTCCTTTTAAAATGCTGCACAAGAATTTAGGCATAATTTACTATTAAGTATACCTAATATTGCTAAGGCATCCAACATCAGCTTTCTCAAGACTGAGATACCGTTGCACAACATGAAACCAAAGCATGCCTGCTAATGCTAACATTTCAAAAGCTCATTTTAAAAACATGCAACTCTGATTACTTGTCAAAACCCCGGCCAATCTCGTCTCATCTCCAGCGGAAAAGGGTTGCCCTCATCTACAGTGGTCTCTTTTCACACTGCTCATTACCTTAATTGATGTTTAACCCCTAGATCAGCTGATGACGGCTCAATTAAGAGCTTGCTGGAGGAGAGATTAACACAGGGAAGGAGGGCTGTGCTCTCTTGGAGGAGCTTCAGCCTTTCAGCGTGCCCTGCTCCACCAACAACACAGCCAGTAAGGACACTGAGGCCATTTTGAATTGGAAAGGGCAGGAAAGGCCCCCCCTCCTCCCCATAAAACTTAATTTGATCAGCAGCGCTATGACCTTAAAGTGGATTTGTTTCCAATCAGATGTTGGCCAATATCAGATGCCACTGATCAAGGACAAAACTGCAATAACTGTGTCTTCTGTCACCATTTACACATGTCATGTCATTTCAAATATGAATGATGAAGATATTTTAATGGTCTTTTCCACAGTCAATGTTTTGGACCCCACTGACTATCATTATATGGACAAAACCAGTTGAAACATTCCTAAAAATATCTTTATTGTGTGATGCACAAAAGACAGAAAGTCGTAAAGGTTTGAAACAACATTAGGGGGTGTAGAGACAGGAATTTAATGCAAACTATTCCTTTAATCTCACCAGTATTTGACCAAAAACAACATGGACCACAGCTGGATGTCTGGGTAAAGTCCATGGCAAGCATTGGTGTCAAACGCTTTCAGGGAGACACTTAAGGCCAGAGACATTGTTCGAGTGGAAAAATAGATTAAAACATGGATATTTTAGAAATTTCACAATGAGAACAAAGTGAAGACCTGCTTTACAGACAGCAGAGGACCTTTGGCACATGTAATAAAATCCACACATCAAATACAAGACAGAGAGATAGACATCTAATAAAAACAGTGGCCGCGCAGTCATAAATTTGTTTATGTGGAAAACTAGATAAGAGACTCAGGATGAATAGTCATTATTTTGACTTCATGGTGATGAAAACATCACTATAGATGATCAGGATGAAGACATAACACTACTTTTGTTCTGTCATGTTTTGCATCATCCTGGCCTGCTTAAATGGGTTTCATGTTCCATCACAACAAAAACATTTCATGAACTGCATCCGCTTAATCATTTCCATGCGTCAAACTTCCCATTAGCAAGCAGAGCTTTTTCACGAAACGAACGTGATTGTTCACAGGATGCTTGTTATTTTCTGAAAACTTTTTTTGAAGCATTTCAAAACAGCAGCGGTAGGTTTGTAATGTGTGAAAGAATCTTTTCTCTCTGACTGTTATTGGTACCCCAGGTGGGAGGACATAACAGCATTGAGACTCTGGAGGTAGAGCTGACACCATGCTGGGAATCACGACAGCACGGTACCTGTCTGCATGACCTAGACATTCAGCTCATTATGGGATTCAGCCTATAATGAGAGCTGGACTTCTGAAGCCACCAATCAAAAGCTTTGTACACACGCACATCACACTACAGCAAAGCATCTAGGACAGACACACTTCACACTTACAACTCAGCCTGTGGAAACTACAAACTAATATATTTTTATGAGAACTGAAGTCACATTTTTACAGCTTGTTAAAGTGACATTTCTTTTCTGAATGCCTTAGGACAGGGGTTTTCAAACTAGGCTCAGGGGACCTCCAAGAAGACCAGAGAAAATTTTCAGTGACCAAAATAAAAAACGAAATTATTTTGAATGTACCAAAATTAACATTAAAAAACATCAGGGTAATAAAGAATATGCCATTATGGATTACTAATAACACTTTTTTTTTAAATACTGTAATACAAAGGATTTTTTTTAGAATAATACAGAAGCATTTCTTTTAGGATTTCTACAATGCTAAAATTATTATAGTAATAAAAAGCTGGGGGGTTTTTTGACAATTTTTTTCATTTAGGTAGAAGGTGACTTTGCATTGGGGGACATCATTTTTGGGTGTCCTTGGCATCGAAAGTTTGACTTCAGAGCCAGCAAACCCTCGCAAAGAAAGTTTTTAAGAGTCCGAATACACCAAAAACACATGTTGTTATTGCGTAAGAGAAAGAGAGAGGGTGGTGTCGCAGAACTGCGTAGGTTAAACCAAACTTTTGTTTAGAGTCCGCGAGCGGGATCAACCAAACTTGATATGTAAGTGGCTTGAGTGCTAAAAAAAATCAGTATACTCCACACAATCACCCCTCAAAATACCTAGAATCAGTTATTCGCACATAGTTTGTTTTACCTCAGAGCACATGCTATGTTGTGGCGCACAACACAGTGAGCCGAAATGAGTGCGACTGCATCAAAATTATGTTGACATTTCAGACAGCGACCAAATCTGACAGCTCGTCAGAAGCGCCAACAATGAACAGCGTTCATATCGGCCCCGTAAGTCACGATTTATAATAATACGCCAACTTTAAGGTAAATAATTATTTAAAAAGTACTGTAACTGTGATGGCTTACATCCTATGCCCTTGTCTCCAATTGGTCATTAAAAGCCTTGTCTCAACCTCCGTATCTCACTAGCTTCGATTTCAGTCGCGACTCTTCCCCCCTTTGATGCAATAAAAAGACGCGTACAATAGACAACCAGAGTATGGTTGCACACTAACGCGAAAGAGCCTTAATTTAGATATTTCTTTTTGAAATTCAGAGAGGTGACGGCATTAATTTGGCACTGTAAGAGCTTCAGTTAGACTGGACGAACGACTTACCCGGAGCAGCTACAAGATCCACATCTGTGCGATAAACACCAGGTTTCTTGCCGCCCGATACTTGCAAGAAGTGAAATATAGGTCAAACCAGGCAAGGATATAAAAAACACCGAGCCGATGTCAATAATAATATGTTGAATCCTTAACTCCTGTTCAGGGTTATTATTTAGCCCGTACAGTCAAAAACCTCCATGTACAAAGTGTCCTATCCACCATGACTGGCAATGCATTATGATTGACAGACAATGTGACCAATCAGAGATGAGCTTTCCGTGATTCGTCCAATCGGGTTCAAGTACGGCCGCTTCTGCGTGGAAGCAGAATTGTGGGCGGGGAAATGTGCAGTAGGAAGAGATCACGCTGAAGAGGTTTATGTATTCATCCGCCTCCCCATCTTAATGAAAAGATCCTGTAAAATTCCTCTCCGTGTTTACATTTGAGAACTGGAATGTAATAATTACACGCATTTTGTAATATATATTTTAAATTCTTTTAATATATAAATGATTTGGGGAAAAACCTTCTAGCATGGTATTGTATTGGACTGATGAGCTATTTTAAACACGTTTTATTAATCATCAGATGTGCACGGTTCAGTAGGTTACGTCAGCAACTACATTTTTTCAAAGCACATAATACGTCAATTAATCATAAGTAGAATTACATTCATGCATTTTATTCGCAACTTTCTTAACCACGAGGAAACATTAAGTATAAAGATCGGCCTACTGTTGGACAAAATATTAAATGCAGCATTTAACCAAAATTATTTAATGATTCCAGGAAAGAGACATATCGGCTCAATCAAATAAAAGCATGGGAAGGCCTATTTTTTCGTGGAGGAATATAGTGTTTACAGAGGGAATGGTAGTGATGCAGACAGAGAAAAATGAAAATGTCAGAGTGCAGTAAGTTAGTTTGAAGGCAGCTGAAACGGATACAGTTTCACTGATCAAATAGAAAATCAGCGCCTCTGGTTTTGAAATACCACGAGAACAAAAAACAAGGCCAAAATCTTATTTAAAGGATTGAATAATGAGAATGCACTTGCGACATATACTCGGATCAGAGCTGCGTGCGTCACTGCGATGGAGGAACACTTAAAGTCGCAGGACTTAAAAACAAAACTCCTAAGTTTGCGTTTTATTTAAAATGCAATCCGTGCAAAAATAAACAAACAAAGGAACTCTTGGGATCACATAAGTTCTTTATTTAAGTTTATATTCATTCAGTTAAGGTTTTGAATAAAATCAAAAGCAGCTATTTCACATAGTAAGTCAGTCGAATAAGTAGCAAACGTCTCCATTGAATGAAAACGGTTTGTTGCTTTTAACTACATTATGAAGAAAACCCATCCATTTACATTAAAGAAGCAACAAGAATGTAGCCCATTGCATATAGGCCTACCTGTGGAGGAGAGAGATTACTCTGTTTTATTCCTTATGTAAGGAGCTTATGCACTGGGGTTTTGTGGAAGAGCATTTATACAAACAGATGGACACCCTGTTGCCCTCTCTCAGATCACTCGCTTCCTACACTCAGCCTGCGCACTCAACAGAATGCCATTCAGCCACAAAACCTTCACTGCAGGCAAAAACAATCATGAAAGTGGGGCTGCAATGACAGAGATGACTCAGACAAGCCCTCTGATCTGGGAGCAGTTATTGACTGACCACGGTGGGCAGTTATAAGCGGGGGGAGTCAGGTTACATTTTTGCTGTGCATGACACAATGGTATGCTGTGCGTTGTGTTTCAGGACCAGTATTGACTGTATAAAAGGTGTTAAACTTTAAATTAATTTAATCTCTTTGGTGCAATTGCTTAATAGTTGTCACAGGGCTCTGGTACCTGTGTGCTCAAACACGTGTTTCAAAGCAGCTGCTTTTCAGAGCTGAGAAGAGCTGGAAATGACACTTTACAGATGGATTCTCTTCTCATTTCCTTCTCTTTTTTTTCTGCCCTTTTTAGTCTTTCTATCACACACAGATGCACGTGCAGATGCACACTTGCTTCTTTCTCTCCATGCATTGCTCTCCATCTCGCTCATTCTCTCTTTTCCTTTATTTCTGAATGTATTAATCCAGATGAAAGGTGTGTGGGTGAAAATTTTCCTCTCTGCAGTGACCCGCTGATCTGCTGCACTTGGCTTCCGTAGCATCCTGTCTGCTGCCTAGCAACTCTCTGTATCTATGGCAACAAAGCCAACAAACCCTCCTGCCTCTATCAAACGTACCCCCACAATGAGCTGCTGTTAGTATGGCAATCAGAAACAGGCAAGAATTCAGTAAGTGGAAAAGCTTAGAAATAGGTCCATTGTTTTGAAGTGTCTAGATGTCTCTCACGGTCAAATCTCCAATGGAGAGGAATGCACCATCATGTGTGACTGTCTTACAATGGATGCAATGGATCCACCATATATGTTCTTAGAAATAAATATTTAGCCTATATATGGCTGTTGTTTCAGGTTTAATCAAAAAGGTACAATTTCGACAGCATGCTAATTAATGCATTGTATTGGTATGATTATCAAGACACTCTGATGCTCTTTAGACTTCACAGAAAATGAACTTTGTCAGCACAGTGTATTATTATACAGTGCCCAGCTTTTATTTACAATATAGTTCGTATTTGCTTTTCAAAATAAAACTAAAAGTAAGTTTCGTGATAAGATGTGGCGTAGCTGAGAAGCTTGCACTGTATACAAAAGTTAACCTGCAAATCCAAATGGTTCGGGTGTGGTTTGTGGATGGTGACGTTGCGACCTCTAGTGGCTACACTGGGACAAGACCAGTGAAAGAACAGGTGTAGTGCCGAATTTTGACTCCGTGCCAGATTATGACTCTCCTAATTTTGGTAGGTTTAGTGTTAGGTGTGGAGGAGGGGTTATGATTAGGGGCGGGGTTAGGATTACTATTGATTTCAACGAGGGGAGTCATAATTCGGCAGGAAGTCAAAATTCGGCACAACACCTGTACTGGTTTTACAAACGCACTGTAAGTTTAATAATAATAATAATAATAATAATAATAATAATAATAATAATGCATTTTATTTAATCTCGACTTTCAAAAAACCCAAGGTCACCTCATAAGCAAACAACGATAAAAAAAAAAATAAAAAAAAAATTCAAATGCGCAAGACAAAAACCCACACTGCACATAAGTGCAGTAAAGACTCAATTATACATCATAAAAGCCTGTTTAAAAAATGTGTTTTGATTCGAAAGTCAGCAGGCAATCGCTGTTTTAAATATCAAGGGAAAGGGAATAGGTCGTAGTAACAATCGTGCAATCATTGTAATATTACGAGATCTTTACTACTACTATTACTACTAA
>JAUMHP010000070.1:11905637-11922788 GCA_032361065.1 Enteromius trimaculatus
TTACTTAGTCGAACAAATAAAAAGGCATGTTCGACCAGAAGCGGCGTTGGACTGAATAATCAGTGTATGACATCAAAGTACCGCGAGAGTGATTCGAAAGCAAACGGATCCATCTGCTCTCTTATGGCTCTCGCGGTACTTTGATGTCATACACTGATACTTCTGCATTCAGCGCCTTCTAGACTGACGTCATCGCAAGAATGCAGTCACCTGTAGGGCAACCCCAAAAATGACACCCGTTGTGATAGTGGATTCACTGTGCAACGTGACTAAAGTTACTGTATTTACTAGCCTATTATTTATATATAATAATACTATGTAAATCCTAAAATTAGAAAGATGGTTTATATATGAAGGGATAGACTAATGAGCTTTGCAAACTGATCAAATGTAAATGAAGACTGAGAATTTTTTTTACTACCAGTACTGCATTTAAAATACAAAAAACATAAAAGAAAAAGAGAGTGGAAAAGAAATTTAGATACAAACAGATACACATATGAAACCTTAATTAGAAAGAAAAAACCTTAAAAACCTTATGTCAGGAAGATGATAAGAAAGAAAGTGATAAGTAACTGTTTTTTTGTGAGTAACAATACATTGGTTAGAGCCAGAAAAATAATAAATATATATATATATATATATATATATATAGAGAGATAGAGAGAGAGAGAGAGAGAGAGAGAGAGAGAGAGAGAGAGACAGAGAGAGAGAGATGGATAGAAACATAGACAGACGGAAGGAACATTTCATTTAAAAGTCTGTGAAAGTAATTTTGTGTTTCTTTGGGATGGCTCAATAAAGTGATATTCACTTGCAGAATGCAAGCTTCTAAATCAGGGGTGCCCAATCCTGCTCCTGGCGATCAACTGTCTGCAAAGTTCAGCACAAACTCTAATCAAACACTAATCAAGTGATCCTGAAGACCTTGCTTAACTGCTTCAGGTGTGTTGGATTTTTGCAGGACACGAGCAGGATTGGGCACCCCTGATTTTGATAAATTCAGACTGATAACAACGTGAGTGCTGGTTATTCACTCCCACCACCTACAATCCCTCCCGGACATGTGACTCGAACCCATGACCTTTGGGTTACAAGTCCAACTCCCTATCCATGAGGCCACAACTGCTTATGTAAGTCTTTTGGTAATAAAGTGTGAATATGCTAAAATAACAACTAAAATAATTCAATAAAATAAACAGAAGTTCAAGTTAACAATTTGACTGTATTTTAGAGCAGCATTATGATTACTTTTTATTATTACAAATATATTACCTTGAAAGGACCATTTAAAATGGGATGATTTGAAAAGCCATGGCATCACTTAAAAGTCAGCAGTTTTTTAAAAAGTGCACGAACCCTAGATGACCACCAGATGGCATTCAAAGCTTAATCAGTATGCTTTGGAATGTGAGCTACAGGCCTCACTTTTGCAGATTGACTTTTGAGGAACCACTTTAATTTCTTCTCATTATTTATTCTTACTGTTTATCAATAGTCATGATATTGATTAATATTCGACATTAACCTGCATATGACTATGTCACAGTAAAAGATTTTACACGTTTGTTTAAATCAACTGTTTGGAAGTCAGTCTGTCTATAAAAATGTTCAGCCAAGAGGAGAAGTGTCAGTAGCATTATGGTTTCCTTAATTTCATTTTAATGGAATAATATAATGTAACCAAAATGGTGATCTTCACTTGTCATGAAGGTAAGGGAAAACTTTATAACAAGTCTATTAAGTCATAGTGATGGGGGTGGAGGACCGGGGAAGTAATCTGCTGGTATCTGTGAATAAAAGAAGAAACATCTCAAAGCTGTTTGACTAATCTCTGCTTCTCTTGCTCTGGTATTGTGTGGGCCCTGGCCAGCAGCGGCATGGGAAGGCGGGTTTGTTGCCCCCTCCAACTGAAATTTAGCGTGTGAACAGTCAGCTTGTTCCTGGGCCAACAGAGTCCCTTCTTTCTTCTTTAAGAGGACCGCCTGCGCGTGGAATCTAGAACCCTCTCTCAGTCTTAATTTATGCGCATATTAATTATGCTGCATTGTAATTTCCACCGTGGGATAGAGCATGCAAATGAGCAGTTTATGTTTATGTAGGCTACAATTTCCCTCAGGAGGGTGAAATCTAAACCAGCACCCAGGCCTGTTCTCATGAAGCCTACCAAACATCTCATTTCAAATTGACCAGGAGCTTCATTTTGGAAATGGTTTGCAAACAGTGCACATGTTTCCTGTGGGCCCTTGTAAAACATTTTTAGATGATGTCTTTGTGCTTTCCAGCTTTTTTCTTTATGCATCCTAAACTCAAATTCAAGACATTAGATGTAGTCTTAAGTTACTCCATATTATACCTGTCACTTCATTTTGCATCTTATATCATGGTAGCTGCATAAACACTAATTGGGGAAATTCCTTAGACTTTTAAAGCTTTTAACATTTACTATGTATTTAATGGTATTTAGGCTACATAAAAACACGCCCTGACACGTCTTGCATTTTCACAATTTCATTTACTTCTTGCATTTTTACAATTTCATTTAAACTATTTTCATGAATGAGGATATTCCCAAAATGAGGGTTTATCAAAATTGTCAAAATATGATGAAGTACCACACACACTCTTTGGAACAATATATAATCCATTCATATAGTAATTGACTTTTTTAGATTTCTTCTTTAGAAACTTGTATAGAAACTAATATGGGTAACTATAATATACTTGCATGTTAAATACACCAGAGTAATATTGATCATTTTAGAATGTATTACTATTATTTGAATTCATAATTCTAAAGCGTGTCGCTGTGTTATCTTTACATGAACAAATATACATTTAAAGAGACCATTCGTTAACATAAATTTAATTATAACATCGTGGTCTTTATTTCCACACATAGTTATTTTTATTCGCTTATAAATACGTAGTTAAATTGTATTAAAAGGTATAAATTGGCAGAGTGCTTTAAAATCGGTTTCTCTGGAGGCAGACACCTACACCAGGTTAAAGTCTGTTAACGCTGTGCAAACCAAACGCAGGAGGATCTGTCGATGCCACAAGTGCTAAACGATAGCTGAATATTTCATTAAAATCTCGAGGACATTTTGAGAAATAAAAGAAGAAAAAAAATCACGTCGAATAAAACATTACGGTTACTGTAAAACAGTAATTATGGCTTCAAGAAAGCTCTTATCAAAAAACAAAGTCGGAGATTATGTATGTTACACTAACTAAAATTCCCAATGTGTAACAACATTCTGTGTATTTTATTTGTAAAAGTTATAGTTATTGAGGTTAGAACTCAAGTTAAGTTCAACTTTTGTTTTACGCCATTGCCTTTTACTAATATTTCTATAACTACAGAGAAGGCTACAATGAAGACCACTGTTTACTATGGTAAACTGCGCCGTACAAGGAGGTGTATCCTGCGTTCATCCGGATGATAGAGGTTTGCCGGATCTAAGAAGCCTACTGTGCAAAAGTATTTGCCATGCTGCGCCACACTTCTCCGCTAAGGCTGCTTTTAGAGAAAGAGAAAGAGGAAGGGAACGACAAGGAGAAAGACAGAGACGTTCATTTTATTCTATTTTGTTAACATGCTGCACATAAACACAGCCTATATACCTCTCATCATGTGTTTTAACAAGGTTTCTGTGTATTTTATATACAAAGGGCAAAGTGCCATTAATGTACATTTAGTGAGGCTTCTCTCTTAATCTGACGTATGGACAGTGACGTTATGTACGAAATATTTCACTTGGTGAACGTCAGGCAGCACAGTTGAGAGCCCCACGTATTATTCTCACTGAGCAAATAGCAGCCTAACAAACAGAAATTCAAAAGTAAAGTCAGTCACGACTTAAATTCTATTACGTTACAGACAACGCCGAATATAAAAGTTTAACTTGATGCTTCAAAAGACTATCTGTATTGGTGCACGTAAAAAAAATTATAAACACACTCTGTACCATAAAATATTTTATTAGTGTAACCTAAAGTTGATTTAGTTATATTAAATAATATGTTTGACTAAAACTATTTCTAGTGTTTTATGTTATTTGACAAACATTTTACATTGTGGGATTAGACGAACTCGAGTTAGGAGGAATTCAGCACTGTTTCACGGACAGCGCCAGAAGAGGAGAACGCGAACAGAATAGAATACAATAGAATATATACTGTCATAATAAGCAAATCACAGGTAATCATACTTTAGGAGTTTCTTAAGTCATAAGTCATGAAAAAAAACATAATTACACCACAAACAAATAGCCTAATAACAAATTAATAAAGAGCGGAATCGGGTGAAGGTGAACTCTGTAAACTCGAAATTCTTCATTGTCTTGCTGTGGAGTGAAACACGTTTTGTTAACGGTTGGGTTACTTTTTGTAGTCTGAACCAGGTCCTCCTGATTTAATCTTACACTTACTTTACGGACTACAAGAGAACCATGCTGATATTTCAGACGCCTGTAGTTTTTACTCATTGAGAAAGATAATCAATCCTGTTGCTCCCTGCATTGAATGACATCTATTTTTCCTCTTTCGATGTTTTTCGTGATCCCATAAAAGAGAAGGATTAGTCAAACAGTCAGCGAGTCAACTCTATTTCCTTTTCCCCTTGGGAATGGTCTGGGTGGAAGTTTTCCATCGACGTCTATCTATCCTCAGTCTGCTGTGGGAGGATAATTGCTCAAATTATTTTAAATATAATAGCTTTAAGGGAGACGAAAATTGAAGGGTTTAATAAAAACTAGATCTCAAATGTGACCCTAAGTATTTAGTGTTCATCCTACTTTAAACTTGTAGGATCTATAACTGAGCTGATTCACGTCACAGTAATTATTATAGAAATAATGATTATTTATTGCATTTTTGCAATATCAAGCAAGGTTTTTTTGCCTATAAAAAGGGAGGCTATATCACCACGCTTAATATCGCAAAGGCTAGCCCCTCTGTTTATTTATTTTTTCTCTATATTGCTCGAAAATAATGACCTCGGTAAAACATACATACAACGACACCTACATCGACTATAAACACAGGCCAACGAAGTTGGCACGGATTCAGTGGTTGGATTACGCAATACGGATTTACTTTAAGAATTTCGTTAATTGCACAATAAATTCGTTAATTTGTATTCTAAATAAGTAAATGTAAACTGCCGTTTTGATAGATATGATAGATTCATAATTAGCTACCGTAATGGCAAAGGTCACAGATAGAGACTGTTGGAATTTCTTTCACACGCTGCTTCTTTTCTTCACCATAACACGGGAATCATTTCACGACGTCACGTATGCTTTTTTGATTCACTTTTTTTTTTCTCCAAATAAACGCTTCAAACACTGCATTAAGGCTTTTTAATTTATAGGCTACACTGCATCAAATTCTAAATACATGATCTGTTCGTGATACAAAAAATACAATGACTAAAGTCATTATTACAAAAGCCTGTAACACAGCTAAAGTTATAGTCAAAAATAAATTATAGCCTAGTTTGTGCTTTATAATCTAGTCATGTATGTACGAAATGTAAAAACAACTTTTGACTGTAGACTAATTGTGGTCTCAGTATAGAAACTTCATAAACTCTCACAAACCCATCAGTTAAGCAATTAATTCACCGTTAGTCGATCTACCCAAAGAATGGCTGCTGACCAGTGAGATGCTTCAGTATAATTGCTAGAACAATACGTGCTGAATCAAAGACTCGGACTTTCTGGAATAGGCTATAGACCTAATACTGCACCGTGCATACAGTTCAATCACTCAATGTAGTTTAAAAAGAGTTAACGCTCTTAACATTACAGATTAAACACCTAAAATGTTGCTGTGAGGACGTAACCAGCGCCAGACTAAGAACAACGGTTTAATAACAAAAGGCTAATAGAGCTGAGGTAAATCTCAAAATGGACCGTTCTATTAATTACCAGCTTCAAATAAATATTCTCTCGTCATTTCAAGACTGAAGATTACAATATATGGCATAAAGTTGTGTATTTAATCTCCGAGTCGTCTGCTGCTTCACTCAACCCCGTTTTGTAGTCAAAACGAATTTCCAGGTCATTTGCATATGCAAATTAGGGTTAATTGCAAACCCTGTCAGGCGGTGCGTGGGAGATGTCAGAACGCCATTTTTGTTTTTCGGTTAGACCAGGCTTAGGGATTTGTCCTCTCGTTTTCAATAACCAGGAAATTAGTATGGGGTACGGAGTAAAACTTGTTTGTACAAGTACAGAGAGATCAACAGCATAACCAGTCAGTGCCTGTATACTTCAGGTGCACAGTATCTTATCTGTGAAGACGCAACAGCCTATTGATCTAAAATGTATAATTGATAATACTTGTACAATGGAACATCATTTCCAAAGGTATGAAAATGGCTTTTTTTTTTCTTTTTGCAATTAACCAGTGCAAGATGATGCGCACGCTCCTTTACTGGGTAGTTACACTCAGTTGGATTTATGGTAACAAAAGATGACATTTGAGTTGCTAATCACGTATCGGGTTCTGAACCGACCAGCATTCCAATTCAAAACAAGACCTTACAAGTACAGCCTAGCACGTGCAAACAGCTCAAAGAACGACTGATTTTAAATATAGCTAGTCTTTTTACACTATTGTCGCTCTCTACACACAGGCAGAATAAAACACTGACGTGTAGAATAACCGTGTTCCACTCTCTCACCCCCGTGCAAAATAACGATTGTCTCGGGCTGTGTTTACGCGTAAACAAAATATTTGAGAATTGTACTGTACATCTAAACGCTGAATTCAAAAACTTGATTCTAAAAATCAGCAGAAACAACCAAAGTCAATCGCATAAAGGCGATGCACTGATAGATGGTTAATAAAATATCAATTGGAGAAAAAAAGGACTCAACACCCAAAGAAAATGTAAAGGATGATAAAGTTTATGATGCTCCAGTCATATATTATATTCCCCGCGTATTTATTTATTTATCTTTTTTTTATTTCATTTAGCATTCATACTGGTATTTTCACATTGAAATCACTTACAGTAAAACACCTGAGTTTCACAAACACCATATTTATTTACGGACCTTTTGTCTGCTAGAATGCGTTGACACAATTTCAAGAGAAACCATCAGAATTACTCCCGAGTCATTATTGGCAGGATAGCGGGATACTAGGCTACCGTGCCAAGGTACGTTGCGATCCCCTGAAGCCCGGGCTCACGTTTTGCTGTAAGAGGCCAAATGTGAAAGGACCAGAATAGCTCAGCACATGCAATTCAATCCTTGTCATGAGTTTAACTGCTGATAATCGTTTTGAGAGCCTTAGCACACTTTCGTGGCCAGAAATCGTGGTGCTGAGTTGGTCAAACGCCTTCTTGCAAACACGTGTTCTTATTAGGGATAAATCTCAACAGCCTGACTTCTGGGGCGCGCGCGCGCTGGTGGTCTATGAAAATCATACAAGTAATTTCGCTCTAGCAGCGTCTCAAGCACCCACGCATATAACTAATTCGTATTTAAAACGTCAATAACACCTTTTTATAAGTAAAAATATGCTCACTGGAAGAAACTAAAATTGGAACTTAAGTTCACCAGTGTGTTTTTTATGAGCTTGTCCACCATTTTCCGAATGCCTGAGGACTAAAGTGGAAAAGCATAAAACGCAAAGTGTTTATTTATTATTATAGGAGATCCTCCTAGTGATAAAAACGTGCTGGAGAATCCCTCGGGAAAGGACTGAGATGTGTTAAAGCAATAGACTAGTAGGAACATGTTGTCGGTCGATAATTGATAATGACCCTGGGACGTGCCATCACTGAGCTGTGTCTGCCTGATTCTCACAGCAACTCTGGCGGACACGATGCCTTGGCGCATTATCTCTAACTCATTACTTCTCGGCGGGTTGGCTTTCACGAAGGGTTCGAGGCCTGCACGCCCCCGGTGCCCTGGTAACTGCGGCTTTCGCGTGCTATCCAGATCTGGAGAAAGGACAACAAGCGATGGAAATCGATGGAATTTGAGACAGAGAATGCATTAAGAGTCTGAGCTTTTAGAAAAGGGGACTCAGACGACTGATGGAAAAACCAAGACCAGCGCGGCCTCTGACAGAGTTGTCTATTTGGCAGTCGCGCCTCCTATTGAACCGGTAATTTATTCAAAGGAGATTTTTATCCCCAGCGATCTGATTCTTATGATAATCAACCGACCGAGACCCCTTTCTGTCCCCTTGTCTGGGGTCTACTCTCGGTCCTGACGGTTAAAGCTGATTTGCACGGTTTCACCCTGTCGATTCAGTGGTCACATTCCTAGACACTTACAGAGAAAAAGCCAAAGACAAAGGGTTGCTGGGAGCAAGTGCACTTGATTTAGACTGTGGGTTACAGTTAAAGGAGTCCAAGTCAAAGTGGTCTTGGTTTTTCTACAAAAGGCACTTATTTCACCACTGGACCACAACAATCAAGGCCTTGCTGAGGCTCAGATGCAGAAAATCAAACACATGATGCATAGTGAACGTGCACATTTACAAAGGAAATGTTCTTTTTTGAGAGTATATAACAAAACAAAACTTTGCCATTGCATGCACGTTATACTAACATTATAAATGTCATAAAGACTATTTATCATACTGTTATAATTGTTAACAAAAGACTGCAAATTAAAATGCTTCTTACATTTAAAAAGCCTTGCATTGCTAATTCAAGAGGGTGGGGACAAATTGTACCCGCAACGTGTCATAAGGGGAGGGCTTAAAATATGCTATATGTTTTTTGGCTTGCAGGTTGAGGCCCACAAGCGTTTAATACGCGGAATGATAAGAGGGGGGACAACGAGCAGCTCATTTCACTCTCCGTAGGGGAGGAGAGGAGCATCTCAATGGGAAATATGGGTGAAAAGACTGCGTGCAGCCCGATACGGAGACGCTGAATGGATGGGGCCACTGCAACGTCACGCGGAGCCGCAGCCATGAAGCGGAGGACCGAAGCGCTAGACAACATTCTGGAGTGCACGCAGCTGGCACGCGCACATTTATCATTGCGATCCTTCCTAAAGATCATCGATGCCCGTGAATAGGAGTGAGTATACGCTAATATTTACGTCTGTATTGTAGTATGCGTTCATAAAGCCATTGTACGAATTCTGTAATCGTGTTTTTCAGGGTGAAGCGAGAATTGATAGAAATAAGTCCCAGAACAGGTTGCGCGTGTAGCGGTCCTTGCAAGGTTTGGCGCTCGAGAAGCGCTGCTGTTGGAGGTGATAAGGGCGCATGCATCCTTCTTGAACGCAATTAACGGAAAATAGTCAATATCATTTCGGTAGTCATTTTATTTTTCATAGAAAGCCGCCAGTAGATGGTTTGAAGGTTAGGAATCCGTTATACGGATTCTCTTTTAGAAGACTCAACTCATAAGTCTGTATCCCTTATCTAATTTGTAAATTATTGGCAATTAATAAGTCAGTGCTTTTTTTGGAATTAATTTATTTAATTATTACTTGCATATCTTTGTAAATGTTTGTAAACGTCAGCGTCAAATGCATTTTTAAAGGAGAAATAAGAATTACAGCAGTGAGCTTTATGTTTGAATTAAAAGACTTAATTTAGAATATTTACCGGTTTTGGGATAAACAGGTAGCGCGGGGAAGCTCGTGGTTTATTTTATGATTTTTGACTGAATCTTCTTTTATCATTAAGCCACAGAATAAAACAAGAATAACAGAAATAATTCGCTTGTATGATTCATTCAAAATACGCAGGAAAGCTAGAATGTATATTTACAGAAGAAGTAGCCTATACTTTGCAAATGCACTCAAGAATTGTTTCTAAAAACCTTGGCATGAATGACTGTAATTTGTATTGTGTGATGTTTATGAGAAACAGGCCTGTGCGCATGACGTGTCTAATCCTGATGGCCAGCGTTCAGATTTATCACAAGGCCGAATATCTGCTCTCCACGTGCCTCTTTCACGCGCGTTCTGCTCAGTCCCCTTTATCTTACTTCGTGTAAGGGGGCTTGTTATAATTCATTAAGTTTGGGTTTTATCGGTTTATAAAAAAATGCATAGACATGTAGCAAATATAGATAGACTTTGTAGGGCTACATTATTACAAATATTAACAATACGATTGTAACAACTGACCGAAGGATGACCAGCCTCATTCATGGATTGAAATCTTACTGCTGTCACAAATCTCGTCCCCTCTCTTGCACTATACAGCTATACACCATGTCCATTAAGGCATTATGTTAAGATATCAGCAATCTAAAGTAACCTATGTGAGGGGAAATTGTACATTTGTGACACTTAAAAAGTTGTAACAGGTTATAGGCTATATAGGGCTCGTTTCCCAATCGCGGACGTTAAGGTGTGGTCTACCTCATATCTCTGTTGCTCATGCGGGCTGTGTTATGGCTGGCGTATATCATTCCCAAATATACTATACATCGCTGTAACACTCGGTCGGAAAGGAATTTCTAAAGAAAAAAAGAAAGAAAGAAAATCAAACACAAGTTCTTTTCTCACGTTGTCCTCTCTCTTTGCTTCTTTTTCCCCATGTAGGACGTCCGTTAGAGAAAGAGAGAGATTTTACACGAGGGACAATTTACACAGGTAGCTACACATATAAAGATATTCGTATTTTAATATTCTTACTGTTATCGTATTAGCCTATATCGTACACACACACACACACACACACAGGCTACGAACACAATCATACACAACCACGGACACATTTGTAGTGTGTGAAGTAGAGAGTAGGCCTATAGATAGCTTTTTATAGCTACACTTAATTTTAGGCTAATAATATTTAGATTTGTATTTATTTTATTTTATCTCACGGTTATAGTGAATATAAATAAAACCCACATGACAATAATAACGAATCATTCCAATTATTTTGAAAGCAATTCCCTCGACAATTAGACTATAACAATATTTAGAGTAACGTAACAAACTTTCTAATTAAGAAGTTTCGTCAAACTGTCTTTATGTAGGCTTATTTATAGTCTGTTAATTTCCGTTCCTTATTCGTCTTTAACTGCTTCATTTTTAATTCACATGTTAATAGGTTTTCAGTTACTCGTAACAGCTAATACAATGAATGGCTTTGTCCATGTTGTCTTGCACGCCTTTTACACCAAAACAATCCTTAAAATAAATTCAGATACAGCCTACAATATTTAAAGACGCAAATGGACACAAAGAAACAAACAGGCCAAAACAGACGTCTCCTCTGTTGCTTATTCTTACTGAAACCTATTCTTTTGAAAACATAAGGTCAATCATTAATAGCCTATTTATTCTGATAAAATCTTAAAGTAGCAATATATTTTAGCCCAGATTTGTTTGATTCGAAAGATTAAGATTTAAAAGAGACAGCCAAATATTTTTTTTAGCCTAGAGCTTATCGCTTCTCACACGAAAACAGTTAATCACGACAGTGTCTTTGAGGTGTTAGGTGAATATATTTAAGGACACGTTTATGAAACCAACTATCTGAAAGATTAGTTAATTAATGTCCCTTTCCGTCAATTCTTGGCATCAATCAATATTTTTCAGTAGGCCTACAAAAAGCAGGAAACCGTAGTGACGCAGCATGTGATGTGAATATAATCAATGTGATTATCTCACCGCCACCATTAACAATAAAAATGAAAAAACAAACATGCATAAACTAAAATAAAATATTATTATTAACTAATTTTATTACTGTCGTTGTGATGCTGGTGGTGTGAGATAATACTCATAATAATTATAAAGTAATAATAATAATTATTATTATTCTATTGACATTTTAATACAGAATTGTTTTTCAGTTATCTCAGAGCATGCATGTGTCTACCTGTGTATCTTATAAGCATGGTTGTGTGTGCAAACTGTTCATTTACAGGGAAATGCATTCTAATTTACAGTCAAAAAGGCTAGCTGGCTGAGGACATTTTGTCCCGTTAACAATGTGCTGGTGCCGTTAGTAAAATAATTAGATGATGAGCTGTGTGTAGAGTAAATAAAAGTGTTTGAACTTGCCCTTGTGTCGCCATTTCCACTGAGCTTGAAAGGCTGTAATAAGTGATGACACTCTCTCTCCCTCTCCCTCTCTTCTCTTTGATTGCAACACCTCTGAGAGTGTATGGGGAGGGGCTCCTCTCACACAAAGGCTTTTAATTGGACCAGCTCCTCTTTTATTTGCATAAAATCAGACTGACTGAGAGTCCTGAGAAAGAGAGAGAGAAACTGAGAGAGAGACCTCATGATTCTGCCACTTAGCACTGAAAGACAGGCTTTTGAAACACAAACAACAGCGACTTGAGGGTAAATTTGCGGAAAACTAAAACAACCAGTGTTACTATTCTTTTTGCTTTTTTCCCATCAGCACAGTCAGGGTCTTTTTTCCCATTTAAAAATAAATCCCAGCCTTTGCGGGACGCGTTTGAGGCCATCTCTCACCCAGGGAGAATGATCAGCCTGCAATGCAAGACAGAGACAACAAGCAGTGAATGAACCCCTTGCATATCTAAAAACCAGTTAAGACTGGATTAACAGACTGGTGAACTCATATACTAGCAGGTTTTAACCAGTCAGCAGTGAAAGGAGATGTATGAGAAGTAATTAGTAGTCTATAAGCAAGACACTCCTAGCACAGTTGTGATCATTAATGAATGACTTGTGTTAAACACATCAGGTTTAATTAACACTAGTGTTCAATACTAAATACAGTTGACTTCAATCCAGTCCTAATTACAAAATTAATAAAAATTCTTCTCTTTTCAGGGCCCAGTTCAAACCCCGGTTGGGTTTTTTTATATGGTGGAAGAGGACGGGTGGCCGGAGGGGTTGGCTGTTATCTTTGGTTATCTAGCTGTATGAGTGTTATTCATTCTTCATAAAGCTAGATAACCGAAAGTAACAAGAATCCCATTACACACCTGAAAGGCATCACCCCACCTTGAGATCTGTACTCCTCTCCTCTTCTCTTTTTCCTCCTAAGTCTCCCTCACTCTCTCTCCTCCTCAATCTCTGCATCTTATTGCGAGGGCAAGTCACAAAATGGCCTCCTTCACTGCTGATAGAGAAGGTAAGCAGCATTTTTTTCTTTCACAGTTATTTTTTTTTTGTTTGACAAACAAGCAATGATTGTTCCTTCCTTCTCATACAAAAGAATTACGCAGCATCATCTTTCCTCATAATGCCTAATCCTTGTCATTACCCTCCTTATAATGCATGTAAAAATAGTGTTTCCACTCTGGGTTGGTGCTAATGTGATTGTTAAAGGTGCATTAACCTAGAACTAAAGGAATATGCAAGTACAAAACAGCTATATATATTTTTTTTCTGAGAAGCCCGTTATGGAACTTGTTCATATTTGTCATACTTACGTGCATGAAAAATTAAAGCAAACAAATCATAAGAGCGGATGTGAAACGTTCAAACTCAACTGCAATGTCTTTTGATGTAAAATGCATTGCTCAGGGACTAGATCTGGCTAGTATTAGATAAACAAATTGGATGTTCAATTCACAGACACATTGTAAACAAGGGAAAATGAAGAGGAACAGGAAAAATGCACATTTACGCAAGTAGGCAACAACTTTAATTAGAAATAATGCATAGAATGAAAGTCACGCTGAACAAACATCAGCAGGATGCACTGATGAAATGTAGGTTATTTGGTAGAATCTAAAATTCTAATACACAGAAACTGCGGATTTGTATGGATAAAACCTGGTTTATGCGAACATGCAGTGCAGCCTGTAAGCTGCTAGTCTCAAAGCACAAAGCAGCAAGCTGAGGCTTAACACTAGGGCCACATGACGATCACCCACGGGTGCCTGTCTAACACCCAGTCCGGTGCTTTCCGCAGTATTAGTCTGCAACGAACACACATAGCTCATTCACTCGATACCTTTGTTCAACAAAGTTGGTGAGTTAGGACCCCATTGTCTTTTTCAATACCGACCCGGACTCTCTCAGTTCAACTCATGCGTTTGAATAATTAACAGGCTAAAGCGTTCCCACACAAATTTGGCTGCTATTCTAAGCTTCGGATGCATCCGGACCTTGAGCCAGCGCTGAGAAACAAACAACAATTGTTTGAACTCGAATTTGTTACGTTTGTGCTGAGAGGTTCTTGATTGGATGTGACAGTTGGCTGGGTTATAAATGGGGCTGGAATGGAGCCAGCTCCGGGATGGCCGCTTTCTAAGTGGCGGAGCTTGTTGGGATGGTCCTGAATACAGGTCTTTGGGTTCAGCAGCTGAACCTGAACAGTCTTTGGCCATTAGGAGGCCAATACCACAATTGCTCTTCACTTTTATGCTTGTGATCAGTGGATGGACATAAGCCACCAGATCATCACACCTTTGGACGTGTTTTAAAGAGATTTAAAGAATCTCATCTGCAATTAACAGAATTACAGTACAATTCAAACTTCTGATTTAGAAATGCTATTATTAACAGGTGCATTTTAATAGTTGAGAATGGAATTTATGTGGTGAGACGCTGCATTAGTGCTGTAGCCACAGAGAGTGCTGCTGCATTGCAGGTGCAGGGATTTAACTGTACATCTCTCAGAGCAAAAGACTAATAGAGTTTGATTGTTGTCACTGAGATTAGATAAATAGGATTGATCAATTGTGTGTACATGTGTTTAAAAACTCCACATGCACATTAGCACTGAATGGATTGTGTCCTCCAATGCTTCGGAGCGGTCTCTACTGAACACATTTTTTTGATATCACTGACAAAAGCTGCTATTTGTCACATTGCATTCACTAATGACTGGTTGTGAAGCAGTTGTTATCCACTGCTTACTCACTATGGTAAAATAATAAATTATAATTTATTAAATCCACACAAAACAAAGAAAGCAGTGGTAGGCTAATCAACATGATTAATTACTTAATATTTATAAAGTCATAATTTTGGGCATAATTATTCGAAACTGCCTATTTTAGAGACATTTTATAGTTGTCAAAGAATAATGTTTTAGTGCAAAAATATTTTGTATATTTGGAATAGAATATTGTAGGCCTATGTCGGTCAGTCTTGCATTCGGTTGCATTCAATGCAACTAAAGCTCAGATCAGAAAATTCTGTATTCACATAAAGTCAGAACTTCACACCGTTCCCATGCAACACTCCATTGGAAATGACTTTTAATCTCTATTGTTTGTCAAAGTTACTAAAAAGGCAGCTTTAGAGTTTGTGCTGTAATTCCAAAACTGTTAAGGTTTACATGCAATAACATGTTATCTTCATTTTGCCTGCTTTCCTGGTATAAATGCACTTACTATTGAAAAGACCTAAACTGCAACTTACAGATCATATCAATCATTATTGTCTTGGTTTGCATACACCTTCTTTTTGCTCACTTTACACCAGCTTAGCAGTAAAATGCACATCTTGACATAGTTACGATAAGCACTAAACCACAGTTACAAAACGTCCTGAAAACTGGAATAAAAGAAATGTCTTAAGAGTACATTCTTTAGGTGTATATTAGTAACGTGATGCTTCTTGGCAACTTACTTGAATGGTTAGAATACCTTGACTGTTCAGCATGAAGGTAGTAGCAGGTATGGCATTCAAGCTGGACACGTCAAAGCATTAGGAATAATGAATGCCATTGCTTCTAATCAAACTCAGACCGCTCTCCTCTCAGTTGGTCTGGATAGCAGGGAACAGAAAGGAAAAGTGCGAATGGCAGTTTTCTTGCACTTAGCATTTCGAACTTCAAGTGTCAACTAGAAAACCAGGCATTGTGCCCTTATCTTTACCACCCTCCTCCCCTCTCCCGTCAACTGTACTGTCAATAGAGCCAGTCCACTTGTCACAGAGACAATGGATTCCTTTACCAACCTTTTGACAGAGTCCCAGTCACATCAGCCAGACTGCTTTTGGTGAGCGCCGCTCTGATTCCTGCCCCCGGCAATGCTTCTCTTTCTTTGGACGGAACTCACCAACAGAGCCCCAAAATGGCTGCACTGTTGGAGAGGAAACTGAGGAATAGACGCCGTTCTCTCTGACCCCCTCCTGCCCTAACGTCGCCCCAAAGAACTGTGAATTCCCTTTAGGCTGTTAGAGAAGTCAATGGGCCCACACACACAAAAAGGATTAAACACTCAGCAGTAACAGGTGTAGCCAAACGCTGTCCTGACTACATGAAAGGCTGATTCATCACACACGCTGTACGGCGACAAGAAGACCACACCATTCTCGTTTAGACATTCAAATTCAGTCTAAAGGAATGAATGGGTAATTGCACAATGGCTTCGTGTTTAGACCGTGTCTGAAAATAGCTGAATAATAACACCAAACGCTGCTATACGAATTATTTACACTCATAGATTTAAGAAATGTGAGCCGTTGAAGAAACAAATATTCTGTTGTAAAATCATGCATCTGCCCGATTTTAATGGGCCACTCTGTTGAAAGCTTGGCATGGCGAACTAGTACTCGCTCTGGTGAAATGACTTTTTTTTCCCCTACTGAAGCATCATTTGGATGGCTTTTCACATGCTGTCCACTCTCTGCCACATTGTCCTGCGCTCTCTTCAACACACCTACATGTCCACTGAAAGCACACAGTCCTATTGTTACCTCAGCTGTTAATGTCAGAGGCCTGACAATGGTTCCTATTTGCAGTATTTGCATAAGGCACTTTTCCAGCAAGCGTTTGGAGTGGTCTTGAGAGAGGGTCCACTTTATCCAGCCACAGCAAAAAAATGTCAAGTGCCAATTAGGGAAGGTTTGCTGCCTTTCAGCAGAACCCCACCCCTTCAATCCCTCTTTATTTACCCCTCAGCCAACTCTCTCACACTCCGGCCCGGCTAACAGCACCTTAAAACAAAGACCATTTCTACCTCAGCTACCTCAGAAATTACTCTAAGTAAAGACTAGCCCACCAGGCCGAGTTGTTTCCCCTTGCGAGACCATCCAGGAGACAATAAAGACTCCGTGAGCTGCCGAGATGATTAACAGGGTTTCATAGTCCATCCTCAAGATGAACCTGCGAGATTGGGTTTCAATTTTGAGCTGGTACTGGTAATTCTGGTGCTAGTCTGGGGTGCGTTTCCCAAAGGCATAGTTAGCCTACTATGGTCGCAAGTTCCGTTGTTACCAGCATAGTTCAACGATTCGGTGTTTCCCGAAAGCATAGTTCAAACGA
>JAUMHP010000070.1:11932944-11953393 GCA_032361065.1 Enteromius trimaculatus
TTTCTTTCAAATATATTCTTACTGATCACTATAGGTGGAGTGATTCAGTCATACTAATTTACATATTTGGCTTGACGAAAAAGCATTCAAGTTAAATTATATGAAATCAAAATGTATGCTACATTTTTATGCACTGGTCACTTGGTTGAGATCAAAATACCAAGGCCATGCACAAACCTGGCAGTTATCACTAAAGCAACGGTCTGCAAAATCTACAGGAACGAAGACACCCTACTCAAATCAAACCAGGCCCCATATAATGTTTTAAAGTTGCTTTTATTAACAACAATCAATATTTCATGTCCATTGACCACCTGCAATATTATCAATGACCCATGGCCTAGACTCCAGCATTGAACAGCATGTTTTGAGAACCTACTGCTGCAGCAATTTTACCCCAGCGATTCTCTGCAACCACTAGGAGAAGCTACAACCGTAATCCTTTAGGAATTTGAATTAAACCTAAATCTGCTGGTTAAACAGTGACTGATCAAACTCTGCCCGGATTAATATAACAGGGGAAAATGAAAATGAAATGAATTTTTAAGTTCAGCATAGCACTTCTAATACCAAAATAAAACGGTCTTTTAAATTCAGGTGTTTGAGAAGGAATCAAAAATCATAATAGGAGATGATAGATCGAATCAGGGTTTTAAGTGACATTTAAGATTTGAAAGATATAGTTAATCAAAACCTATGTTTTTCCAAAACTGCATGACTTTCTTTCTCCTCCAGAACAGAACTTTTGAAGATATTTTGAAGTAGGTTGGGAACCAGTTTTGGTTACAAAAAAAATAAAAAAACATTTTATGTTCCACAGGTGAAATAAAATCATACAATTTTTGAATGGCATTAGGATGAGTACTGAGTAAATTATGAAAATGTTTATTTTTGTGTGAACTATCCCTTTATTGTAATGAACTGGCTTTAACGAGACAACATTAATGTGATTTTTTCAGAAGTTCCCACAAAATGCCATCCATGATTCAGACAGATATGAGTCCATTCATTATCATGGAGTGACATGAGATTTGATGGGAAAGGCTTTCTCTGTGGCATGATGTCGTAGATACAGGAGGCCACCGTGCTCTTCTGAGAGCGCTCTTTAATGCCGTCTCTAATATATCACATATGGTCTCGGGATTAAGCGGAAGACAGACAGGAACACACATAAAACAGAGGGCCTGAACACTGGCTGCACTCCACAATGACACTTTTAGGGGGCTGGAACCCTTAATTAAAGCACAGACGTGAAAAGGGGGCGCAGACAGAGAGGGGAGTAGAAGAAAAGCAAATGAGATGGAGTCCTTCAGACTGTCTGGGAAAGAGTGTGGGAGCGTGTTGCCCCTTGTACATGTGTGCACATGTTTATGTGGTGGGGGGGTACAGACTTATATCATATCAAACTGTAACATACACACAAAAACTTTAAAACGTATTGCTTCATACTAATGTTCAGCACTGTTCTTATATTTCAGACAAACACATCACCATACTACATGGATGTAGGGCACTGCACATACACACCAGTCTTCTGTGTGAGAAGCACAAAGAGTAGGGGTGAAAGGTCAAATAAGCACACTAAGATGGGTGGCTTTCTCATGCTAATTGCCATACCCATGCACCCCCAGTTCTGTCTGATACAGAGTTTTGGGGCTCCCTGATGGCACTGGGTAACATCCTCCATGAGCATCCTGGGAAGTGGGTGGTAACTGATGGTATGTGTCAAGGATGGATAAAAAGTGAAATATCGTTTAGCCTCGTGGGGAGACAAACGACGACAGGCCGAGACATTAAAGATTTTGTGAAAAGAGCGACGTCTAGACACGAATGAAAGATACTTGAGGCCTCGTTCAAGTAGATTGGATTGTTTGTTTCGAATGAGTCATGCAGATGAACTACACTGAGACTGGAAAAGACTGTTGTGTGCGTTTACATGCATGGATTTCCAATGTGGAGAAAAATCTTTGATTTTCACTGTTTCATGTAAATTGGGGTAAAGAAACATCAATGTGAGAGAATGTGACTGCTGGAAGATGGAAAGTGTATGCACTGTTGAATTTTTTTTAAATATTGCATCACAATGCATCAAAAAAAAAAGAAAGTGGAACACACAATCACCAGAAAAGGCAGTGACAAAACTCAAATTCTAAGGAAAGCACCAGATAGATTTGGATGGGAGTGAAACCCACCCAAACAACAAACGTTTATTAGCTATTTAAATGAGGGCATTGCATAGAGACTAAGCCTAATCCACAAACTTCAGAAACCTTTCTGAATTATATATATAAAAAAATATTATATTTTTTTTTCTTCTAGCAACATGTTCACATGGTTAAGGTGGCACACACACACACATGTTGGTTTTTGTGATTTATGAGGACTCTCCATAGGCGTAATGGTTTTTATACTGGACAAGTGTTATTGCCCTACACCTACCCTACACCACCCCTTTCAGGAAACTGTGTGCATTTTTAGATTTTCAAAAAAACACCATTTAGTATGTTTTTTAAGCCTTTTGAATTACGGGGACACTGAAAATGTCCTCATAAAACACCTACATATTGTAATACCTATGTCATTATACAAATTTGTGTCCTCATAAACCACATAAACCCGTCCAAAACTGCAATTATATAGCTATACACAGATAGCAACAAATATCAACTGGCCATTTTTCTACTGTATGCAATTATTTTTAAGTACAGTCAACCTGTGAATGCAGTTACTTTCTAATCATTATCTAATAATGATGGCGGATGTAGAATTTTGCTGACTTGGAGCCAACTTCTGGAAAAAAAAAAGAGAAATCCATTAGTCTAAACTGTGTGCTAATTAAGCCTTAATAGCTGAGAAACTGTTTGGAAACTCAAACCTCACACTTCCCTAATTCTCTCACTTTTTTAATCACCCCTTTGTCATTTTCTAAACTAAAACTCACACATATTTCATTTTTAATCACGAGCTTAATTACAGCTGCTAAACGTGTAGTTGTGTTAAATTCAAAGAAACGGTCTACATAGCTTCACGATCAATGTATCAGCGGTTTCAGACGCTGTCATTGACGTGACAATCCGTGAAATTGTAATGAAGCGAATCCGCGCGCAGCCGCAGGGTGTGTCTGGGAAACCACAAAGCACGACTGGTTTCTTTCTGTAGCCACCGTGATAGCGACTCTCGGAGATGAAAGGGTTAATACTACCAACTTGACGGACAATAACTTACAGCGGTGACAGATGAAAGTGAGTTATCGGATCAGACACTGATCGATTTGCCATTAAATAGCGACATCAAATGTTAATACTGGCCTAAAGACCACCATCTATGCAAAGAAAACACAAATGGTAATATTAGCCTATACAATAGATACAATTAACGTTAGATTTAAAAATAAATAATTGTGTGAATGCAACGCAAACCGTCTACACGCACGGTTAGACTGCATCAGCCCACAACTGTTTTATTCTATTTAAAGGCTATTAAAATAATGTTTGGTGCATCATTAAATTGATGTTTATTTGTTTTATATTAGAAATACAGAGCAAAAAAATAATACCTATAAATCAAAGTTAATTTATGGAAGAAGGGGAATGTCAATCATTAGAAATTACAATGAAATCATTAAAAAACGTCTGTTCTGTCCTACATGTTCATGAAATCTTCCTTAATTTTTTAATTAGTCTATTTTATATTAAGTAAAAGGAAACCACTGTTGCTCTTAACAACTCTAATGCAACTTCTGGTGAAAAGCCCAATTATTCTGCTTCTTTTTTTTCTTCTTTTTTTTAGCATTTTTCGTTCTTTTGATGTTAAATATAATTGCACGGCCATACAGTTCATGGTGTGGAACTTCATCATGCCTGTGTGCAAAGCGAGGCCCCCTCATTAGTGCGCGCGCATCTTATTTTTCCTCCTTGAGGAATTATGTGACGTCAGCCTCAATTAACAACACAGGGTCAACGGGATTAAAACACAGGCTACCAGTTCTCACAGTTTCTCTCGCATCAAAGTAAAGCGCCTTTTGTTTACTGCGCCTCTTCGGCTGGACTGTGCGCATTCTATACACTGCAGGACCCAATTAAAAACCGGAAAACAGTAAATGAAGGCAATGAGATCATTCACGGACCCGCTGATATTCGTTCCAACCAATCAGAGTGAGCCAAATAAACCGAGTGTTTTTCGAAACGCAAAAAAGGTTTGTGATTGGGAGTGGGATGCAGACTCGTGTCTGAAACGTAAATATCCATTTAAAGGCATATTTTTGTTATAGCATTCGTTTCATTTTGATGGTCTGGGAGTTACATAAATTATTATTAGTAAAAGTTGCTAAGATTAGCCTATTATTTTCATTTCAATCCAACCAGTGGTCAACTGACAACTATCACTATCGGGATGTTTAGCTTATTAACATTTTGAGAAATTAACCAAGTTGCATACTTTTTAAAGACCCTTCGAATTAATCAGAAGGCAAATGTTTTTATTACAAAGAAAAAGGCAAAACTGTAAATTGTTTTGCACAATTGTTTTTGCGTCAAGAATATGTAATATATAAATACTTGCAGTTGTTTTATGATGCCACTTCAAATAATTTCTTAAATCGTGCATTGTTTTGATAGAAGACCTATTTATTCGGGACTAAATTGCTATATCTAAATCGCTTTAATTTTACGTTAATTGTAAACAGGTAGTAGGCTAAAACATCCAAAATATGAGAAACAGAAACTACAAACAAACAAAAGCAGGATAATAAATGAAAACAAAAGAATTAGAAGTTGGCTACTGTATAAGTTACCCAAGATAAGTGGTCCAAATACATTAATCTTTTACAGTCTGATGATAACTTCCGGTTGCACAAACTTTTTTAATCAAAATATCTAGAAAACTGTATATGTACTATTACGTGAAAGAACAAATTAGCAGGTCTATACATGAATGTGGATATATGGAAATTAAAAAGTTCGTCATATGCATCGACAAAATATGTTGCTGTAAAGAAGCAAATATTTTTAGAGTCAAAGGCCTGGAGCGGAGTGAGGTGTAGTGAAGCAAGAGTAAGATCAAAAGCTGTATTTCAGAGAAAGAATAACATTTGCCAGAGAAGTGAGGAGAGCTGGATGATCCACGGCGCTTAAGCGTGGGCTCGCCTATACACTTTTTCCGGGTTTGATGTCAGCCGAAGGGTGGCTAATGAGAGACGACAAGCGACTGACGAAGGGACGAGAGGTAATTGGCACGGAGTCGTGGGAAACCATAAACAAACAGCTGCCAATGGTATTTTGTTTTTCTCATCCCTTATACTAGTGAAAAGAATCAGAAGCGGAGCTGCTCACTGGCAGCTGGGAGCGGAGAGCGCGCGAGAGGCCCAAATAACAAGCTTAGGGATTATATACAGCGTGCCACTGCCATCACACATCACAGGATCATCAACACTCAACATGAAATATTCACTCTTTCCGACTGCTCACAGAGAAAACTCATCGTTTTCCCATCACGGCTGCTGTTCGTCAAAAATACGTAGCCTACCTTACTCACAGCAGACGCCATTTTTAATTTTTTCGCCAATGAAAAACAAGCTGTGAGAGGGGTTATGTGCCTGTATGACTATTGATATTACGCTATATAATTTCATAATATATAAATATATCAAATGTAAATATATATATATATATTGACATATTATCTTAATATATGATAATATATCAGCATTGTATAAATTAAATAAACGTTATAGAATGAATATTTTATACATAGGCTATTTATCACTTAAACATAAACTTGATTTTATTTATTAGAAATGTAGATACTACCTGCAGTGGCACTTTTAATTTTCAACCATTTTAAGATTCATTACTGATGATAAAAAATTCTGAAAACGTATTAAATTGAGTAGAAATGAAAACAAGACGTTGTTATAATTATAAAAACACTTTACTGTGTGTTATGAAGAGAGAGAAAGAAAGATCCCGCTTCATAAACTAGAACTGTTCTAAAAAAAAAAAAAAGGATTATTTATTTTTAATTACAGTGGATGGATTTCAATTAATGAAAATAAAAACCTTAATCTAAAAAAGCCAGTCCATTAAAACATTATTGAAGAGCGTCTGTAATATTTCTAGTATTTTGGTTTGGAAAGTTTTTCTGTAGCATAAAAAGATTAATTGTTTGTGGTCAAATTATGGTGATTTTAGTTTAAGCAGGGAAGTTCATAATATACCATAACTGATTCACATGAATAGCTTTAGGGCAGCGATGAATGAACTGATATATGAATGTTGGTTTAACCTCACAGTGGGATGGACATATCCTTAATCAGTCATAAGGTGGATGTTAAACATAAGGAGGGGTCCCTGGGGTAAGCCCTCTGGGCAAATCCCTCCCTTAGCACGCCCCGCTATCCTTGTGACCTGCTTGTCCTTGCCTAACAGGGTCAAGCCTCCAATTAGCCAGGGGTCAAAGGTCAGGGTCCTATGCTCTAACATATGGCTATATAGGCTGATGACCTGCTCTTCAACAACAGGCCAATGTCAGCCATGCACTGTTATGTGAGCAGTGTGTTGGAGAAATATAATTTTTTACACAAAACTATTTAGGTTCATTTAGTTCAGACTCAGAGACACAAGGAACTGTTTTATTAGCTTGTATTTTTTTACAATTACCTATACAATTATTGTTGATGTAGTAAACTATGATTCAGAGTTGCAATTCCTGTAACTCAGCATAGCTTGTTTCATTAAATAGAAATAAAAGACCAGCTGGATTTTCCACAATTCTTGTATCTGCTGAGCAAGCGAAAGTCAAAGGAAAATAGATTTTGTCATCAAACTAGCTTGATTCATGTTAAAGAAAGCATTTTAATTTATGTGCTCATGTAATGGCTTTATCAAAGGCAGAGATTGTTCAAAAGGACGGTAAATTTAATTCAATTTAATTAATCTTGAGTCCCAAATCTTTTCTTCTGCTTCCCATTTCATGTAATCGCGAATGCATGCTTTGGCATTGACGAAGGCACATAAACTGCTCCCCACCATGGTGTCGCAAAACTACATCGTTTGCGATATATATCCTAGCGATTTGGGGTTTGGAAGGAAAATGTTAAAAGGGCACAATTGAGCCAGTCATGCATGTTCTGTGCATTCACTCGGCGTGGGCGTAATTCTCCAGAACACTTTTCCTTTGATTTCTTTCAGTTTTCACAGTGTCTCTCAAATGCCAATAATAGACTTGTCCATCAGCCTCTCCCTCCCTTGGAGTTAATTGGAGCTGTAGAGATTCAGACCAAGCTCTGAAGTTTGATTCATCATTGGATCACTAGATTATTAGATTAATCCTCCCCAAGATTAATGCCCCACCTGGACCCCCTCTACCCCCCTGCCAGGCTGTTCTGCCCCTTCAAAGCCCCTAACGGCCTCTGGGTTCTTTGATAAGGCTGACCTGTACCGTTTCACATAGGGATGCTCTGAAATGTGTGTGTGTGTGTGTGTGTGTGTGTACTCATGACCAACCACCAGGGTTGTTTGCTTACAAGAGACTTTTGCAGAAATGCTTCCTGAAAACAAGGAGCTGGAAACTCTGAGATTCATTATTTCACAGTAGCACCCTGTGTGTTTTGTTTTAATTTAAAAGAAACAGCCATGAATTTAAAAGTAAAAAAAAAAGGTCATGTTTTAATAGCATTTTTAGCAGCAATTTGCAATAGTTAAAAATCTCCTTTCCACAAATGTGCATTTTAGCATAAAATCATGCTTACCTGCTATAATATATTTCACAATATGAATCGTTTGAGCATAATTGTGCTTGATGCTAATTATGATTTTTAAAAACAATATTAAATATTAATGCTAATCCTTAAATGCTCTGATACATTTTTCCTGAAGAATTAAATATTAGCATAAGTGCTTAAATTTGCCTGACAGTTATTCTATATTTTAAAAAATCACACAAAACATTAACACTACTGCGTGAATGATCAAATAGATTTCACCGCATATATTAATGTTTTTTTAAATAAAAAAAAATTACACAAAGCATCACCACAAGTGCTTAAATGTTCAAAAAAGATTTGACTGGCAAAATGTTTCTATATTAAAAAAATATACAAATTGAACAGATACATTTTGCCTAATAGAAATATTTGAATATTTAATAAAACTAAATTAAGTGGCTGTAATATTCCCATCTCACTCCCACATCTAGATTTGTCCCGATTGATACAAACCCAGCATCTGATGCTCATGTCAGGGTTATAGCGAGTTGCGCATCCCTTCACAGCAGAGAGCAGTGTGGCACAAAGAGTCGGGCTAATGAGGCTTGAGTGGCACTGGCATATACAAAACGCTTGGCATCTCTTGGCAAGCACATCCTTCTATCTCTCTCACTCTCTCTCTCTCTCATCATCGCCTTTGCTGGCTCTTTCCGCCAGGCCCATGGTTTCCTGGCAGCGATGCCCGTCTCTGTATGCCATCCTGGGAGGCGTCATATCCCCTCCAGAGAGCTGGCCCCTGTGGCTGATGGAGCCTTTCAGTCCAGAGAATGGGGGCATTGTGAGGAATTGTGGGTCATGGCCGGAGTAGGCGGCAGTTTGCTCATATACAGGCCCCTCACACACTCACACAGGGCGCTTAGAACTGAGAGCCAAAGATAGACATCCAACCTCTCAGCTTTAAAAATGCCTCCTCAGGAAGTAGCTGTGTGAGAAAGTGTGTGTGAGAGAGGTGCATGGCAACACTGGAAGTATGCTCGCAAGTGTTTGTGTGTGTGTGAGTTTCTCTTTGACCGCTTAAAAGCTAAAAAGAAACAATTTCACGGCATTGTGCAACAGTGTGTTTGTGTATGTGATTTGGTGCTTGCATACATGCTTTCATTACCTTCATGTCTATTAGAGAAAGCATTTCTTCAAAGGAGTAAAGTTTTTTTTTTTTTTTTTGGTCTGGATGTAAAATATGTTCATTTTCATAATAAAATGCAATTCATACATACAATGACTTCAATAAACCTTTTCTATGATTTTCTGATTTCAAATCCAGGCTGTAAAACGTCATGTGGTGGGATGTTATGATATTTATGAGTCTGTTACAAAATTTTCAACTTTTTATTTGTAACAATTTTTAATTTTTAAATAAAGATGCATACACTCACATGTAAAGTATTGAAGGTGTAAGAAAAATATATTTTATTCATGGTTACATTTTTATTATGACATTCAAGAGTCCATAAATTGTAACGTTTTTGAAAACCACATTTATACTGACAACATTTCATGTTCTTTTAATTCATCATGGAAACTTATTTGCCATTGACACGTACATAAATAAGTAAAGACAAAACGGTAATGTATAACGTTTCTGCCTGTGAAAACAAAGCATCGGTCAGTCGGATGATTTCTAAAAGGGAAAAAAGAAACCGCACAGCACAATCATATAAACCTATATGAGCCAATGTATATTTTATACTATATTTAAATCAGAGACCAAGACGTGTGTATGCATATCCATCTGTAGATAATGTTTAGTATAGCAACTAAACATCGGTGAAGCTTGTCAGGTATCTACTGTAGAGACAAGAACCAGGTCCATCTCAAAGCTCACTCAGCTCCACCTAGTGGCTTAAAGAGAACACACACTCATTCACCCATTCACTGCATTTTCAACCCATATAGGCTACCTCTCACACATTCTCTCAATGCATAGTGCTCATTTTCCCACCGCTGACAGCCGGAGTGGCCGGAGGTGTTTTGGCACATGATGTATCCTTCCACAAGCGTAGGAGGAGGAAAATAGTACCAATGTTTTGTCCTCTGCTCATGCAGCCCATCCACGGACACTCTGCCTCATTAATATTCAGCCACCGGACTCCTTTCTCTCACCGTGCTGCACTAAGACAAAAGAGCATTGTGGAGACACCTCCTGTTTTAATTATGACGAGAAGGTGCGGAGGGGGTGTGTATCGTGCTGTGTGTGTGTGTGTGTGTGTGTGAGAGAGAGAGAGAGAGAGAGAGAGAGCGAATACATTAATTTATGTGTAAACGTGTGATTTGCTGGTGTTTATGTCACTCTTTCTGACATTATATGTGTCAAGTGTGTATATTTGTGTTTTTTTGTTTTGGGTTTTTGTTTCTTTAAGGCTATATGTTTCCCTCTCTCTCCATCTGTGTGTGTGTGTGTGTGTGTTTGTAGTGCAGCTGCAAGTCTGTTGTGGCTTGTTGCCATCATGCAAATTGGCATCTGATAAAACAGCATTGACTGAATTTGCTTAAGGGATGTAGAGGGAAGGAGTAAATAGGAGAGAATTAGTTCTTGTTGCAAAACCCATACAGTCACACAGCATTTCCCGCTCTCTCTTTCTTTGTCTTTTCCCCCTCCATACCCAATGAATCATCCCCAATTGAATAAACCAAAATATTCTTTGAACTTAAAATAGCTTCTCCTTTCTTGCTCTTATTATTTCTCAGAGAAATATGTGCGTTTGATGACTGACATTAAATGCCATAAGCTCCTGACTGACCCACACTGTTATTATATCATGTTTATATTTTTATTTTTATAAGGTGCCCTGTGACTGAGAGGAATATATTGGTATTTTGATTATTTTATGATTATTATTATTATTATTTATCCACTGATTTTGGATTTTTTATCATTTATTACATGTTTGTGCCTATGTTTTAAATCACCATCTAGCATTAATTTAAATGTATTCAAAATACTAAACATTTGCAACATAGACATTTATTTTCAGCCTGAAAAAAGTATCATTATATAAATAATATTTTCTTGTTGGTATAGGAAATAATTTCAGTATTGGTCCCTCCCCATAGTTTCATTCATTTGATAAATTTCCATTTTTGAGTCTGTAAAAGTTAAATAAGAAATATACAAATATTTGATATAGGCTTAAATTTTTCATGTGCATGTAATTGTATTCATTGCCTACGACATCCAGACACACTTCATGGAAGTTTAATAGTGACCCACTCCATCAGCTGAGCAGAGCTCCTCCACTGTCACGTCCTCATTCAACTTCACCAACTCAATTAAGACTCTATGATGGCTTCACCCCACTTGACCCATGCTGACCTCTGACCTCAAGGTTCACGCCTCCCACAATGTCAAGCATGAGTGTGTATGTGCTTGGCCAAGGGGGGGATCGCAAGGGGGTCGCTAAAGGGCTTTTGTGCCCTCTGTGTCCAGCCACCCTCTCTCGCTAAAGGATGCTGTCAGTGCTTTTGTTGTATTCCTTTGAATGTAATGGGCCCTGAGGGAGGGCTTATGAACGCAAAAATCCCTTAATCACCACACAAATATGAGTTTAAAGTCAGTTTTGAAGGATTGAAGATATCCGGTTTGGTTTTTCTTATTTAGTTTTTATTCGTGAAGAAACTCTGACTCGTCGTTTTTCCTTGTAATGATGGAAATCACCATTGGTGACCTGTTAAGTTGGCATTTTCATTTTGTTGTTCATTTTGTTCTTGCTATGCTCTCCACTTAATAAACCTCTTGAAGTTTGCTGCCCTTGGCGGAAGCAGGTGTGAGCTCCACTGTGACTATATTAGTCTGATTCTCTTGTGCTCTGCTCCATTCAGATCTTAGTGAACACCTTCACTAGCCAAAGTGGAGAACGTGGGAAACTCACATAAGCACCAATTTCTTCTGACAAGAGACTTCCTGACCACAACTGGCTTTGTTAATGCCCATAGGGTGAGATTTTAGTACTCTTATTGTTCTGTTAACTATGCATTTAAATAGAATCAATCAAAATGTAACAAATTTAAAAGGAACTACTTTGCAAACGACACGTTAGCAAAAATAATTTTAAAGGACTCATTTCATTATTATCCCTTTCACTGTGATGAAAATCCTTTGGGGTTTTTAAATATTGCTTGTATACCCTGCATTATGCTGTATTGTTACCAAATATTGGATTCAATCTTTTTACAACTTGTCTTTTAATTAGCACAGATTTTGGATTTCTTTGGATTGATCTGAGCTTGAGCGAAAAAAAGTATTATTTGTGTCTAATTTTGGCAATGTGCACTCAAACACTGAGGTGTACCAGATGAGTCCAAAAAGAAATACAAAACCTGCGCTAATAAAAACAAACAAACAAAAAAGTTGATAACGTCAATAAAAAATATTCTTTGTTGGCACAGCAAGAACTTTAGAAGACATTTTTGAAGGTTGGTCATACTGTGTATGATTGGCAAAAAGAAATAATTTATAAATGATAAAAAAAATTATAGTTCTGTGGAACCTGAAAAACCCTGTGTGAATAAAGTCAGTAAGGCTTGCGATAACATTAATTAATATTTTAAGGGGAAAAAAAACCCTGAAAGGTTGTTTTAGGAGCTTAAAAATGGTTCTTCTATCACATAATTGTAAGAAACCCCATTTGAAATGTATAGCTCAAGATAGAGTAGAACAGAATAGAGACTGGACACAGACATATCTGATGTTCTGCTGCAATATACGCAAGGTAGTGTCATTGTATTTGTAATCCACTAGCTCTCTGTCTGTTTTTCTCGTTCTGCTGTTTGTGTGAGCACTGATCAGAGGGAGGCCTGCGGCTGAAAGGGTCCATGGCCCCTGAGCACAGCCAGCCTGTAATCCTGTTAATGTGAGCTAAAGAGAGGCACTCTCCCCATACAGACAGGCTTTCAGAGCGCACACAGGACTTTCCCCTCAGCACACACTCCCACTGACCCACTTAGAGACATTCTTACCAGAGAAAATGGGTAGATAAACTCTCAGAGGAGTTAGTCATTCCTGATTCAGATGTTTCACTAAAAGGTAAATGGCAAAAAAAAGTTCCCCTAATGTTAACACGCGTTCCCATTTGGTTGTTTTTTTTGGGAACCAAATCCTGATATTCTAAAAAAATTTAAATAAAATCTTTAGGTTGTTAGATTTGCTGTAACAATAATCCAATGTTATAAGAACACTGCAGGGAGGCAGGAACCAGAACGTATGGAACGCTTCTAATGGTTATTTTTAGGTTTTATCTAAACAAAACTAAAATTAGCTTAATGACTCTAGGTAAAAAAAAGAAGAACACAAATGCAATAGACTAGAAAGCACAACAATTAATCAAAGTCTGTCACGTGGGTTTCAATCTCCAGCGCTGTTTCATTTGGAAACCCTTAAAGCTCCATTTCAAACAAAACACACAAACAAATCAAGTATGCAAATACCCTGTTACGTGCAGTTAGTATTCTACATTTTTGCTGATTATAAAGCGCAATTAAGCACTTCAGCGCTAGCGCCTATTCACATCCCAGCTGTCCACCTGTCTGAGGCCTGGGAAAAGACCTTGGCGCTGGTTCACGCCGCGGCGCCGTCTCTGTAAAACACGCGCTGCGCGAATGAAAAGGGGCGTGGAGCTGCTCCTCGCGCAGCCCGCGAGCTGCAGGCGCTCCTAATAACGTGCTATCAAAATAAGACCCCCACTTTCTCTTCTCCGTTTGATCCCAGAAAGTGAAACTGTGCTAATTACGCGACGGAGACCATCTGGACTCTTCGTTAACCCTTTCCGCAGTGATTGTAGGCGCCATTAAGTATTCTTGAATTAAACGGCGACTTCACTAGCAATCAGCGGGATTTGACATCGTTGTTTATATATGAGCTGAATATAGATTGTTTGAAAAAATCACTTAGTCAAGTGGTGAAAAAAGACAAAACATTCCCAATTCGAAAAATATACGGTGCATTTCTCTTACACACCTTCAAGGGATTATTAAAGTAACAATGGCACTTCAACAATAGAAATCTCAACAATTTATTTGAATGTCATTCCATACAGAATTTGTCGTTCAAACAGGTTATAACGAGTAGAAATAATCCTTGTGCATTTATTTCTTCAAAACAGATAGTACACATGTAACTATACATTTAATATTTTAAATCAATCAAAACATTGTCCCTCCAATTTGAGTAGTGTTCATTAATGTCCCATATTCACAGTATTTCTAAACCATTTTGTTTGAAACAAATAATCCAGAAATCTCAGATAAAATGTGCGCACATAGGAAACGTTTTAGAGAACCTGTAACTCACAGAAAGTTTTATGTTGTAGATATCAAATTCCAACTGTTTAGGATGAATACAATTTTTCATTCAGTTTTAGGAAAATAAAAAATATATAACAAATGAATAAAAAATAGTTTCCCCGTATATCCCACAACAGATTTACATGATTCATTCAAAACATATTAAAGAGAAAGCATAAACTGTGTTTTGCAGTCGGTTATCTTTAAATTACAAATATTTCTAGAAGCTAATTATGAGAACAGTCATCCCGTCCTCTGTCAGGGCGCTGAAGAACCATTCGCAGCTCTGCATCGCCATCTAGTGGTCTTATAAGGAATCACAGCTTTGTTGACTCGGTTGTACATTCTCAATGTTCCTTAGGTAAACTGGGCTAATAGATTTATATAATAATATATACTGATATTAACAATAATGGAACAAAGTTTACCGTTTTATAATAATAAATGGCTGCATAGCAGGTGCCAAATAAATGACACCTCATTTATGTGAACATCATAGGTGACAGGACTTGTGCAAACAGGTGAACACAGGTAATTTAGCTGCTGAGTTTTTCCATTTCGTTTTGTGTGGCCACCTCCTTAAGCTCCTGATGACCTTCCTCCTCCCCCGGTACCTGAGGAACATTCACATTTCCATTAACACATGACAAGAGAGTTGTTTAAAGTACTCATACAGTCTCTGCATATTGTGCATACACTGTACTATAATTAATTACAGCACGTTGGGCAATTATACCTAATAATTACACTGTCAGAAATAAATAAAACACTGTCAAAACTTCTCAAAAATGATGCTGAAAGGTATTCACCTCCCAGTAGATTTCATCCTCGAAGCATTGAGCATCTGCAGGAGTTCCGTAGATGGGCAGCTTCAGAATGAACCCTGAGAAAAACATATAGACATATTGTTATCAATATACCACCCAATACTGAACGCACACAGCGTGAATAATCTAGATTTGTCATGATAAAATTTTAGTTGATGATTAATGATCATAAATACGTATCACTATTATTCACCTTCTGCTGTTTTTTATGTATTTACATTATTATTATGCAATAGTAATTAGTAAATAGTAACTAACTGGTATTTTGCAAATAATAAAATATAAACTCTATGCACATTTGACTTGTTTATACTTGTTTTCTTTTTTAAATATGTGGCACAAACTTCCACTAATGGTGGGCATTTGAATGGCACAGTATAACAGTAGTGGTGATCTTAAAATAGACCAGATCAAATAATCTGCCCACTTCAATCATGCACATTGCTGCTGTACACCCACCTGTAATGAGACCACCAATCAGAGCCATTCCCAATGTGACAGCCAGGGATATAGCCTGAAATCCACCCTTGGATTTAGGGTTCCATTCATCATCACCGAAAACTCTTTGCAATCTACAGAGGCACATATGTGTCAGTTCTCACACAAAATAAGTTCTGCAATATTTTTCAGACATGACACACACATATGCAACACAAAGCAAAATACTTACCTTACTAAATATCAATAATTACCAAAAAATATGAATGCAATTCAAATTAATAAAGTGTAAATTGCATAGTGTTCCTAAGCACTTCAACTACGGATACTGTTGTTTGTCACGTGTTTGCTGACCAAATCAAAATAGCACAATCACAAATCATTATGCAAATAATTACATATACATTTTTACTATGGACTTACCCATTCCCATATACGTCAGTGGATGCCAGCGCAGCGGTGATGGAACCCACCACGGCTCCCAGAATTCCTGGCATTCCATGCAGGTTATGAATGCCACAAGTGTCCTGAATCTTCAGTTTCGATTCCAAAACCGGCTAAAAGAACACAAATCAAACTTAAAACTGAGGCTTCTTGTGAAGGTTTGCACAAGAATGATGTGTCAGAGAAGTGTGTGCTATACCAACCGTGAGGTATTTGTATCCCAGTACTGAAATAGTTCCGGCAAGGAATCCCACGATCATAGAGCCAAACGCAGTCAGCATCATCTCTCCAGCTGTTCCCACAGCAACACCACCAGCCAGTGCGGCATTCTGGATGTGCACCTGAAAAGGACAGAGGGTTTGTAATGTTGCAGTTTGTAATGTAATACCAAAGATAGCCTCAAGGCGATGCACACCATGTCCAATTTGCCTTCATGGTTGACTAGGGCGGAGAAAGCGAATGTAGCCAGTGTGCAGGATGCCAGAGAGTAGTAAGTGTTCATGGCGGTTCTGTGCTGTGGGTCACCGTAGTTGGTAATGGCTGAGTTGAAGCTCGGCCAGAACATCCACAGGTAGATGGTACCTGAGCAGAACCAGAGCTTTAGTGGAACAGAGAATCTGGGTTGAATATTTAAGGTGTGTAAACTCTCTGAGCGACTTACCGATCATAGCAAAGAGGTCAGAGTGGTAGACAGAAGAGTTTTTATGTTTGCTCTTGTCCAGGTTTGGCCTGTACAGGACACGGGTCACCATTAGGCCAAAGTATGCACCAAATGTATGAATGGTCATGGATCCTCCAGCATCATTGGCCTAGAGAGACAATTAACATTTTAATTTGTACGGTTATGATTACACTCATAAATGTAAGAATACAGCTATGTATAGTTGCATTCAAAATAAATATTGGTTTATCAATCCCTATCAATATCAGAAAATTCCAATGGTAATTTTTGGTGCTTTTGTAGATCAGATTTGTAGGTAGTGTGTTTAGACTTACCCCAAGGATAGAAAGCAGGACGTACTCGTTGACAGCGAACAATGTCACCTCAAAAATGGCCATAACAAGTAGCTGCACAGGACTGGTCTTCCCCAAAACGGCGCCAAAAGAGATCAGCACAGAACCAGTGCAGAAATCTGCATTTATCATGCTGCAGAACAAGCATATTCCCTGTGAGTAATTATACAGTAATGCACGTGTCTGTGAGTCAGGGGCTGCACAGTCTAGTCAGCTGCTCAATCACCACGTCCACTTGGTGGCGCTGTGTTCAGTTCTCTTTACGCACGAGGCCACATCAGCAGCAAATGACAGAAACATAACAAAGACATTATTCTATAAATCATAATCTTTTTTTCCCCTCATAAATCACCTATTCAGAGAGCTCTGAAATAACTGTTGTAGTTAATAATTAATATAATAACTACCTAGTCACACCAACGTGGATCTTGCCATGGTGCAAGCCGTGGAAAAAGCCCTGCATAAGTGTGGCCCACTGTAGGGAAAAAGCTGCGATGAGGAAGTTAAATCCAACGCTACTGAATCCATAGCGTTGCAGAAACGTCATCAGAAACCCGAAGCCCACAAAGATCATGACATGAACATCCTGGAAACCTAAAACACAGAGTCACAAAGTCAGTTAGCTGCTTTCCCTATTCGTTCCCCTCTCGTTCTCACAGTTTATCATTTTTAAAAGTAACCTCATTAACTGCAATTGCTTACCGATATGCGTATGGACTGGACACGTACAGAAATGTTTTTTTTTTCTTTCATGGGTTCTTAGCGGCTCCATTCAGGGGCAATTTTACACTATGGGTATGCTGAACCCTACGTTAACCCCTATGTTCTTCTCTGTGTAGAGCCATTCATTCACCCATTTCTGTTCTTTTGACACAATTACACTGTTGCCAAGCAACTGGTCATTGACCTGGGCATCAATGAGGATGGCATGCCCCTGTGGGCAAACTGTCCCACATACCTCTCACTCTCACCCTTCTTTGGCAGCCCATAAATAAGTACGAGCTCTATGTGTAAGCTGAGTTTACTGCAGAACAAATAAGTCTGTAAATGAATAGTTAACCCGTAAATTATATTAATGTCTCTCCAAACCTTAATAACCCTTATTTCTTTTATGTGTGTGTGTGTGTCTCTCTCTTTTTTTTCCTAAAATAAAAGTCAATGGGATCCAAACTGTTTGGTCCCCACTGAATTGCATGAAAAAATATGGTCTTTTGCATTCAAAGGAAGAAAGTAAGTCAAATAGGTTTGAAATAACATTAGGTGAATATTATTATTATATTAGAGTGAATTATAATGGAATATTTATCCCTTTTAATGAAACCGATAAGTGAATTGTGAAGCAACGTATTTGCATCCTTACAAATTAGAAAAACTGTAATAAACCAAGCATTATAATTTATTGTATTTGAACATCATATGTAAAAATGTGATTCATCAATTGTCATACACCCTTGAATGCAATCTATTTCTCACGTCACACCTGTTGTGTAGTTATGTGTCCTGCAGTTGAGCAATGACAAGCAAAACAGACGCGACCACTCCCATAAAGGTCCTGTTGAAGATTAGTGACCAAATACAGACAGCAAGTCTTTCACAAGACAACAAAATCACTATTCTTTGCAGAGGATTTGTCTCTTTCTCTCTTTATCCTACCTAATGTATGCAGTATTCTGTTAAACCAGATCAACTAAGTCTGTGAAATCTCTCTTGATTTTGCAAGTCATTGTATATAATTGATATGCAGGTGTGTCCAGGACTTGCAGTGCAGACATAACATGCAATGCAATAAATGTAATTAAGTGTATCACACTAGTCTGGTGCTGAGGGCAAGTTTAGTGCAGATCGCAGAGATTAAAGTAAATGTGAGGGTTTAGTAAAGCGAGGTGGCTGGGAAAGCCGGGTTGAAATGACAATTGCACAAAGACAAGCCCAAAACAAACAATAAATCAAGCTTTTAAAGAGATCAAATTCTGAATGAAATGTATATGTGCTTTACTTAAACCAGTCAGACCGCTCAAACACAAGTTACACAGTTAAAGCCAATGTTTGTGTGCAGTACAACCAATCAAACACATTCCTCGGTTATCTACAGTAGTTAAATGGCACAACATGTGCTTCTTCTGGTGAACTCAATAGATCCATATTATTTGTTATTACTTATTAATTACCCAGCTGCAAAATCTAAAATCCAGGCTTTTCTACTCATTTTCTTTCTACACATTGTTCAATTAAAAGTGTCACTTACTGGGATAACGATAGTAGAACTCATTTTCATGATCATTTCTATTAGTGCTATTACTACTTCTCTCGCTATTCCACAGCTTGGCATCAGTGTCTTCGTTGTACTCCACCAGCGTTCCAAAGAGGATGATGAGGATGACTTCCAAGATGATGCATAACAGCGGCAGCCGTAGTCTCATGTTAGTAGATATAGCCATGGTGCTTCTCCTTTGCCAGTATCCTTTGCTCGCTCTCTATCCCCTTCCCTCTTTCTGGAGCAGGGCACAGGCTCAGATGGGTCTGGAGGCAGAGTGCAAGAGAACATTAGCTGACACAAGTCCTTTTATTGTTAGTTTAGCTACTTGTTGATCTTGGTAACGCCCACCTGCTCTCTCAATCCTGTTGATTTGCAGTAGTTCTGGGCTCCTCCCTTACCTTTTTGCTCAAAAAGGTACAAGAAGTACGTTTTGGGCCAATGAGAATAAAGTAAAATGTGAACAATTCTATCACAAAAGAGCATTTTTTTAACTGGAAGGTCAAGAGATGGTCAAAGATTTGGATGGAAAGATGAGGAATTCAGTTGTGGAATTTTCTGTAGATATGGGAGGCACTGAGTGTAAATGGGTCCAATATATTGAGGCCGATAATGATCACTGTTCCATTAATATTGCCAGTGTGGGATGTAAATAGAAAGCTAAAGTTTGAAAGATGTGTCTTAGTCATATTTGAACAAGATGGCATATATAGCAGTTAAACCTTAAAAAAAAAAAAGATTTCTTTCCCACACTAACTTCTGTCCCCCAGGATTCACTTTCAAACACATTCCACAACAGACATGAACTCAAAACTTGATTGATGAATAGTATCTGTCTTTGTGAAAGGTCATATTTCAGTTAGAGATTGGATTTGAAACTGCAAGTTTGAACTATTTACCTCATATAGACAATGAAAAAAGCCGTGCAATGCCATTATCATATATATCTATCACTGATAAAAGTTTACAGATATTAGTAAGAATTTGTAAATTATGTATGATGGTGTAGGCCTATATAATATATACTGTAATGCCAAAAATAATGCAGAAACAGTAATAGTTCAATTTGATATACTGTATATTTATAATATATTTTAAAATGTAATTTATTCTGTTATGAATCACATGCTCCTTCAGAAAGCATTCTAATATTCTGCTTTATTTGTTCAGGAAGCATGTCTTATTGTTCTCAATAATTAATAGCTGTTCTGCTTAATACTTTTGTAAACGCCATGGTATCTTTTTTTCAGGATTCTGTGAAAAAAGTATACAAATTTAATAGAAAGTTCAAACGAACAGCATTGTAACTTTTTGGAGCAATGTAAGAGACTTTACTGTCACAATTGAAAATGTTCTTTCTTAATAAAATAAAACATAGTTTTACTAACCCCAAACATCTGAATGTCTTCATATGTATATAGTGCAATTTCTTTT
>JAUMHP010000070.1:11963320-11993601 GCA_032361065.1 Enteromius trimaculatus
GCGCTAATCAAAGAACCGGCTTTACTGATGAGATGCGCATAATATATCGTACGATACATATCGTGCAGCCCTAATTGCAACCACTTACCTTTGTAAAATTGTAATTTCAAATAATTTTTTCTGTTTTTTTTTTTTTTTTTGTAAATAGTGATCCTTTCTTGAAACAGTAATTGTTACAATGGTATATAGGTAAACTAACACAGAGATTTTTAGGAGGCATCTTTCCTACTAAACTGTTTCTGTTTAAAACAAAAGGCCATTAGAAACAGTCACTGTTTGTTCCCTCAATAGACTAGAAGTGACACACCCAATCAGCTCTGTTGTTTTTGTATTTAGGAAAGACAAAGAGTCTGTTACTCTGTAGAGTGACATCTGATCTCCCGTTATGCCTACTGTACATGAAACTGCTGAATATGGAGATGAGACTGGTCAAAAACAGAGCACTTTGAAAACAGTGCAGTTTGTCATGCAGATTACAATTGTTCACTAAACATAATTATCATTTATACAGTTATTATTTCTATGCTGCACTTAGAAATACCTCACTTATTTGGTTTTCCAGGTTCCGTGTTCTTCATTGCGGGGCCTTTTAATTTTGCCGAGGCTGAGCAGGCCTGCAGACGGGATGTTGCCAGTCTAGCGAAGGTTGGTCAGATCTACTCATTGTGGAAGTTTCAGCAGCTCGACCACTGTGATGGAGGTTGGCTGCAGGATGGCAGTGTACGATTCCCCATCATCAACCCGAGGGAGCGCTGCGGAGGGAGCGCAGAACCGGGGGTTCGAAGCTTCGGGTATCCCAGCAAAACTTTGCAGCTTTATGGGGCTTATTGCTACAAGTAACTGCCATATGTTTTGCTGCCTGGTAAATTTCTGCTTCAGGAAGTCGGCACTTCGGCCTAAAGGTGAAGTCCCTAAAGAGGCGCAGAACGTACTGTATCTGTATGGTATACGCACCGCTAGAGGCTCCCTGTAACGTAGAGCTGCAGGAAAGGGAATGTGTGAGCTATAAAGTTAGCATTCTGGATTACAGCTAGCATTCACATCCTTCAGGGTTATAAAAATATCAGTTAATTTACTAAGCCTGTTTTAAAGCAGAACATTTTGGGTCCTTCTGGGAAAACATCGATCAAGAGTGGACTGACACAGAGGCTTTACTCCTGCTTAAATAGCTGCTAGCTTGAAATGCAACTCAACAGCGTTGTATAACTATGCCTATGTAGATTCCCTATGAGCTTCATGTTAATTGTTACATTGTTTAGCAACATATAATGCATGGTGCCCATAGTTGCATTTTTATTTATTTTAACACCACACAAAATAGCAAGCATGTAAAATGAGTGAATAAAATTACCAATGAAAATACGAAATCTGTATTTTTTGGTGACAATCCTGAAGTCTTGTTTGCAAAAAATATTACATTCACATGCACAGTGTTTCAAAACTACCGCAAACAGCAAATCAACTTACAAGACATATTCCTGTAAAATTTTCTTTTTTTAAAGTGCCTCACAAATCACAGGTGTACTGCTAGTAATGCTAATGTTAGAATATTAACCACAGATTTGTTAAACTTATTCTTAATAATGCTTATACATACATATAGCGATACACACATTTTCACATATGCAAGAAAATTCATAAGCATTTCTTATTTTGATAACTTTTTTATTGTGATTGCTCTGATTGCTTGGAATGTAATTCATTTCATGTTTCTAAAGTGATAAAATTCGCCCTGGTTTCAGGCCATCAAAAACTAAAATATGGTTTTGTTAGTGATGCATCACTGAATCCAATGAATCTTATAGTAGTCTACTGAAAATGGCCGTCCTCCAGAGTACAATACAGACCTGAAAAACTGAGCACCGAGTCGCAGAATGACCAACTGTCTTTCAATAAAAAGACTCAACGTGGGTCTGAAAATCACAAACATTTGTTGGAGTGCATAAGGAATCTTCCCTCCCTGCTTCATAAAGCTTTGCTGACCCAACATCAACACAAAGGATGGGTTGACAGGCCTCAACTAACTTGATCGAGTTTACAAAGGTTATTTTTTTTTTTTTTACTTTTTTCTTTTTTTAAAGTATTATCTAAATCCAATAACAAGCACAAGAATACTCCTGTTTTGTATATTAAGGAATTCCTATTAGTTTATAACAAAACTGGGTAGCTAAGACATGTTGGCTAAGAGTTCTTGATCTCAAGCTGACACTTTTCTTGTCAATTCTAAACTAGGAAAAACACAGGACACTGAATGTTTAGGTATGGATAAGTAATACTACCGATGAGGACATTTTTAATAACTACAGGGCAATAATGTAAAACAAAATGATTCAGACCAGCTGATGTTAGAGAGCATTTGTTCATAGGTTTATCTCATAATTTATTAAAAAAAAAAAAAAAAGATTGTAAAAAAAGAAAGAAGAAACAGAACGGGTGACTGGTCCGAACCGTTACAAGCTTTGTTTGGAAGTTGCATTTTATCAAGTGTGCTTTTACGGTATCTTAGAATTACAAAATGTAATTCAGTGTCAAGGTCTACAGAGAGAAAAAGGTAAAAGAAAAGAGCCGAGAGGAGAAAAACAAACATTAATAACCTTTTAGTCTAATTTAAGTATCCAGTTATAAACTGTTATCCAATTGGAGTACCCTTTTTTTTTTAAGTTAAGTAAGTGGGACTATTTTTTATATAACATTGCTGTTACATAAAGAGCTTTGTAGAGCTGATCGATGAACATCTGGGATGACATGATAAACAGGAGAGTGAAAGAATGCTATGTTTTAATTGCTCCATTTTATATCCAGATATTCAGGTGTTGTTGTTTTAGTTGTTTTCTCTTCAATGATTATTTCCTTTCTCTGACCCGTGGGCCATGTTACTGGTTCTCCATTTGAGTGCGCTGATCCCACTGTGAGCAAAATACATCAAATGAACACTGTAACACATTTGGATTCAATGGCTTATTAATATAATTTAATCAACAAACCACCTGGTGAACAAGTGATCATTGGTTCCTCCCACTGTCCATTGCTCTGACATGTGATGATGGGGTTTTGTCTCTGGATGAAGCCTGGATCACAGTAGTAGCGCACCTGTGAATTAGCCCTGTACTTGAGTTGACGACGTCCAAACATTTTAGCGTGCAGTACGAGAGGGGGCTGGCCACAGAATGCTGCTAAAGAAAAACAAACCATGATGAACTTTTGCTCCTCCGGAGCCCCAGCGCCACCACAGAAGGCGATATACTCACCAATGCCTTTCTTGCATGTGTAGGACAGCTGGTAGTTACAAGGGATATCACTCCAGCGCCCATCATCGTACCACACCATGACAACACAATCCTCCCCTGACAGGAAGTAGCTGTCTGGTTGTCCACGATACCAGTTCTCATACAGCTGATACAGAGAAACGTTTGGAATAATTACGAATCAAGAACCCTTTGGAGTTCTATCTTGGAAAACCATTTGAAGAAACACTTGATGATTAGTCGTGTTTTTTTAATAGAAAGCCAGATTAATATACTCACCAGAGGGTTCCCATCTGACCAACGGAAATCTCCCTCAATGGTTTTGTCATTGAGACCCGTCCACTGATACTCCCTGTATTTATCTAAGCAAAGACAAAAACACAGACATGCCAAAGAACCAGCATACACTGTCAGTAAGACACAACATAGACACCAGTTCCATTTTAACACCCAGATGCATCGTATAGGACAGACATGCATAGGATCTTTAAACACAACCCTCATTCACTCTGTGAATACGGTGACCCGTTCAAAGCCCTTCAACAGTTTGATGGTTGTATAGAAATGCAGGGCCTCTCAATATTATGTCAACAAACCTGTTTTTTATGAATTCCTTTATGTACTGTAAGCTAAAACACTTCAGTAGTGTGCCACACCTCTTAGTTGCCGCTTAGTTTAAGCAATATCACTTGAGAAAAAGAGTGCTGCTTTTCTAGGCTAACTTAAAATTTAGAGAAAATATTGGCATTTTAGTTAGTCAATTTTTGCTCTTCACCAATAAAAATAGTTCTAAAGGTTCATGTCTGAGTAAACAGACCACAATGTGAGTTTTTTTTAAACAACCTATTTTTCCTGTAAGAGGCCATTTGTAAGTTTGTTTCATTCACTTCCTGCTATTGTTAGCGGCACGAAATATCTAGTTTTGCTGCTTGATATTGCTAACTGATGTGTCTTACCATAATATTTTAATGCATTATCTTAATTATAAACACACTGGTGTGTAATGCAAACAGTTTTACTATTTACTGCCCTTTTCCCCCATTCTCATTATTTCTCTACAGCAGTTAATTAACCAGAAGTATCACACATTCACAAAGAATGGTTTACTGAATTCCGTGTTGAAAAATAAGGTGGATAAATCAGTTGAGTAAATAATTCAATGGCTCCTATAATGAATAAAGGCTTTGAAAAATTGGTTGAACACATGATAATTCACTTATTAATACACTCACTTTTGCGCCACCTATTGGCGGAAAGAGTTCATGTAAAATAAAAGCCACTTGCAAAGACTGTCTTATCACGCCTTGTTAAAACCATTCAATCAGGTTTAAATCAGGTTCCATCATGTTCACATTTTTTAAATGCGATAAGAAGTCAAAATGATTAGATCAACTGACAAAGGCCAACTTTACAAGCAGCTGTTCAGACGTACCATTGATAAACTCCTGTTCCTCAGGTGACATAACAGAGACCAGGTGACCTCCACACATGCGACAGTGCTGCTCTGCCACTTCCCATTTTTGCCGTTTTGTAAAATGTTTGTAACAAAACCCTTGGAACTTTTCCCAGCTTGGTTCACAGTGCTCTAGATCTTTGTGGGGAAAAAATGGACAAATTATAGTTAAGTTGTGCAAATTATATCTAATTTATATATTATTAACATATATTTAGTGTAACTTTAGTTTATACATAAAAAAATACTTCAATTTTTGATTTACTGAAAATTCAAGTGCTTGGAAATTTCTTAGAGACATCACAGTCCAGATCCTCCCATAGTAGTTTGGGTATATATTGACATTATTATGTAATCAAAATAAAAATTATTATTGCTGGTCTTCATTGATAATGTCAAGTTACCTTAATGTATCTGCACCAAAAGTGATAAGGATTTATGTTGATATCATCCAAAACCACACTTTGTTTCCAAACTTTTGGAGGGCAGTGCATATAGTACATAAAATATATTAAAGTGTAGAACTCACCTCTCTCACAAAAGTCTCCTCCATAAGTGGGTAGACAGAGACAACTATGACCTGCTCCACTGTCTACACAGGTGCCTCCATTTTTACAAGGGCTCTCCAGACATGCATCTAAAAGGCCAATCACACGTTTTTATAGCAGACTATAAAAATATTGCGCTATAATAAAGGATTTAAAATAATACATTATACTCAACAAACACAAGGTGGTGCAACTATGCAGTAATAGCTACATTAAGAACATGGCATATAATTTGTGGACCACAACTCAAGCAATAACAGGCTAAATCTTGATCCCTGATTGGTTCTGCTAACCTTTATCTACATAAAACAAGTCGTCACAGCACCGGATACATTGCCCTTTCTTTCCAGTTGTTCTGTTATCAGTTTCTAGTCATCATGGCCCCACTAAACCAAACTCTTCCTTCATGCACGACTGAAACTATTTGTTGTGATGGGGGTTACACGCTTTTGATAAATTCTTTCTGTCTCCATCTGTCTGCACTGTACTTTTTGATAGATTTGCTAATCAGTTTGCGCAGTTACCAGGTATTTTAAAGAGATGTATCTGGCAGTGTTTGGAGTGAAACAGCGCCCCATTCTAAGAACATATAGTTTGCTCAGAAAAGAAATTTAAACAGCCAATAGAGGGTGCTATCACTCCTAGATGTGTAAGGCAGTGTTGTTATTAACCAAAACTAAAATTATTTAAAAAATGTTTTTTTTTTTTTTTTGAATTGGCAAGTAAAAATGAAATAAATACAAATATTACTTAAAAAGGTTAGAAATTAAAATTTTGCAATGTCAGGTATTTGAAATAAAATAAGCTGAAGTATTAAAATGACTAAAACTGAAATATAAATCATGTAAAGCTAAATAGAAACACACACACACACACACACACACACACATATATTATATATATATATAAACATGTAAAATAAATAATAAAATAATTTAAATAAAAACTGAAAAAAGGGTCATTTAAAGTATATACTACAAAAGTATATCAGAATTAAATAAAATTGTTATAAGTTGCCTGACCATGTACTTTTAAAGCTAGCTATAGTTTGTTCATCATTAAATTGCACTGAAATGCATTTGCATAAAAAAAGAACTTTTCAGAATTTTCCTCTTGTAAATAATCGAAAAACTACTACAAGACAGACAAGCATTTTTAAAATACAAACTGCAGTCTGGAAATTGAGACAATACATGATGTTTACCTGAAATGTAGCCTGTCCTGACCAGCACTCTTTTTGTGGGTCTGGCAGGTAAGAGGGAAGACTCAGGTGTGGTTGTGACATCATTCTTATCTTCTGTATTTTCTGTGTTTGCTTTAGTTATGAGTTCATAATCATTATCGTCATCATCATTGTCTTCAGTGTTGGCTGACGTAGTGGATGTTTTTTGGGTTTGCGTTGTCTTCTCATTAATAGGTGCATTGGTGGAGTCAGATTCATCTAAGGCTTTGATGTCATCTGTGTTAAGTGCAGCTTCCCCACTGAATTCAACATCTGCTCTGAACTCTCCTGGGTTTGTGGAAGAGGCCACAGTTTGCCAGATGGGACTTTGGGTCCCATGAGGAAGAAATGTAACCTCCAGACTTTTATTGGATCCCACAGTGCTGGCCTGATTATTATCATTATCGCTATTTGTTTCATTAAGGTCTTGTATATCTGTCAGATTAGAGGGAGTGATGCTGGCCACATCTGAGAATTGATGTTTAATAGCTGAAGACCTGTTTCCTGGAGGTTCTCCTTCTCCGGAAGACTCATCCTCATCTTCATCACTGCCATCAATGCTGAAAGTTGCAGTAGAATTATTAAACTCAGTGGATATGGTGAGTCGTTGATTAGGTTCCTCTCCAAGCCCTTCCTGCTCCACCTTCTCCAGTTCTTCTTCCACAATCCGAAGGCCTGATGCTGTTGTGCTTTCAGAAAGGAGACCTTCCATTTCTTGTGGAGAATTGATTTCTACCTGTACAGGCCCATGCGTGGGTGATGTGCCCAACAGCTGAGGCGTTGGGGTGGTTAACAGTGTGACTGGCAGGATGTCATCATGATCGCCAGAACTTTCGGAAGAGTCGGTTTCCTTAGGTGTCGTACTCGTGGTCAAATAATCACTGGCATCATCAACTGCACCAAGAGACACAGGAAGAGCCTCAGTTGAGGTCTCTTCAGTATAGTGATGGTCTGCAGAACTGGGTGCAAAAGCTGTAAGTGAACAAATCAAACACAACAATCTCATTGTAATTTATAAGGCATAACATGATTAGGATTTACAGTTTATCTATGGCAGTTTACTCACAATTTGGAAAAGACCAAATCTCACTAAATACTTATTAGCATGCCTACTGTTAACATATTGGCTGTTTGATAGAGCTTAATAAGCACATACTCTGCATTACCATATTCTACATCCCTAATCCTACACAATACCTAAACTTAACAACAACTTCACTAACTATTAAAAAGCTGCAAATAAGGAATTTACTGAGGTAAAAGTCATAGCTAATGGTTTGTTAATGGCGAGAATTGGGCATTAAAATAAAGTGTGACGCACATTTTCTCTGTGTATCCATCCACTCATAGTTTGAATCAAGATTGTTTTCTAAAACTTTTCAAATACATATCTCTTTGAATTCTAATTAATTTAAATTCAACATTTTAAATTTAAACAATTTAAAAGGCATTCTCAATTTAATTCTGAATTGCAAACATTTTGGTATATTTTTGGTTATTAAAAATCTCACAAAATGTATATATTTTTTGGTGATACACTGTGCAAGCATATTTTTCTGTCTACTTACTTGAGCTAATATTGTTTAGAGGTGTTAATGAGAAGCTCTCTGTCATAATCTCAGGTGTGGATGCTCCATATGTCTCTGATTTATGCGAGGTGACCAGATGTTTGGCTTTTTGTGTGGATAACAAGGTCAAATCCTCACCGGAACCTTCCAACCAACCTTCAGTGCTGGATGTGCTTGCTGATGTGGACTGCGTTGTGTGTGTAAAAAGCCCTTGGTCTTCATCTGGCACTGGAGTTTCTTTGATATTTCCTGCATTTTCTTCTTCTGTAGCACCTTCAGGTAGGTATGTTGTGGGACTTGACTGAACTGGAGCATGCTGAGTTGTGGTGGCATTGCTCGAGTCATATTCCAGCGTAGTATCCTCAGTGGTCATGGAGATCTCATTATCTTTATCCACATCCTCCAGGTTGGTTTCAGGCATGGGTTGGAAGTGTTTGGACCCATTTATCTCCTTCGGTTGAGAGGATGGTTCTTCTGTTGTCTCGTGTTGAGTCTCTGTAGGTGGGATGAAATCGATGAGCTCTCCCGGCTGTAGGTTGGTATCCGGCATTGGTTGGTAGTGTCTATGATTGCTGCTTTTAACACCATCAACTGCTGAAGCTTTTATATCTGGTTCACCTTTTTGTGTGAAATCAATGTGTTTTGGATTCATGTAAATCTCTGGAACAGACTCAACTTTTTGCCAGGTGAGCTCAGTGGACTCAAGATATCTCTCTGTGCTGGTTGGGGTGGTGGAGTCTCTATAGGTGCTATCTTCATCCAACTGAGGGCTTGTGGTATGGTTGTATTCCTCTGGTTCTGGGCTTGTGGTGTGGTTGTGTTCCTCTGGTTCTAAGCTTGTAGTGTGTTTGTGCTCCTCTGGTTCTGAAGTAGTCTGTGTACTGTAAATGGAGAAGGACTCAACAGCCCCCTGTGCTTCATTTTCCGAGTGTTGAGTGATCTGATCCACACTATACTCCTCTTGAGGATCTGCTAAAGTCACAATATGCTGCTCTGTGTCCTCTGGCTCTGTTGCCATAGGATCTATAGGTGAGACTGTCTGAGAGTTCCTGTTAGCTGCAGAGGAAGAATATAAGAGGTTCATCCAAGTTAACCAAAGGTTAAAGGGATAGTTCACCCAAAAATGAAAACCTTACATGAACTGCTCAACCTCATGACATTCTCACCCCCTAAGACCAATGGAATTACCATGTTCAAGGCCCAGCAAGGTACCTGGAAACTAAAGACAGTTTTGTGAACTCAAATACAAACAAATCTGTAAATACCTCTGAAGCAGTAAGCGTCATGCCGAGTGTGTGGTTCAGGGAATCCCGTTTGATTGACAAAACGATAAACAGTCTTGACACCAGGTTCAGAACCCCCGCAACGCTCACGAGGGGTCACAATGGGGTAGCGGACGCTCTTATCAGCAAGCCAGCCAGGACTGCAGTGGTTCAGACCATCGTTCCAGGCAGCATAGAGTTGGCCAGTGGTAGCTAGCTGAGCTCCCTGCTGCTCACAGTATGTCTTAGCTTCCGACAAGTTGAAGCGCTGTGTGGATGACCCATGAAAAACCTCTCCTAAAAAATCAATGAATAAACAATAAATTTTTTTGCTGACAATCACAAACAATCACAGTCATCAAAAACAGAGTGCATTCTTAGAATATGGACTGCTTGCCAATATCAATAGTTCGAGCACAGTAAACATTATCTCCAATACTATAATATTAGCAATAATATGGAAATGGTTTACCATGAATGTTCTCCACATAGCAATACACGTCAAACAGTTCATCATTATCCATCATGCCATAGTTTCGAACGCCTGGTAATCCATCCATGTCTCCAAAACACCCTTCACGTGGCAACTGGATTGGGTATCTAAGAAGGCATAGGCATAGTATAAAAACAATTTAATGAATGCTAAAGATTTTTGTTTGGTCAAAAGCAAGTTAAAGCTTAACCCCATTAACTAATCTAATTTCTTATTTTGTTTTTATATCCTAAGCACTGCAACAAGACAATATTTAGCTCCACCCCAATTCAGAAATGCATTCTAAATATTAAAAGGCAAATATGTTTTGACAGACTGTGATTTTATTGCTTTAAGTGTAAATAAACAAATTGCTAGTATCTAGAAAGTTGTCTGCATCCCATTTATTGCAAGTACTTATACAGGATATATACTTGGTTATCTGTAGTTGGTTATTTGTTGTGTCACTCTGTCCACTCACCTAACGGAGCGATCTGACAACCAGCCAGCATCACACTGTTCATAACCACTATTGTACGCAGCCAGCAGCTGTTCTGGAGAAGCAATCTTAGCCCCAATATGTTCACACGCATCTTTGGCATCACCAAAAGTGAAGGCATAGCGACTTGAGGTATGGCGGTAGTGGAAGACGACACCTAAGAACACACAGAATGTCACTGTTCTCATACATCACCATTTCTGAACTGTTATGAAGTGTTATTTGCCATTTTCTAGTCTGAAAAACATTTGTCTTAATAAAACATTGCTTTTGAACAAAACTGTCATGTTATGAAAGCTGTAGCAAGGTACTATAAACAACTGTCCAAAATATGGGATCACATGGTGTTCAATTTGCTAAATATATTTATATATTTACAACCAGAATTTCGGAAATGTTGGGACTTTTTTTATTATTATTTGAATAAAATCACATGAGTCAATATTTTATTCACAATAGAACACAGATTATATAACAAGTGATAAAATATACAATATAATCGGGATTATGAGTTTCTGGAGTTTTGGTGTTGGAATTTGTTATTATATATAGATTTCCAGCTGCTGAAGAGTTTGACATATTTTTAATTTATCGATGTGCTAATAGGTAAAAGATCTGTCTAATTCAGCACCTGACTCTTCTTATATGAAGCCACGCTGTTGTAACAGCTGCAGTATGTGGTTTTAAATTTTGTCCTGCTGAAACACACAAGGCCTTCTCTCAAATAGATGTCCTGTGGAGGACGTGCATTGCTCTAAAACCTTTATATACCTTTCAGCATTCATAGTGCCCTCAAAAACATGGACGCTGCCCATACTGTATGTACTGTACTTATGTACCCCCATACCATCAGGGATGCTGGCTTTTGAACTGAGCGCTGATGACACGCTGGAAGGTCTGCCTCCTCTTTAGCCTGGAGGAGACAGTATCCGTGATTTCCAACGAGAATGTCAAATTTGGACTTGTCTGACCATAGAACAATTTTCCACTTTGAAAGAGTCCAGTAGTTTCTGGATGTATTCCTGGGCTCATTTAGTAATGTCAATAACTGAATAATGCTGATAAGTGATGCAGTGTGTCGTCTGAGGATCCGAAGACCACAGGCATCCAACATAGTCTTTGGTCTTGTCCCTTATGCACAGAGATTTTCCCAGTTTCTATGATTCTTTTGATGATGTTATGCACCGTTTTAATTTTATTCAAAAAAACATACCAACATTTCTGTAATTCAGGTTGTAGTAGTGTTCTGGAGTGTGTTCTGTAGTAGTGTTTGTTTTAAAAAGCTTTAACTTAGAAAAAAATGTTTTTCACAGAAATATAAAGCATCACAATTGTTTTCAACATTCATAATAATAATAAATGTTTCTCGAGTACACCAAATCAGCATATGAGAATGATTTCTGAAGGATCATGCGGCGTGACTAATTGCTGCTGAAAATGGCAAAAATAAATTATATCAAATATAAAAAATACATTCAGCTGGAAAATATATTTTAAATTTAAAATATGTAAAGGTTTATTTAAAAATCCTTCCAATTCCAAAAGTCTGTGTGTGTGCAAAACACTGTTATATGTCAAATTTGGCAAGACAATCTGGGGCTGCCAGTGATATTTGCATATAATGTAATTTATATAGTAATCACCTTTTACTTGGACTTGAGCCTGGTCGTGAGCATCCTCCAAGCCATGCTGGACTTCACAGCGGTAGCAGCCTGTATCGTTGTGTAACAGATCATCCAGTCTGAGAGTGAGATCAGCTGAAGAAGCAGCATAATTCAGCAGTGACGCCCTTCCTTTGTACAACTCATTCACCTTTACCCTTTCACCACGGGCCACTAAGATTTCAGTCTCTCTGTTTGATGAAAGAAAGCTCCATTTGACACGTGGCTGGGTCAGTACTGCATGTCGGCCCAAAGAAGAGGTCCGGGAGAGACTCACCAGGCAGGGCAAAGTCAAGGAGCCCCCCAAAATGGCAGATACTGGGGGGCTATCAGGAATGGTCACTTGTAAAAACTGTGTCTCATCTAAGGAAAAGACAAGAATGACTGAGATACAAATCCTCTGACATTTTAATACTGAACTGAATTGGATTTTTATATTCCAATGTGCGCATTCACTTGGGCAATAAAATCACAACATACTCTGTAACTGGTCTCTAAGAGCTTTGTATGACCTGTTATTTATCATTAATTATATCTTGCGCGTTGAACAGTGGAGGTAAGACACACCTGCTGCAGAACTGAGGACAGCAGAAGATGACAAGACAAAGAGGCAGATGGCACGCAGCAGTATATGCAGGAACATCGCTGACCTGAGACCGAACAGAGGGAGACAGTGAGACAAGTTAAAGAACAACATTATAAAAGTCAAATGGAACTGTGACATACCACAACATCTTTGTGTTGAAATGAAAGACGCAAACATTTAGTTCCAGTACAGCAATTTAGCTCATTTATGTCATTTCATTTAACTGCATTCTGTTCCCGTGTAAGATCATGGATATTCATAGGGGAAAATGACACACTGCCTTGTGTGAGAAAGCGAGAAAATGAGAAAGAGGGAGAGCAGAGAGGGAGAAGTTCTTTGTGCCTCTGCTGTTGCCAGATAGCGAGTATTCACACTCTCACTGAATTTTTTTGAGCCTTTTGAAATCAAACATTTTGAATGCAAAATTTAAATAGCTATTGTAAAAGCGTTAAACCACTAAATTAAATTTTTAATCTGTTTAAGTGAAGAAAATAAAATTGCTTTCAAAAAGGGTTCTCAATTGGACCATTTTAGGACCATGGACTCATCAAGAGGTATATTTTTGCTAATACTTTATGAAGATTATAACGTTGACAATATTACATTACATCATAAAATGTTTACAGTTGTATTTATTTATATATTTATGGTTTTATGTATTAGTGTGTGTGTGTGTTTACTTCCAAAAATAAAATAAAAAAAGAATCACAATGCAGTTATATTGACTGTCCCATAAGAATATATTTAGGGCATACAAGCAATTAATAAATATTTCACATATTTAAAGAAGATTCTATGTATATGTTTAGTCATCTACTCCACGGATCCTTTTTGTAGACCTTTGGTTTAAAACCCTGGTTTTAAAGGCATGTGACTGAATGGAACAAAACACAAAGGCTTGCCCGCAGTTCTTTAGAAAAAAACAACAAAATGCTCAAGTAGCACAGTAAACAAATTTTCACTGCATAGTCTTTGGAGGGTGTATTTATACTTTAAACGAAGAGACTTCACAGACTTATAATTTGTGTTGAATAACATTTTTTTTGTTTTACTTAGCTTTATGTGTGGGTTTTCACAAGCTTTTCTGAATCAGAGGTTACTCGAGAGCTGCCCAGACAGAGGATTTGTCAACCCCGTGCTACGTCCAGCTGGCATGATTCAGATCTTTGGAGTCTTTGGGAGCTCTTGTATGTGCTCAGAATTCTGACGAGTCACCGAACAGACTAACTACCCTTTTCTAAACATGAGCATCTCTTTACCAGTACATCCATCTCCACTAAGGTCATCTTTATGCACCTGTCTCTGTGCAGCCCTTAAACTACACAGAGCACAATATAGACTGTGTTTAGCTAAATGGCCCAGTGAAAGGAAATGTTTTTACTAGCTAGATGGTTTCTAAGTGAGACAGGCTGAGATAAATACATAAAAGACCACCTGCTAGATCCACTGAAAAACTATTTGTAAAGACCAAATGAACTGAATAGTCATGCCTCAAAGAGTGAGCCAGAAAAGCAAGTAGACATAACAGTGGTTCAGTGATTCTAACAATTTTAAATATCCCTGTGACTTTTTAAACCTTGTACAAAAAAATCAGAGTAAGTTTCAACAACACTAAACAAGCAATTTTTATCCAGGAGTTCAGGCACCCTTTAAATGAAGTGGAAGGTAATGAGTTGATTACATCAATTTTACATGATAACATATCATTGACTAAGTTATTTTAACGACAGGATGTTTATGATGATGCCTGTGCAAAATTTAGGGTTATTTAAGTATTTAATTGTAACTCTTCTCTGTTTACATAAAAAACCTTTACAACCAACCAGATGCGAAATTACAGACTACAGTCCCTAAGAGAGACCCTAATTCCTTGTGTGTTGTGTTACCTAAAAGAGCACAGACGGATGAAGTGGATATTTACTGATGCAATGTGAATTTTTTTCTTCTGAACAATTTATCTGTGTGCTATTGCTCTGAGTCTCGACATCTGTGAAATAATTCCCAAAGCAAACCTTCCTTATGGATTCATTAAAATGAAAATAAATCAGTGCTGTCAAATGATTAATAATCATGATTAATCGCATCCAAAATAAAAGTTTTTGTTTGCATAATTTGTGCATAAAAGCTGTAAAAAAAAAACAGTAAAAAAGCGACAGTAAAAACCTGTTAAATGGTTAATGGTAAATTCCTGTAAAATTGACAGGGATAAAACTGTAAACTGATATTCCCAGAATTCCCTGCCAGTTTTTTCCGTACATTTTATGGATTTATTTTTGACAGTGTATACTATATACAGTGTATTATATATAAATACAAACACATGCATGTATATATTTCAGAAAAATATGTTATGTTTATTTATAAAAAAATGTATGTGTAATATAAAATAAGAATATAAATATTTTCAAAATATACACTGTGTATGTGTGTATTTATACATTTATACTTTTATCCATCTTTCAAAAATCAATTAATTAAAAATCTAAAAATCAATTAATCAACTTTTTACTGATCCTGAAAAGAATATCAAAGTTTCCACAAATATATGAAGCGCCACAACAATGATTTTCAACTTTGATAAAATAAGGTAAAAAAATATATAATATTTAAATCAGGAATATTAAATGAATTTTATTTCACAATATTATAGTTTTTACTGTATTTTACCTCAAAATATCAACTTGGAAAACACAAGAGACCACACAGTCATTGTTTGTTTGTTTTTTCAGTACAATAAAAACAAAAAGTGTTATTTTTGTGACTCATCAGAAAAGCAACAATTCAGTACACTTCCTTAATTTAACCTTTCTCTCCTTTTTTCAGTTTTAAAAGGAAACTCAACAAAGATGGGGCCCTTTAAGCTCTCTGATCCAGAGGTCTATCAGAAGTGGTTTACTGTAAGTGCAAGACAGGAACTACAAAGCCCAGCAAAAGGAGAATTCAGGGCACAAAAGCCTCAGACACAGCAGAGCAGGAAGTTCTGACGCTACGGTGCATTTTTTAGTGATGTAGAGTAATGGGTACATGGAAACGGTTCGCCAGAGGAAAAGAGAGAGAGAGAGAGATGGATGGAAACTGGCATGAACTGGTTGACCTGAAGTTGGATACACGAATGCGTGACTACTGCCATAGAGAACAGGGGTGTGTTTGCACATTCACTGTACCTCCTCTTAAAGTGCAGCAGGACTTCTCCAAAACTAAGGACAGAAGCAAATATTTTTCAGAAGGAAAAAGTCATGAACTGAGAAGACTAAACAAAGCTGCAGGTATTTGATCTGTCTCTTTTTTTATCTTGTATCCTGTTCTTGAGAACATTACAACAGACCCAGACACATTTCCATAAGCTAAAAGTAAAGCCAGATTGCTGTAAGGGCAAACAAGGAGGACGGGGCCCAGCAACCTCAAGAATGCTTAGGCAGGCATCTCCATGGACGCCTGCTGTCTAGAATACAGAATGACTTGGAGAATTGGGGAAGAAGGCGGTCTTTTCTCACTTACATCACAGCAGTGATTTTACAGATCGTATTAGCAGCTTATTATTTCTTGCTGAAGATTTGGTTTAGTTTAGTTATTCCAAAGACTACCTGGTCTCATGGCATAAACCTACCTAAATGCAGAGATGTACCTGAGAGATGAAGAGCTGAATCCTGTGTAACTACGGTTCGACAAAACAGTTCAAATCTGTTTAAAAGAAAGTTGAAATGGCACGGCTGCATCAACAAATGCATTTTTGTGTCAGTTTTGCATTTGTTAACACTATCAGGTAGGTTTAGGGTTGGATTGGTGTAGGGCATATTTCCAAAATGATTAGCATTAACTTTTAGCTACAGTCCACATATATTTGAATTCTGAACTGCCGCAAAATTAAAACTTAATAAAAACTTGCCAGGTTTTATATATTGAACTTGTATTTTATTGCTACTCAATGGTTATTCTCTTTAAAATTGTGAAACATGCAATAAGGCACGTAAAATAAAGTTGCACAAAAAGTGCACAGAGGTACATATTTTTATATGACCAGGTTGTCCATAGGAAAAGCTCTCAGACAGACAGAGGATGGTAAAAGAAAGCAGAAAACCTTTCCCCACACACACAGTTCTCAGTAGAATGCTTCTCTGTTTTACATTTTCCCCATATTTTTTTCATTGACTTTCCTTTGCGTTGTCTGTCTGCTTGGTTATGGACTCTTCCTTGGCTCTTTCTTCCCCCACCTTCAAACTCAAGGCCTTTCTAACCTCACATGACTCTCTGTGACTTTGTCCATCACCCAGGGCAACCAGTACTGTCCTCAGAAACACAGACCGAACGGAACTCACACAGAGAGAGACAGAGAGGGTAATTCACCCATGCTGCAGAGGTCTGAAGTGTTATTAGCCAAGCAGCCTGTGGTAGATCTGGCTAACCAAGCATACAGCCATTCTCTGAGCTCTATAAGAACCTGCAGAGAACGGATCTGAATAGTGGACTGAACCTCACAGCTTTATCAATGAACAACATTGTATATTGTGTCTAACCGTTAATGTAGATGCATAAATGTACAAAATATATAAAATCTATGTAAAAATATGTAATATAATATACTAATTGAAGTCACGTTATATTTTGAAAGAAAAACTTGGCACATTAAAGGGATAGCTCACACAAACATTTACTAACTTGTTCCAAACCTCTATGAATTTCTTTTTTAAGTTGAACATAAAAGAAGATATTTTAAAGAATGCTGGTAATCAAACAGCTGATGGGCCCAGACTTCCAAGTATTTATTTTCCTACTATGAAAGTAATTTGTGACTAACAAATGTTGGGTTCTTTAAAATTCTTCAGATTATCGTCTTTTGGGTTCAACATAAGAAAGAAATTGAAAAAGTTTTGTATTAAAATGAGGTTGAGTAAATGATGACAAAATCTTTATTTACATGTGAAGTATTCCTTTAATGGAATAATCAAAATACATGGTATACACTACTTTTATTATGATATATTTTACAATTTTATTTTATTTTAAATATAATTTGTGATGACAATGATGAATTATCAGAACTTATAGTATTATTTAAGTCTTCATTGTCCCATGATGCTGTACAAATCATTTTAACGTGCTGGTACTTAAACATTTCTTATTATTATCAATGATGAAAACATTTTTTCATGCTTGGGCTTTTTTCCCCCTCATAAATTGTAATAAATAGAAAATTCATGAAACTATAAAATTATTGCATTATAAAGTATCTTCACTCTTACTATTGATCTTGTTGCCTTTTGATTTAATGCAGCCAATTTTGGTATAAAGTATTGAATTTATTAGAGACACCCTTTGCTCTTCACACAGGGGTGATCAGGACTGGACATGACTGCTGTACAGCTAAATTAGGTCAGATGTGTCCTGTAGGGGTTTGTGCAAGTATTTTGGCAGCAGTGACTGAAAGAGAAGACACCTAATTAATTTGAGAAGAAATGACCGAATAGTTTATTACATTCCACAACAGCTCCTAAAAAGGCATCTCCAAAAAAAAGCAGCAGTGGATAAGATGTGTGGATGCCTCATTATAGCTTAACTTAACCTGTCAGATGATTTGAAGGATCTTTATCTTATAACTGCTTGAAAAACACTCACACATTGACTTACTTCTGCTCTGCTACACATATGTGAGGGATGGGTTTAGAAACAACTGTGAAGATGAATGGTTGCTCTGTAACAACAGCCAATAAAGTGTTGCAATTGTAAAGCTGTGGCAGACATTATGCTCAATATCTCAATAGAATTGAGCTGACTCACATAAGCATTGGAATACCTGCAAACCAAACTGGTATTCATGAATCATGTCTCCCATGCCACATTTGGCACCTGGATTTCTCCTTAGTTTGTACCACAAAGCAAAATCATCCTGCAGGTGTGTTGCAGACGTCTTTTCCTCACTTGCTCAAAAACCTTTAATATTTGCACCTACAAAGCCTTTAGTCTCAGGCACAATATTAAAAAAAGCTAAACGCAGCACACTTATATTATTTTATGTTTTCATCAATTAAATTCCAACACAAGTGCAAGAATAGATCCTGGGTCTGAACTGGTGTTTAGTTCTTAGCAAACCTTTTCAACACACAGTAATCTGTAAAGTATTATTTTCAGAGTTGAATAACATGGCCATTTTTGTGCAGTAATTGCATATTTAGGTAATGGGGATAAAAATAAATGATTACAGGTTGAGTGTTTGCTAAGCTTGCTACAAACTCATCTCAAATGCAGTCTCAGTTTCTGCTCATGCATATACAACAGACATTCACTTCGAAATGTCAAGAACAGGTGTCTTCTCTTTGAAGGCTCAGGCTGTGTAAAGCACTTATGCACCATCCAACACTGACAGCCTTTCAAATGCATTCTAAACAAATTCTAAAATTAATTCTAAGTACAAGGACTCCAGGAATAGATATGCTTTCAGAAATAACAGATCCACATGAAAAGGGCTTTACAGTCAGATGCCTGATGTCATAAAAGAGCCTTTTTAGTTTCGTTAAAGAAAAAAAGATATGCTCCAGTTGCATAGGGAAAAAAAAGTGCAGGTGCTTAAAAATCCCAGATGCAAATGGACTGATCCAAAGAGCCTGCAATGTAACATTAATAAGTTTTAATCTCCAAAGAGCTATTAGCATCCAATAATAATAATAATAATAATAAATCTTTTTGCAGGCTAATGCCAAAGCAAAACTTTTTATTGCCCAGTTCATCATAATATAAATAGTACTTGTGACTAAGACAGTTTATCCAAGAACAGTTTTTAAATAGTGTTATAATGATAATCTGAATGAATAGTGCTCTACATAATAGTCTGTACCAATTCACTAGGGCTGATGCAACATGCATATTCAGCACAGTAATGTCCTCCAATCTCCTGCTGTGATCTCAAACCTAAAAATGTACAGGGCAGAAAATGTTCTGCATAAGCAGAACTCGCTAACCCTAAAAATCATGCCCAAAAAGTCCAAATCCAAAAGCCATGAAATAAATGTGCCAAGTTGCAACTACTTTTGCAGAATCAATACAGGCTATTTAAATGCATTTACAGCCACATACCCCATTCCTCTTGGATTCCTGTTGAAAAGCCCCCTTTCAGATAAAGGATTGTATAGAGTCTCAAAGAGTGCAGGCTGGAGATGATGGATGCTGTGAGCTCGTCCAGAGGAGGAGAAGAAAGAGAGAGAGGATGACAGAGAGCGGAGGAATAAAGGAGCAGGAAGGAATTGCGATCAACCCACTCTCTTTAACCAACAGGATTCATTTTCCTATTTGTCCCTGGCACAATGAAAAAAAGTGGGAAGGGACTGAGGAAAAGTTAAAATGTCGTAAATTAGAATGAGCGAGAGAGAGCGCGAGAGAGAGATGGGACATGACATTAATACAGTATCAAACACACCTGAAATGTTGCTCGTTTTCCTTTTTTCATGGTCTAATAAATAAAGGTTACGCGCGTTTTATAATGACAAGTGACGGAGAATTGAATTGATACGTGTACTCGCGAGAAGCATGGAGGTTTTATGATTGTCAAACTTAAAAGAACAAAAAAGAGCTATGTATTTGGCTTAGCGCTGAGCTCCATGCGTCTTTTGCGTTAATTTCTGGATCATAGTTGAGAAACTATTGATTCTGTCAAGGCATTAAAGGACGAAAACCTGTTGAGGTAAAGACAGCTGCAATATCAAGATTGAGTGGTGTGAGTTTCCATGATCAAGCTTCACTAACCTTCACCATCCATTTCATCCCACAAAAGGTTACAGTGGTAAAAGGTAATCCAAAATGTAGATTGTTCCTTCATCTGAAAATATTTAGAGAAATTAAGCATCATCTCACCAATGTATCCTCTGCAGTGAGTGGGTGCCGTCAGAATGAGAGTCCAAACATCTGCTAAAAACATCACAATAATCCCAAAGTAATCCACATCACTCCAGTTCATAACATCTTTTGAAGTGAAAAGCTGTATAGGATAAATTTTCAGCAACTTTAATTTTTCTTTCTAAACTAAAACATGTCCAAAAGCTTTCATTTTTAGATTGTCTTACAAGGTTTGTTTCCTGCATAGTTTAAGTATAGGGTAATCTTGAGGAAACTTTCCCTCTCACTGAATTTACCCATTGTTCAAAGTAAGAATTGCTGTTTAAGGCAAGGATCAAATTTGCATTAAGCAAGAGTCCAAGGGCTGATTGCCTCAATGAATGCTTTGGTTCACTCATTTTCTAAGTCACAACAGCATTGTAAATGAGAATTAAATAGTTATGTAAACACTACTTTCTGTAAGCATATTAAGATAGTAAACAATGTTGTTGCTAAATGCTATGATGAAAATGAATCTGGACCAGTGCAGCTCTATATCACATCTGTACAGCATGGTATGTACATAGTTGTAAAAAGGTGGAACATTTCCAGTCATTTTTCAGAAATATATTTTCCAATATTTGGAAACTTTCCAGCAATTTTTGGAAAGTTTCCAGAAATTTGCTGAGTATTTTCCACCCAAGGAACCCTATATGTACGTGACTCACTTTGCTGACTCTTGGTTGGTGAGCTTAAAAAACCAGATCCTTCAATAACGAAGAGACAACTGCTTATTCAGAGAAATTACCGTTTTGAATGGTTTTGAGGCATGAGTCACTGCTGATTCACATCTGTAAGTTTGAATTTGATCCATTTGTGAGTCATGTCTGTGAAGGTAACCGCATGTGGACGCAACAGACCAGAGTCTGGCCTCCTGTTAAAACAGTAGCAAAGACGAGAGGCTGGATGACAGAAGCAAAGGGCAGTTTACACACAGAGAGGAGGAATATTGTTTTGTATATAAAATATTTTTAAACACAAAAGGAATTTAACAAACCATGTCAACAAAGATGTCTCAGAAATCCTAAAAATATGCAGAAGATGAGAAATCAGGTAATACCACTTTGAACGTTTACAGAAAACAACTATATGTATAAAAACTACTGTGCATTATTTATTTTATCTTGCATTATGGTAATCCTTTAGTAGGACCAGAGAATAAAACTACAGTGCATTATTTATTGCCTCTGACATTATGGTAATCCTTTAGTAATAAGCAAGAGTACCTCTTTCTGTACCACAAGAGTACCTCTGCCTGCCAGCCATTGAGGATTTTAAAACTTGATCCGTTTTACAGACATTACTACCATCCACATCCAAGCCACAAGTGGGAAAGAATGAAGTCACTGACTGCCTTCTCGCTACAGCACATCCTATTAAGCCCAATTTCATCAGAAACTTTAAAATTACTGACATTTGTGAATGCATTAGATATCATAAACTAACAATAAACTATTTACAACATGTATATTATAAATATTCAATATTTAATGTCACTTTGTGTATAACTTATTTTATAAATGTATTACTTACTGAAAATTCATATTAATTCAGAACACATATATGCTTATAAAACTTTAAATGTTCATGCATTAGTAAATGTAGAAATTAATATTAAGCCAGAATAATAGACATTACAAAAGGACAATTTACAGACATTGCCCATACTAATATTAGGGTAAATAACGTATTCTAATTTAATCAGATTTTATTTATGTCAATATAATGTTAATATATAAATTTCGTACTATCTCAGTTAAAATGATTTAAAGTGACTGTTACACAACATTTATATTTCAAATAAACCTTTTTTATATATATATATAAAAAAAATCCTTTCAAATAATCAAGGTTTCAAAAAAATATTGAGCAAATCGGCATATTCCAATGATTTCTGAAGAAATCATCTGATTGGAATCAGATTTATTTTTAATGTGGTGTCACAATCAAATTTAACTTTGGTGAGCTCTTTGGGACTAAAGATCTTCAAAACTATTCTAAATGTGTGGGCCTAAATGATCTATGTTGAATCAGTTTTGCATATTTTGAAGAATACTTATCCTTAATCATACAAAAACAAAAAGCAAAAAGTGAGATTACTGTATCAGACTTCCACAGTATGTTAGAGTGAACCTTTCTGCAAAAGAGAATCCCAAATAAGGCTAAAATTCAGTGCATCACAAGCTTGTTCAACTGCTGGGAAACTGGTGGGCAAGGAACATCCAGCTACTTCCCAAACGTCACCAAAGTGGTGCGACCGGACTCTTAAAAACAGACTGACTGATGATTGAGTGGGTTTGGAAGAAAAAGAACTTTGAATGTAATCTCAAGGATAGCAGTTGAGGCCCTGTTCATTTGGACAGTTAAATACAGGAGGAGATTTAATTCATGTGGTGGTGTTATATTCAGAGTAGAAGAGGAATGCTGACTCGTCCTCTTCGTCAGACATCAGAAAGACAGACAGCCAAAGAGCAGTGAGGGTTATTTTTTTTCTTTTCTTTTTTAACTTTCTGTAAAGATTCTGAACAGAACTCAAAACATTATGTGGACAGTTTATCAAAATGTCAAGTTATTTGCACCTTAGTTGCTTTAAACAACCAACAAAACCAATATAGTTAGCTTAAAACCCCCTTTTTTAGCAGAATCTGAAGAGCCCCCTAGTGGTATTTAAAACCAAGCATAACTGAAAAGTTTAGCTGATAAAAAGGCAGAAAGTAAAAATCCTATCTTTAAAAAGCTTTTATGTTTTTTGATTCAGAGCTACATCCATTGCTGTGCTCCCACATGTTTCCACTACTTTGAACAGTTCCATGGTGGCTTTGGCATCTTCTACTGATGAGTGACCTCCGTTCCCTTTCTGAAAATATAAGAAGAGAGAGAGTTTTCAGTGGAAACAAAATTAAAAGCCATGCCCGTCTTTACTTTCTATAAAAATAGTCTGACTTTCAATCTAAGGAGGGTTTGAATTGACTCCAGATATACGCTGTCTTCAGTGTCTGACGGCTGAACTCCTCTGTGATCTGTGGGGTTCAGGTGAAAATCACAACTGCTGAGCCACGTTACAGAGTTTTGTGCTGGGTTAAACCCACCTGTATGTCCTTTTTGAAAATAGCCTTAGTGAGCCTTTTCAGAGACACCATTTCATTTACAGGCAGTCCAGCTTTCTGGTTAAGCAGTGGAATCCGTGCTGTATCTCGTGTTTGGCAATCAGGATGGAAATATTTTAAGGCCTTGAAGTCATTTTGGATGGCATGGCCCACAACCACTTTCCCTTGTATTATCTTCAAAATCTGTGGGCAAAATGTATAAAAATGTTTAGTAGACTAACAAAATCAATCAGACTATTACTTGTTTGTCATTACTAGCACAATGGATGCATGATATTTTTGTCTGAAAAATTAAATAAAAATAAATCAACAAAATTATATAAAAATAATAAAAATCAGTCATTTTAAAAGCTGTGAATTATAGGCATCAAAGTGTCAAAACTTTAAAACATAACACCTGCTGATAACAGATTTTGTTCTACCAATACATACTACATCCATATTAATTATTATTAATTAATTAATATTAATCCATATTAAGTCCAAAAACAAAGATTCTAACATTTTAATGTTTCTATGGTAATAGTTTTACTGATCCACCAAGAATATTATGTATTATGTTACATACTATGTTAAATATTATTATTATGTAATATGTTCACAAACAAAATTAAATTACAAGATTATTTGATCTTTTGTGATTTGACAAAAAATAAAAAAAGCCTTAAAGCTTTTATAAAATATAATGGGTGTGTAATGTTTTAAAAATGTATCTATCTATCTATCCTTTTGTTTATATATATTACAATTGTAATCATATTTTTCTTTTAGTTTTAGTTATTTTACGACATTAAGAAAAACTGTATGGAGATGGGAAAGGATGCTCTGGCAACTAAAGTAAATATACTTAGAAAAAAAAAGCTAATTTGCATCTATAAACATAAATGCAATATAACATGATCATTGAAGTAGAGAAGCTCTTTCATACCTCTTTCTGTGCCTGATCAAAGGGTATTGCATGGATTAGGTCCCGCCTCCTAATTCCACTCCAGCGAGTGCGGAAATCCGTCACAGGATTGATGGGTTTAATGTATTTATCATAAATCACATCACCCTCGTAGTTGACGATACTGCAGCGGGCGAGTTCATTGTGACACCCCTTCGGTCCTGTGCCCACCATCTCACAGTCCAACGCTACATATTTTAAAGGTCCGAGAGTGTGGGGTGCTGCTTGGTGCGTTGGATGCCTCTGATACATGGAGGCAGTGGATGGAAATGAAAGCGTGGAATTCTTGGAAAACGTCTTTGCAGAACTAGCAGGCTCATTGGTCTTATTAGGCAGATGAGAGGTAAATTTAGGAAAAATAGCACCTGGTTTTGATTGGCTACCTTCATTGAGCTGCGTGTTTCTTGAATTGTAATTATTTTTCTGCTTGTTGTTTTTGTTTCGCTTTTTATTTTGTTTCTCTTTCAACAAACCCTTGCGCTCCAGGTAATGTCTCCTTCCAAGGAAACGTTCATGCTTGGCATTTCCTCTGGATTTACCTGATTTGTCTCCTTGACTGGGCTCACAAACCAAGTTCAACATAAGCCCTGACATACTTATACACCCTCAGAGGTTGATTACAGCAGTTTTCTTGATGTTCTTTTACTCTTAAAAAGAGACAAATAAAAAGAAAAACGACTGTTAAGACAAAAAACTAACATGACTAACATGAGATATACCTAATAAAACGTTAACCCAAAACTTTTTACAAATATTTTTTAAAAAGTGTAACAATAAATAATAAACATTTTTAATTTTTAATAGAAAATACAGTACATATGAAGTACATTACCACCCTTCAGTTAATAGTAAAACATTAGCTATGAAACTAACTAATATTTTACTAAATAATCCGAGTAAAATTTTACCTAGGTTTATAATAATCATGTTTCACTGCATGAACAGGTCTTAATACATTGAAATATAATATAAATACATTTTAAAATACGCTCACGCAACAAATCATAATGGTTGGAGGAAAAAGTAAAAGTTTGAAACTACATTACCTTTATAAACGATTTTTTTTAAAGACACTAGCATCTATTGACAATATAGGGAGTTGGCAGTTTTACTAGACAGAGGAGACATTTTCAGTTTTCAAGTTTAGGATAAAAATAACAGGTCGCTAATGTATTTTAAATAAACCCTAATATTGCTCTTCAATATCATATCAAAGCACATTGACACGATGGACAAGTTATCTAGCCAATTCTCAAGTATTACACAGCGAATAGTAAAATAAATTGTGCGATTCTGTAACGTATAAATATAAACATTAGTAACTGCTAAACACATACCATTATTTGCCCCAAAACAGCGATCTTTTGATGTTTTTTCCTATTGCTCTGTTCAAAACAAGAACGTCGTACGTGTGACTGCACATGTCATGTACTTCCGGGTCGGAGTTTAACGGTTAAGGGAAGTTTGGCTCTTTTCAGCTCATTTCAAAGAACCGGTTCAACGCCTACATCAGTTTCTACAAGGTTTCTGTTTGATTGTTTATTACGTTTTATACGCCGTTTTAACTATTAAGATGATTGTTGTATATAATAATTTAAGATTTTACACAAAACCAAAAACACCTCCCAATCGTGAATGAATCGTAGAGGTCGGTTTTATGAATCAGTTCAACCGAGTCATTGTTTTGTTCACGAATCGAACATCACTAGCAGGCGGCGCGCCTGTGAACACGTGTGGTCGGATTGCTACATGTAAACAACAAAGTCTTAACACGGTCCCAATTAAGTTTTTATATTAAATGACTGCGCGAAATATGGAAGTTTAGCCAGGTTAACCTGCGTGGTGTTTTTAGTGCTGAAGAAATGTTTGCGACGGCTTTTTCAGAGCAGGAGAAGAGAGAACTAGCTGAGAAGCTGACTTCGCTCCTGTCAACCTACAGACACATATCAGACTCCTACATAATAGTAATGAATCAACAACTCATTTTACTATTTCAGTGTTTGTGCATTATAAACTGCTATGTTATGAAGTTTGTCAAGAAGTCAAGTGTGAATGAAACAGTAAACGGATACTCCTTTGTTAAGCCGCGGGGTTTCTGTCAGCTGAAATATTTATGTGCATGTGAAAGTGTATCTGTGTTTGTGCGTCCACGCAGGAGTTCTTTAGTGAGAGTTTGTGGGACACACTGCCTGTGAGCTGGCAGGACGCCCTCGGTGATCTTACACCCCCACAGATCGCTGATCTGCTGCTGGATAAAGAGATTAAGGACAGGCGGTAAATGAGTTTATTCTTTGTATCTGTCTCTGGTTGCCTTAAATTAAGATAATGTTACAAAGCCAGAACATTGCTCAAAATCCACTTTGGAACATTTACCTATAGTAAAGGCTTTGTGATAGATGAAGAATTCAAATGCAAAAGCCTTCCAAAATGAACACTTTTATCAGGCTCCTACATCGATGTTTAGTTATTTCACTTTAATTGCGTAGAAAAGGATGCCATTAGATTTATGGTTTTTATTATTATTTTATTATTATTATTATTATTTTTTCTATTTGTTTAAAATTGCAGTATTTTTGTTTCATGAATGCTTTTTTTTATTATTTTAAATGTTAATTTTATTTTAGTTCATGTTTTGTTTATTTCTTTGTTTTAGTTTGTTAACTATAATAGCCTTGTATTGTATAAATGTATTATACAATACATGTATAATACTACATGCATAATACTATTTTATTATAGTAAACCTATAAATTAAAGTAAATTGAAGAGTGTTGTATTTTTTTTTGTCTTTTAGGTACCCATCTGTGTGGCCCCTATCTTTATTGGCACTGCGGACAGCAGCACATGCGCTGTCGTTTCCACGTAAAGCACCAGGTGGGCACAGTCAGGAAACCGGTGCAGCAGGGCCAGAGGAGTTTCAGTCGAACCACAGTCAGAGCTCTTTGTTAGGACACATTTTCCGTAAACACGTCAAGCCCAAGAAGCAGCACGAAATCCGCCGGCTAGGCACGGTATGGCTACGTTACGCTACATGCAATGTCAATATGGAAAAAATCTTGATTTTCATTATTAAAGACATATGGCTCCATTATAAACTATTGTATGTTAAAAACTTACTGAACTTATATAATAAGCGAGTACACCATGACCCGTTTTCCAAATTGTTTTTGACTTCTCGTGAATCACTATGGTACACTTAATAAGTGTTGATATACAGACTATTTAGACTGGTTTGGGTATGTACCGTTGTGGAGTAGGCTGGTTCTTGCATAATTCATCATAGACATCAACAGAGAGAAGTAGCTCTGGCTACAATGTTCTTCCACAAGTTATTAAAGTTTATTAACCGCTACAGCGCCAGAAGTTAATGACTGAAGCTATTAGAATTTTTGATAATCAAAACATTTTTTTCTGCTGAACTGTCTCTCCTAGCTTGTCAAGAAGTTATGTGATCGGGCTAACTGTAGCTGTGTGGTTGATGTTGGGTCTGGACAGGTACAGTAATGACTTGCTTAATTTTCTTGTTCTAAATTTGCATATTATTCACTTTAATTTGATCCATCTCTACAGGGCCATTTGACAAGGTTTCTATCTTTTGGACTCGGCCTGGATGTGACTGGAATTGAGGCTGACCCTAACCTTGTTTCCATGGCTAACAAATTCGATAAACAGCTTGTTCTGACACTCGCCAAAGAGATTCAAAAGGTATGATCCTCATGAATTGTTCTATTCTATAATCTATTAATATTATCCTTTACATTATGCATTTTCTATTTCGTCACCTTAGAGTCCTAACTATTTAAACCACAGGTTTTTATATGTGCTGTGATAATTATCAACAGTGTTTTTGTTGTAGTCAGGAGGTTCTCAAAGTCTTTATTCTGCACCTGGTCCTTCTCCTCGTCATGTGTTGGGCTGGGTCAACCCAAAAGCTTCATGGGATGTCTTCATTCAGCAGCTTGGTGTGACAGCAAATGAAGCAACCACTGGGCCATATGAAAAGAAACAGCGGGTGGAGGAGCTGAATCTAGAGCCTCATTCATGCCTTATCAAAGCAGAAGAGTTACAAAACACACTGCTGACTCCAAAAACTGACATCAAAACTTCAGACTCTGTAGACCAAATAAACACGTGGGTTCTTCCGCCAGGGATGGGGACTGAAATGCTTACCTGTAAAACTGTACCAGTTGCAGATTGTGAAAAACCTGGTCGTTTTGTACTCACCGGACTTCATGCTTGTGGAGACCTTAGCGCAACACTTCTACGTCATTTCGCAAGCTGTCCTCAGGTTCAGGTCATCACATCGGTCGCTTGCTGCTACATGAAAATCTCAACCAAGGAGAACCCAAACCCTCCAGGTGTTTTCCAGCCGCCATTTTCTGCAGACGGAGTGGTGGATTTCTGTTCAGAATATGGTTATCCAATGAGTGACTGGGTCTGTGGATTACCAGGGCACCAGTTGTCGTACAAAGCACGAGAGGGAGCTTGTCATGCAATAGAAGACTATGTCAACCGACTGAGAGAGGAGAGCAGCTTACTGAGGACACACTGCTACAGAGCCATCTTAGAAAGCATCATCAGAGCAGAGAGGCCCGATATGCGCAGACCGGGAGTTCAGACTGTTAGGAAAGCCCACACACTGTCATTTTCTGAGTTAGTGTCTTTACTGTTATATTTGAGAATAATAATATCTTCAAAGGGTTCATGAACTTTCTTTTTTATTTTGTAGTGTTCTCTAAGGTCTGTTTAGAAGTAATAGGCTATTTTTTGTGTTTTTAGCCCCCTCATAAGAACGTTGTTTGAGGTGTGGTGGGTTGTAGCCTACATACTCCCAGTGTTGCCAAGTCTGCAGTTTTAATATATGATGACATAATGATGTGTCATTTTAATCGATCTGCACTATAACATTTAAAATGGGAAAATGAAAGAAATATTCTAAAAGCATCTTGTGTAAATACCTTAATCATAATATTGTCTTATTTAGAATAATGTCATTTTTGCACACTGCCTGCAATATAAGCTGTTTTTAGACTGACACGAAAGTTCTGAGATCTGAAACTTACAGGATGTTTTAATAGTACAATGACCTCTTAAATGTGAAAAGATTTGATTTCTCAGTTCATGACCCCTTTAAACAGTATCTGTCATTCACCCCTGAACTTCAGTTCCTGAAACAGGAAGGACTTGAGAAAGTAGTTCAGAAGACTTTAAATTAAATAATCAAAATCTCTTTGCCACGTTAAACTATCATATTTTCAAGTACAGCTGAGATACTAGGCAGCTGCATTATAATGTTATCTTCTGTATTATCACAGGTATGCTCGTTTGGCATTGCCACGGGTGGGCCTACCTGCTGATCTTGCATTTGACCCTGTCACTGTGGATGCAATGCTAGCACACCAGGGTAAAGTGGTGGCGTACTTCAGCCTGGTTCTTCTCCTCGCACCTGTGGTGGAAACTCTAGTGTTACTGGACAGAATGATTTTCCTGCAGGAGAGAGGTAAATGAAGACACATATAAAGAACTGAAAATGACCAAATTAGTTTTTTTTCTTTTGACACAACTGTATTTTTCTGACATGTTTGGTTATGTAATTAAAATATAATTTTTTTCATTATATGAATTATTATTATTTTTATATTGAATTTTTACAGACATAGAAGTCTCAGATGTTTCATTAACTTAATGATTCATTTGATTTATTTATTTTACTCAAAAATATCAGTATCTACAAAATATTGACTATATTCAAGATCTATAACTTATATTCATCATTGACTACGTTTACATGCAGCCAATATCCGGGTTATGATCGGGTTAAGGTCGGTATTCGGGTTTCTGAGTTGATC
>JAUMHP010000070.1:12000787-12011244 GCA_032361065.1 Enteromius trimaculatus
AAACCCGGTTATGAGCATATCCGGGTTTTTGGCGGGGTTTACATGGCCGTGCGGAACCGGGTTATTGTGAATATCCGTGTTTTAAAAGGGTTACTGGCTGCATGTAAACGTACTCAGTGTTTCCATGACCTTTTCTATGATCAATTTTCCAGTGTAGAAATCATTCTTTCAAAATTCCCTTACTGTTTAATTATAATTCATCTTTATTTTTTCATATTCAGGTTTCCAGAGTAAACTCATCCCACTCTTTGATGCTGCTTTTTCCCCACGAAACCTGGTCCTGGTGGCCGTCAAGCCCAAAGAGTCACAGAGCTGAATGAAATAACATACACCAAGATATTCGAATCCAAGTTCTGAATCACAACCACATAATTTGATTATGGACATTTGAAAACCGAAATTAGACGTCTGATCTTCCATTTTCTAGAGTGATACATTAATTTGTCAGTCATGCTTTCCTTCACATTTGAAATGAGATTTGTCTAAATTGGAGTGGGGGAAATTCTTTTTAAATTTGAAATTTTAATATATTTAACTTTGTTAATACTTTTTTTTTTTCCATAGTTGTCATTCCCTTACTGGATTTATTGCATACATTTTTCTTTAGTTTTTAAGGCACAGGATTCATATTATATATGGTTCATCTCTATTACAAAAGACATATTCAGACCCAGAATCTACGGAGCACAGTTGTATAAATGTTCTATTTGTAATAAAAACACAAAACACTTTAATGAAAGGCTGACATGTCCTTTATTAACCTATAGATGGCACTCTTAATATAAAATCAGGTAAAACCTTCAGAGATAATATTTTAGAGCCCCATGATATTTTTACAGCTTGTAGCTGCATCTCATTTCAGAGGCCACTTCCTCCGGAGATCGCATTTAAAGGCTGCAGACATTTAAGGATGTCTTAAGAATAAGAACCACAATAAAATACACTGTTATTCCTCAGTGTAAAATACTATTATTTTTCACTTTGCAATTTAATGGTTACTTTTCGTAAATGAGACTTCCCCTAATGACATATTCATCAAATGCAACCTCCATAGGATGCAGTCTTTCAAATGATATAGAGATTAATTCCTTTGCTTATTTCAGCTTTATTTATACAAACTAAAGTCTAAGTCAAGGGAACAACAGAAGAAATATAATGTCAGTTTAAATCTTGATAATGTGTTTTTCTACTTATATGCTTGTCTTATAGCAAATCATTTTATGGAGTGTTGCACCCTTTGGCTAAGAACCTAAGGCCCTGCAGCTCCAAACAAAATGTTGCATCTTGTGTACACTTTACTTCCACTTAACTTTCCAAACATGCACATTTTTCTGCATATCACTGCTTAGTGTTTATTTCTGATAAATAACATTTACAAAATGTCACAGCTGAAGGGAGACACGGTAAAACATTAATTCTTCATGCTCTCTACAAAGAATTCATTACATGCCACGGTGAGAGCAGCCACCAGCACAACAAACTCCTGGAAGTCCACTTCTCCATCCCGGTTCTCATCCAAATCAGACATGATCTTCTCCACAACCATGGGGTCTTTACTTGCCTACAACAGGACAAAGTTATTTTATGCATGCACAATATTAAATGTTAATGCTACTTTATATGGCTAAAACTTACTGCTAAAAAGTCACCGAGTTCTCCCTGAAGCAAACTCTTGAGCTCGGCTTTGCTTAGCTTGTACTTGTCTCCTTCTTTGGAAGAGTATGTGTGGAAGACTTTAATCAGACCTTCCATTGCAACTTCCAGTTTTGAAACCATGTTGTTTTTCTTCCTTTGAAAATATACTAAAAAAAGAAGAGAAAACATTTTGCAATCTCTAAGTTTTACGTACCAAATCTAGCGGTCCACATATGAACGCCGAGAATCCACGCTGTGTTCAAATTAATTTAAATGCATTGTCTGCATTTAATAAAATACATGTTTTGTGAAAATGCATAGCCCTTTTTTAATTCTTAAAAGCATGTACTGTTTGCACCTTCTGAACCCAGGGGCCCAAATCCCCCTAAGAATGGGGTTACACAGCCACTGAGAAATCTAATATCTGTGAGCGAACAAGCCTTTTGGCTCTGGCTGGCTGATGACGATCATGAGGGAGATGGAAGACAGGTATACATCAATTATTCAATTAGTCTTTTGTATGAACTAAAGGCTCTGAGACCATTTACCCACCATTAAGGCATGTAGACCTTTTTTTTTTTTTTTTTTGTTAAATCGAAGGTCTCACAGAGAAGAAGTTATCATTAAATGAGAAAAATAAATTTACAAGGTAAATAAAAGATTAAGGCTATAAAACAAACCACAAGTGCGCTAATGACCAATAACTTAACACCAGCGATATTAAAGGGAGTTTAATTGAAGCTGGTACAAGAATCACTTATTGGTATGTAGCCTACTGCCTATTAAGATGCAAAAACCGCCTTACTCGTATTATGAGTTATTTATGTTCCAAGTAATACATATATTCTAAATGAAAGGTCTTATTACATGAGTTAACCTCTGACATAATTTAATAATTAGTGGCATTTACTCTTAAACATCTTAAACCATAACTTTGTTTACAAATAACAGGTTATATAGGCCTACAATATTTCCAGAAAGCTATCAGCATAACATTAGTAAGTTCATAAAAACAAGGTAAATTCTCAACTTACCTAGACAAAGACGTGGCAACTAACTAGCGCTTGAGAAGTTACTGGTGCTCATTCATTTAAATAGCGTCCATTCACCTGTGCGGGGGAAATAGCCAAGTGGGCGGAGCTTCTCGAGTAGCCTACGGACTTTATCTCTTATTAAAACCTTTTTGTTCAGTTTAAGGTTTAAGCCAGGTCAAATTATATCTGTGTCAGACCAAAGGAATCTTGTATTGGGCAATATTATGAGATGGAGAGAGGCGTAGTTCTGGCAGCTCAAGTTGGTGTTTCATTTTCACAGTAAGAAATGTAACTAATCTATCAGTATAAAAATAAAGGAAAACTAAAAAAAAAAAAAACGAAACAAAAACCAACATATTACTAAAAGTAAAGCATAATCAGATTATGCAAATATAAACACCAATTCACAATATTAACAAAAACTGTAAAAAACAGACACACACTAAAGCAGTTAGTAAAACATTCGCCACATATTAGCGCTCTGAATGTTTCCGAAATCACGTAAGAAGGTAAACATACAAGGCTGCAAATCGGATAACATTATGCGTCATAGCTTCTTGTTTATTTTCAAGGATCCATCTGTTCAGTAAAATAAATTTTACGATTTATGATTTACAACCAAATAGAGTGGAGTAGTGGAGTAGAATGTGAAGTTAGCTGTGGGGATATCAAACTCAGAGTGAGGTGCACAGTTTATGCATAATCCAGATCATTAAGAATAATTGGACTGTAGGTGAAATGATATTTAAACTGCCTTGAGATAGAACATTGTGGTGCCAGCCATTAATGTTATTAACAATTATCAAAGATCGAGGAACAGTATAATGTGTGTTTTCTTTTTCTTTCTTTTTTTTTTTTACAAGAATTATACAATTTTATGTGGCGACCATGACAGCATTATCTTATAACGATTTTTTTTCCCACAGAAATCGATCAAGCACATCTGTTTCTCCATCTATCTATTAATAGCTTTGCCATTGCCATTAGTTGTTTATCAAAACAAAAGCAGAATGTATCACATTTTTTTTTTATCACAAATTCACAGATACAAAATACATTTATGTACAAAAATACATACATTTGAAAGTCTGGCAAAGAAAGGTAATAAATGAATGTATAGAATATATAAAGAGTCTGTATTTACAAAGTTTATATAAGTTTAAATGTTAAATAGTTTCACTTAAAACAATATTTAATGACAATTACTGTATACTGGCATAAGGTGTGGGAACAGTATTGCAGCTCACTACACTAATTAAGATAAGTATATACTTTTGCATGCTAAAGTAAAGAGAACTGTATTGATTGATTGGTTTGTCTACTTGTTTTTGCTCAGTCACTGAACATATAGGTCAGAGTGAACTTTTTCCAGTCCTTCTGCAACCAGTGAGTCAGACAAACTGGTTTAGACGAATCTTAGCTTAACATCATTCCAGATCAGCTGCCATAATGCATGTCATATCCTGAATACTGGGAAAACAACAGCTGCATGTTTTTTTTTCTGGTCATCTCTGTCACTGATAACGATTATGTCCTTCAAGCAAGTTCTCTTAAGTTTTATTAACATCTATTAGGAGGCTCTTCAGTGATTTGGTGGCCATTTTCTTCTGTCCCTGCAGAACTCTGGTCTTGTGGCACCTCAATCAGGGAAACAGACCTCACTGAAGACAGGCGGCTATGGCGGCTGGCCATACGCTGTCTTGTGATGTTTGGTTTGCCCAGAACACTCCTCAGCTGCACCCAGAAAAAGCTCTGTTCTGTGGGTTGCTGGGGCCACTCTAGGTAGGTTTTGGTATTGAGCATCCGTTTGAGCTTGCAGAATTTACTGGGAAGAGAAGTGGGGTCTATGGGCTCCTTCACAATCAGAATGACATCACTGAACGTCTTGCCAATGGCCCGCTGTTGGGCAAAGTAGAGCTCGTAGTTACACCACTCACTGTTCACGAAGTTGCGTGACAACACAAAGATAACCTTAATAACAAGAAGAAAATTATGAAGTGTCAGATATGTTGTGAAATATAGTCACAATGAGAAAGCTTCAGTTGTGATCTACATAACAATTTAAAGGCTTGAAAGTTATTTCAGAAATTTTAAACTTTAAATCGGTAAGGATCAATTGACCAAAAGTAACAGTAAAGACTTGAAAACAAATGATTTCTATTTCAAATAAATTATTTTTTTTCATCAAAGAATCCTGGAAAAAAAATTACGGTCTCCATAAAAATGTTGTTACCATTAATAATAAAAATAATAAAAATGTTTTATGAGCATCAAGTTAGCATTAGGAATGGTAGTGTATTATGTAGCAACCGTGAGATATGAAGTTGAAGAGATAAGAAGTTTTGGGAAATAATGTTGCAATTCTGAGATATATGATCAACATTTGATGAAAATAGGCTTCTACTATTTAAAGGCTTAGATTTTGTGATGAAAAATACAAATTAGGATTCATTAAAAAATATATTCGCTAATCCTTGTTACAATTATTGTAAGAATGGTGACATTGCATGTTTCCTTTGTGTACAGGCATTTTTGAACACAAACGTGCGTGGACATACCTTGCGACTATCTTCAATGTTCTCAATGATGTTGTCAATGATCCACTTCCCTGGCGTGAAGTCTCTTTCATGGATGCAGAGGCGGTAAGGAGGCTTAGAATTCTCTAGACAAGCGAGCAGCTCGTTTCGAACCCAGTCTGCATCCGCATGGCTGTAAGAGATGAAAGCATGAAAGGTGTAGTCCACACCCTGGCCTGAACCCTCTTTGTGGGCCCTGTACTTGGCTCTGATGATCTGGTATGTAGCTTTAATGTACCACGGCACATGAAAAATGTAACACATGAGAGTCAGACCAAGAACAGCGACCGCCGTTGTTGACACGCAGATGATGATAACGAGTGTAATATTACAGGCTAAATGACCAGGGAAGTATTGTGATACCATTGTGTTGAGAAGACGCTCAGGATGGTAACACTTGTAGTTGTTTGGCCAGTCTGTGATGGTCACTCTGCCCTTGCTTGTTGTTTCCTGTATGAAGGTATAGAGATCACAGGTACAGTGGTAAGGGTTGTTGCCTGCGGTCAGGATACGTAGGCTAGGCATGTCCTTAAAAGACTTCAAGCTAACAAGTCCAAAGGAGTTTCCGTCTAAAGCGAGCATCGTCAAGTATTGATTTCTCCAACTGGAAGGGATGAACTTAATCTTGTTTCCGCTGAGGAGGAGCTCGGTCAGATTGGATGCCTTATTAAAATAGTCCATGTCAAGCTGGTCTAAGCTGCTGTATGAAAGATCAAGGATGCTTACAGAAGTGGGAAGGCACTTAAAACTGTGACTTGTCAGACTATTATGATGAGCGATTGCTTTAGTAATGGTCTGTCTCCATGGACAGTCACGGTTTCCAATATACTGAAGCTGGTTGTGGCTCATATCGATTGTAGTCAGCTTGACAAAGTCTTTGGTCAGAGATGCCAAGTCACTAAGGCTGGTAAGTAGATTGCGACTGACATTGAAGGTTTCAAGCATGTGCAATACGTTTTTAGTGTCACATAGTGGGTTATAAATATAACTGTCCCTCAGCTGGTTGTTAGAGATGTCCAGAAGCTCAAGACTTTTCATCTCCGGCCACGAGTCACATGGCACGCTGTTGAAGTTCACATTCCACACTATGAACTGGCGGACATGATTGAGCCAGGTAAAGCTCCAGTCGAAGCGCATTATATCTGGATTACTGATGTCCCTGTAGAACAAAACAGTAAGATTGAAATAATTAATATGGGTTTTCCTTTAACAAAAACACAGAGAAATGAGAATCAGCTATGCAAATTCCTCATAATCAAGGCTATCCAAACTCGGTCCTTGAGGGCCGGTGTCCTGCAGAGTTTAGCTCCAACCCTAATCAAACATACCTGAAGCAGCTAATCAAGCTCTTACTAGGCATGTTAGAAACCTCCAAGCAGGTGTGTTGAGGCAAATTGGAGCTAAACTCTGCAGGACACCGGCCCTCCAGGACCGAGTTTGGACAGCCCTGCTCTTAATGGATCAGGGCTGCATTCTCTGAAACCACTTTAACACTACTTATCGCTGCTGACGCGACCACTACACAAAAAGCTTTTTTACATCGCAGTTTAACTACACATAGAACCTTTCAAATGAACATTTAATATTAGTATGTAGTATTAATGTAGTATTAAATTTACATTTTTACTTTACTTATTTTTTACACATACATTTTTATTCACACTCGCGAATAATACAAGGTGTTCCACACAGTGGCGGATCTACATTGAACTACTCCCTGGGCGAGACCCCCTCTTAGCGCCCAATCCCTTTTTCTCCCTTTTATATTTTCAAATAACATCAGAAAAGCTTTTTTTTGAGTAAAAGTGATAAACGCTCCGCGGTGCACAAATAAGTGTGATTAAAATGCATTAAAAAAATTATGTGTGTAATAAATTAATCTAAATTTACGCGTTAAAGTCCCGGCCCTAATCTTAATACAATGTAAAAGCAACAAATTAAATTTAATGTGGTCATATGATGTTGCTAAAAATAAAAATTTTGTGTATTTGGTGTAATACAATGTGTTTATGCATTTTTAGGTGTTTTTTTTAAATACTGTACATATCTGTTTCTCCTCTAAGCCACACCTCCTGCAAGCAAGTTTTGAGCAGTAAGTAGCAGGTTCTTTTAATAAGAAAACTTAAAGGTTGCGAGTCAGAAGCACCAGACTGTCCTTGCAGAGGTAGAATTGCTTCACTTTATAGTCTCTTAGCACAGACAGCATAGGCTACTCTCCAGGTTTTAGGAGTTTGTCCTTTGTAAATGCATTAAAACACTCTAATATTTGGGTTAACCCTTTATGAACAGTGTTGTGAATACAACTGATTTCTAATTATGTCCTCTTTTTTGAAAGCATAAACAAAGTAGTTTCACTTTCACAATGACATATATCTTTGATAATGGCAGTAGAGATGGACAGAGTACTCTGTCAAAGGAAGACACAGGTTTACCAAGCGAAACCTTACCATGGAGGATACACATATAGGATTACTCGCAGGGAATCAACTATATGGGCATCTAGCCCAGTACAGGGCCTGACCGGCCCCCGGGCAGGCACACTGATACCGAGCCTGCCATCAACTGCTCCGCCCTGTGTGACTGCCAAGGATGCTCTACCAGGGTTCGTCAACTGGGGAACTTACTGGAAGAGTAAACAGTGCTCACATCCCCTGTGAGGGGGAATGGCGCAGCAAGTGTGACACCTGCCAGTTCTTCCCGCCAATTTCCTGTTACCCAACACACGGAAAGAAACTTAAGATTGTAATATCTCGCAAAGGTGTTCGATGTCGCCCAGCCAGCAAATGTCTGCCAGAGAGGGAACGTGGGCCAACGCAAAGGAAGAGGCCGGAGGAGGTTCTCCCTCAGAGGTATGCACCAGGGAGGGGCTGTCGCAAGGGGCATGAGTTCCGAAAACCAGGTCCGGGTGGGCCAGTAAGGTGCAACCAGCAGGACTTGTTTCCTCGTCCTCCCTGACCTTGCACAGGGTCGGTGCGAGCAGGCTCACTGGGGGAAACACATACTTGAGTGGACCCAGAGGACAGCTGTTCGCCACAGCATCTATACCGAAAGGGGCCTCGGTCAGGGAAAAGTACAACCTGCAGTGAGAAGAATCGTGGGAGAACAAACAGATCTATCTGAGCCTCTCTGAACTGGCTCTAAATCAGCTGGACCGTCTCAGGGTGGAGTCGCCATTCTCCTGGGAATGTGAGCTGTCATGAAAGCGCATCGGCTGCATGACTGAACTACCCTGGAATAAGTACGGCATGCAGTGATCTGAACTGTGATTGAATCCAGAGGATGAGATGGCGGGCGAGCTGTGACATGCAGTGTGATCGCAGATGTATGATAAAGTTGCAGTATTGTCAGAGAGGACCGATACGTGTCTGCTTGCAGCAGCACCCTCAGATCCCCCAGAGTGCCAGCCAGCGGTCCTCTGCCAGTGGCAGCAAAGCTGGGCTGGGTGGCAGCAGAGGGTGCCTGTTTATACCCAAGGACGGCAGGGCGGGATCGCAGTGCTGCCAGGGGCATGGCTTCGCAATGAGGACATCCTCCCTCCGCAAAGTTGTCTTCGGCATGCTGGAGACCCAGACAGTGAAGACAACCTCTGTGAGAAGCGAAACAACCATGTTCAGAAATTGCTCTTTTGTAAAGCACCCAGGGGATTTGCTTGACAGGGAAACAACTAATTGTGTCGTCGACACCACAGAGAACAGCTTCTGCTTCAGCTTTCTCTTCTTTTGGAAAAAAAAAATGATGAAAAAGCATTTAATTTTCAATTCCTGAAATATGCATGTGTTTTTTTTTTACTACATATAAAACAACAGTAACATATGGATAAATATTTAGCCATTTTGTTTTAAAATCGACATTGAAAAATATATTAGTTAATAACTTACGAGAGCACCAGCTTTTCCAAGGTCAAGTTCGTTACACTGGATCCCTGTGTTCTATTCAGTGAGCGAGCAAAGTCGATGAGCAGCAATTCCAGGCCTTTGATTGAACTGATTTCCAAATTTGCCAGAGCCATTCTCATAACCTCTTCATTGAATTTACCTCTATAGAAGGTTAGGAGCTGAGTCTTTACATGCTGTAGGCCATTAAAAATATCCTGATTACCATTGTAGTACTGAAACTCAAAAATGTTCCGAAAACGTAGCACATCAAAAGTCTTGTTTTCCAAATCTTTCAATATAATAGGAAGCAGTTGTGGGTTTTTGTCAAAAGCTATATCGAACCACAAGTTTTTTGTGTCGAGGTTACTAAAATACCCAGGTTCATAACTTTTAAAACCAGTACCAGTTTTAATAGCAAACTTGTCCAATGAGATGTTCTTCAATGCATGAATGTCATGGCTTCCCAAACTACTGAACAGCGAACCACCCATGGACAGCACTTTTAACTGGGTGAAATTGAAAGAAGCAGCATCAAGAAACGCTTGTGTGTACAAATTATTGGACATTTCTAAAACCTTTAAATTTGTGAGCGGCTTAAGAGCTTTGAATGGAATTTCTGTCAGAGAGTTATTAAATAAATTGAGATTCTCCAAAAAAATGTTTCCCTGAAACGCATCATCCACAATCAGAGAGATGTTGTTGAAATTAAGCTTGAGGAGCCGCAGATGACTAAGTTTGAAAAAATCTTCTTTGCGGATGACTTTTATGGTATTGAAAGACAGGTCGAGCTCTTCCAGAGAGGCGGGCAGATTTGTTACAGGCACATGATCCAGCCGTAGACCTTTACAGTCGGCTGAACGCATATTAGATGCTATTGTACAGGGCTGATTGGCTTTAGCTGGTTTAATGTGCAGAACTGCCTGGAGGCTGAGAAGTAGAGCCAGTAAAACAAACATTCTCATGGGCTTTACTTGGATCTGAAACAGAGGATAGTGGAAAATATTTCTGTTATTAGCAACCCAACCTTTCAGTTTCAGCGTTTCAATTTATGTTAAAATAGTAGGGATGCTTAAATTACATGGATTAGGCCCGGAGGTAAATTAAGCACAAAATTTATTTACTTTACTGGAAAGAGAAAAAAACAACAACAGCATATTTATAAATGTAATAGCTATGTAAGAATGGCTCACAATGAGGAAATGAGAAAGACGTTGGCAGACAATGAATGGTTTGTTTTAGTTGTGAATTTCCAGTTGCTGTCAAAAGCTGTCAGTTCACAATTGTTGGAAAAAATAGATGTTCTTACAAAACACTTTCTGTACAGCAACTTCTAATGC
>JAUMHP010000070.1:12047607-12071561 GCA_032361065.1 Enteromius trimaculatus
TAAATTATTGTGATATTTTTAAGCCCATATTGCCCAAGTAAATGTTATAGGTTAGTGTGTCAAAATATTGGATCTGTGTGTTTCTTCTGTTAATAATGCTAAAATGCACTCATTCCTCTTAACTAATAACTTGTATAGCTTACATATTTGTCTATACTGTATTTACTTCATGCAGTAATATGACTTAAATGCAATATAAAGTACTGTTTATTTAGGCAATTTGTATGTGACTGCCTCAATGAGGACCAAGCAGCCCTGAGGTTGAAATCTTAGAACTGTCTCTGAACATTTTGTAAGTGCATGTCAAGCTGTCCTATGTTGGCAGGATGAGGATCTGGGAAGGAGGGAGTTGTGGGAGAAAAACCTTGAACTTATCACTCTTCACAACCTGGAGGCCTCCATGGGCCTGCATTCATATGACCTGGGCATGAACCACATGGGCGACATGGTGAGAACATGAATACGGTGTCCCTTTTCCACTGCATTTATATATATTTTTTGGATACTTCTCTTTTTAGTAGCACCTAGAAAAAATGTAACTTCCTTGAAATACACTATAAACTATAATAGATGCCCTTTGGAACACTTGATAATTTCATCACCTGTAACTTTTTTTGTGTCATGTTGATTCACAGACAACAGAGGAGATTCTGCAGTCATTTGCCACAACTCGTGTCCCTCCTAACTTTAAAAGGCAGACACAAGAATTTGTGAGCTATTCTGGAGCTCCTGTCCCAGACACTATGGACTGGAGAGAAAAGGGATATGTCACAAGTGTGAAGAACCAGGTATAATTACACTGTTTTTAATCAGATTGTGTAGCCTTTTCTTTGAACAGCTCATTTCTGTTCCTTTCAATAGACCAGCAGAGAACAAACTTTTATTTAGTTTTAAATGCATTATTAGTATTTCAAAATCTATAGTAGCATCTATTAAATTCATCATAAATGCTAAATGTTTACTGTTTTAGTAGTTTTAACATGTTTTACTGTTTTCTGTCAGGGTGCTTGTGGTTCATGTTGGGCGTTCAACTCCGTCGGGGCTCTTGAAGGTCAGCTGATGAAAACCACAGGAAAGCTGGTCGAACTCAGTCCTCAGAATCTGGTGGACTGTTCCTCCAGTTACGGCAACAAGGGCTGCAGTGGTGGTTGGATGACTCAGGCCTTCCAGTATGTTATTGATAATGGAGGAATAGACTCAGAATCATCTTACCCTTATACTGGAGTAGTAAGTATTTTGCATGGATCCATGTGTTTAAAAACAGTGAGATTCCATATTAGAAGTGAAAGGACCTGTTATTGTGAGATTTGAGTGATACCCTACATTGATGGATTTATCAGTATGATTATGTATATGATGTAATAATAAATAAATGTGTTCTGCAGCAAGGGCAGTGCAAATACAATCCATCCCAGCGTGCAGCAAACTGCACCAAGTTCTATTACGTTAGTGAGGGAGATGAGGAGGCCCTGAAACAGGCTGTTGCCAACGTCGGGCCCATTGCAGTGGCCATTGATGCCACTCGCCCTCAGTTTGTCTTTTACCACAGCGGTGAGCATTTCTATCCAGCACATTTAAGACTTATTATCAGATCAAGTATTCAGGTTACAAATTTAGGGTTGAAATTATTTATTTTTCATTGTCAGCTATTATAGCATTATCTTACATCTTTCCACAGGAGTTTACAATGATCCATCCTGCACCCAAAAGATAAACCATGGAGTTTTGGTTGTGGGTTATGGTGCGATTACTGGACAGGATTTTTGGCTGGTCAAAAACAGGTACAAGCTGACTTATGAAATTGTGTGAAATTATAATCTTACTAGGTCCGATAATGTTTTGGGAAATGTACCTACTCAAACACATGTAAAATCAGAACCTCTGGATCAAAAAATACAAATGCTGATTGTTGTCTTTTGCTTGAACAGTTGGGGTACTGGATTTGGAGATGGTGGCTACATCCGTATGGCCAGAAACCACAATAACATGTGTGGCATTGCCTTATACCCCTGCTATCCAGTTATGTAGCAGAAATCCTGTTAAAATGATGAATATATCAAAATAAGATTAAAGATTTAATGTTTTATAATCTAATTTCTTAACTGTAAATGTGTTAAATATGTTTCTCCCCATTTCTATTGTCTTTTAAAATTTCTTAATATGAATTTCTGAAATAAAGAATTTTAAATCTGTCTTGGGGGGGCTTTTGTAAAGCTTTAAAAGGAAATATGCTTTCACTCTATCCAGTATGTTTACACAGGACTAGGTTTAATTCATTGCAACATAACGTCAAGCAGTTTACATGAGGTATTAAATGATTTTTCAAGATTAGCACACAATGTCCAGTTATGATTGACATTTAGATTACTGTTATTTTTACAGCTTTGCTTGATTAGCCGCATTTATTTGGTAACAGCAAGTAACATGATTGAATAAAATGACTCAGAAAATGCTACCTTTTCAGTCTGCTTATCTGAACCATTAATAAATGGATCTCCAGATGCCAAAAATGCGAAAAACGGTGATCCAACAATCATGTTTGCTAAAATCATATTTTTATTTTACACCGTTGCAGTCTTGTTTTCTTTTTAAAGGGATAAGCAAACAGAAGATCTCTTGCTCCAATTTTATTGACATTTTCATGCAACTGTAAATGCGGTATTTGTAGTGGCACCGTACCTCTATGTATGATAGAGACATGTCATCAATTCAAAGTACTAATGCTGAATAGAGTGATAGTGTTAATCTCGTCATTATACATCACTAAATATTTATTAAATGTAATCAAATCTGTAATCAAATCGACAATAACTGCTAGAAATTGAGTGTCCCCAAATAAGCAAACCAGAGGTGACAGCGACAAGGAAGGGTGTGTTCCCGGTTCCGGCTGATCTAATTAATACAGCCTAACAATCTTTTAATGAATTTGATTAATGGAAGCATATTAATGTGTTACGTGTAAGCTAGGTTAAAGAGATCTGTCTTTAATCTAGATTTGAACTGACAGAGTGCCTACTTCCTGAACAGTGTTAGGAAGATTGTTCCTGAGTTTGGGTACTAAATAGGAAAAGCATCTGCCACCCGCAGTTGATTTTGTGTAACCTTGAGGTCATAAATGCATGAATTAACATTTTTGCATTTGACATCGAAAGCATAGGTTGTAATTTGGTTATATTCTTGAGATGGAAAAATGCATTTTTACAGATGCTAGAAACATGGTTTTCAAATGAAAGATTGCTACCAAACAGCAAGCAAAGGTTCCTAACTGATGATGAAGAATTAACAGAGCAGCCATCAAGTGTTAGTTTATAACATGGGGTTTTTAGGTCCAATAATTAGCACCTAAGTTTTTTCAGAATGCATACTGCTAGTTTCTCAATTTGGTATGTTTCACCTGGCCGTGAAGAAATGTAGAGCTGAGTATCATCAGCATAACAGTGAACGCTAACACCATGTCTCCTGATAATATCTCCCAGGAGTAACATGTAAGATGTGAATTGTAACGTCCCTAGTACTGAGCCTTGAGGTACCCCATATTTCACTTTGATTTGATCATATTTTTCACAATTTGATACCTCCTCATTTACCACTACAAACTGATGCCGGTCAGATAAATATGATTTGAACCATGCTATGGCACTTCCACTAATGGCAACAGATCCAACAGCACTAATAATGAGATACAACCACGATCAGATGATAAAAGCAGGTCATTAGGGTAATTCTAATGAGAGCAGTATTATGATACGGTCTGAAACCTGAGGGGAAATCTTCACAGATACTACCTTTTTTTAGTATCTTTAGCAGAAAAAGGGAGATTCGAGATCGGTCTGTAACTGACGAAGTCTTTGAGGTCAAGATGTATTTTTTTATGAGAGGCTTAACTTTTACAGCCATTTAGCTCTTTGGAATTATGCCCTAAAATTTTTTGTGTTCACATACAAGTGCCATTAAAGTCACAGAGTTTGGTACTATTCTGGTACTATACTACTATTTTGTTGCCACTTCTGCAGCTTCTGTCCCAGACATTGAATTTACAGAGGGATATGAAGTGTGAAGCAGGTTTGAAACTATGCTATGATTTCTTCTCAATTAGTTTTGTGTCCATTTTTATTTCAGTTGTTGTTTTTGATGTTGCTCTCATGATGTCAAGTGAATTGATTACAATCTTTGTCAGACTTTCTTTTTTAAATTTCACTTCCTTTATATATGTCTGTGCTGTCAGTGGTTGAGGGAATTTATTTCCCCTTTCCTGTAACATCCTCTATGATGACTTGGAAATTCAGAAACCAAGAACTAAAGACTGATTGGTCAAAAGCTTTACAAAGCAAGTTTTTCCTGTTTTAGCAGTTTTCTCACGCTTCTCTCTTCTACTCGTGTGCAGTCCATTAAGGTTTTTGCAGGTCAGCTTATAAAGACCACAAGAAAGCTGGTTGGCCTCAGAATTTGTTGGACTGTTCCTCCAGTTACAGCAACAAGGGTTGCATTGGTGGTTTAATGAAGCCATCTGTCCACCACAGGAGTTTACAATGACCTGACCTATACAAAAAATGTGAACCATGATGTGCTGGCTGTGGGATACAGTAATTGTAGGACAGGACTTTCGGCAGGTGAAAAACAGGTACAATCAATGGTTGTAAAGTTTTGTGACTGTAAATTGACTGGGTATGATTTTGTTTTGGGGCTAGTGTTTTATAGTATAATTTCTTAGTTTTAAATGTGTATTCTGTATGTGGTTTTACATTTCCGTAATCTTTTACAAATTCAAATGTATTTTATTAATTTTACTAAATAAATATGACATTTTAAATCTTGTATTTGGCCTAAATCTTGTCTTTAGACTATAAAAATATTAATAACTTTGCGGCAACTGAATAAAAGCAAAAAATTGTATTGTGAATGTTACAACGTCTCGGTTATGTACTGTAACCCTTGTTCCCTGATGGAGGGAACGGAGACGTCATGTCGTGACGACAGACTGGGGTTCATACTTGGGAGCCCTGATTCGCTCTGATAAAGAGAAAAAGCCAATCAGAATTGGCTAGTGGAATTTACATGCTGAGCCACTCCCCGCTGTTCGGGTATAAATAGGGAAGCATCCTCTCATCAGGTACAGTGATGGGTCGAGGCTGTGGCAAGGGGACATAACGTCTCCGTTGCAAACACCTGAAACTGAGCCTAGCGTCAGACTGCTCCGCCAAGTCTGACTGTCGCTGGTGCTTGGAGGATGCTCAACCAGGGTCTGCAAAAAGGAGACACTGCTGGGAGAATACAGGGGCTCGCATTCCCCATGTGAGGGGGAATGGCGCAGCAAGCAGGACACCAGCCAGTCTCACCTAACTGTTTTGCAACAGAGAAGAAGAAACTGGCACAACCTGGAGGTTGTAATATCGTGCAAAGGTATTTGGTGTCACCCAGCCCACAGCTTGACAAATATCTGCCAGAGAGGCTCCGCGTGCCAACACGTGGGAGGATGCTACACCCCTAGTGAAGTGAGCTCTCCCGCCCAGGGGACACGGCTCGTCTTGGACCTGGTACACCAAGACGATGGCATCCACTATCCAGTGGGCCAACCTCTGCTTGGAGACAGCCTTTCCCTTTTGCTGACCTCCGTAACAGACAAAGAGCTGCTCAAATCTTCTGAAGCTCTGGATGTGGTCCGCGTACAAGCACATACTTAAGAGACAGATATTTAAGCTCGACTGAGTCCATCAGCTCAAAGGGACCCCTCTGAAGGCCTTCTAGCACAACAGAGAGGTCCCAGGAGGGTATCAGTGGCAACCTAGGAAGGTTTAACCTCCTGGCGCCCCTCAAGAACCTCACGATGAGATCATGCTTTCCTAGGGGACCGGCCATTTACTGCATTGTGATGGGCTGCGATTGCTGCCACGTAAACTTTCAAAGTGGAGGGCGACAGTCTGTGCTCCAACTTTTCTTGCAGGAATGAAAAGTACTACTCCAATAATTCATGATCGAGGGAACGAAGTGCAAAACACCAGCTAACGAAAAGACTCCACTTCAGGGCATAAGCTTGCCTTGTAGAGAGGGCTCTGGCCTGTGCTTCCCCGAATCGACTCCAGATCAGCTGAACCGCCTTGGGGTGGAGACGCTACTCCCGAGGAAACGTAAGGTGTCGTGAGAGCCCGTCGGCCGTACAATTGAGCTCTCCCGGAATGTGGAAAGCACGCAGTGACTTGAACCGGTGCTGGCTCCAAAGGAGGAGATGGCGGGTGAGCTGGCACATGCGATGTAATCGTACACCCCCCAGGTGGTTGATGTACGGCCGGAACCGCTGCAGGGCCAAATGCACTGCTACCAGTTCCTGGCAGTTGATATGCCAAAGCAGCTGAGGCCTGTCCAGAGCCCCAAGGCTGCTTGCCTGTTGCATACAGTGCCCCAGCCCACACTGGAGGCATCTGTCGTGACGACAGTGTGCCGAGACACCTGGCCCAGGAGCACTCCGGCCCGCAAGAATACAAGGTCTGTCCAGGGACTGCATGTGCGGCGACATACCGGGGTAATAAACACTTGGAATGTGCTGCTGCGCCATGCCCATCTTGGGACCCAGGAGTGCACCCAGTGATGTAGTAATCCCAGCGGTGTGATGGCTACAGACGCCCTATGCCCCAGGAGCCTCTGAAAGTGTTTCAGTGGCACCACTCTCCTGCCTTCAAGAGAATTCAGACAGGCCAGCACTGACTGGGCATGTTCCTCTGTGAGGCGCGCCGTCATACTCACTGAGTCTAACTCCACACCGAGAAAAGAGATTCTCTGCACTGGACAGAGTTTGCTCTTTTCCCAGTTGACCCAAAGCCCCAACTGGCTGAGGTGATGGAGCACCAGCTGCCTGTGATCTTTTTGAGAATGGGCCATGATGAGCCAGTCGTCGAGGTAGTTGAGGATCCGGACGCCCACTTCCCTTAACGGGGCAAGGGCACCCTCCATGACCTTCGTAAAGACTCTGTGCTGACGGGTACTCACTGCAAACCAATCTTGGGGCTGAACACATTTGGTAATGTGTTTTTTTGAACCAGAAGACTGCATGCAACACAGCTCTCGGCTCCGAAGCAAAATCTGATGAGTGGATGCACCTGCTGCCCTATTTATACCCGCTCAGCATGCAAATTCCACTAGCCAATTCTGATTGGCGTTTTCTCTATATCAGAGCTCCTAAGTATGAACCCCAGTCTGTCGTCATGACATAACTCTTAGTGACTGACAGACAGGGAACCCACTTTTCTTTTTTCACACTAGTAGTAATTAAGAGTCACAGAATGTCAACTAAGGTATTTACGACCCCTAATTGAATGATTTATTATTTTATGGCCCCTTTTTATTGTTTTATGACTTAATGAGGGGCAATAAAAACTGTCCAATAACCCGGACATCTGGACTGTACATCCCAGACACATCCTGTCATAAAAAATTGACCTCCGGGGGGGTACTATTTATTGCAGCTGTTGTAAAAACGAAAAAAGTCGTAAAAGTTTACAATGTTTAATATGTTTGTGGAATTTTGTCACATGTTTTGTTTGTGTGTCTGTGCTTGGTGTGAGTTCAGCTGCTTAGACTGTGGCCCCCTCCTTCTTCCCCCTCCTTGCAGGGAGGACCCCCCACAGAGATCTGGGTCTGCTAGGCCCCTGTGTTTTATCTCTGTAATGAGAGAGAAAAAAGAATGAGACATTAGTGAAAAAAGGTTTTTAAATGAATAGATGAGTGTCCGTTGAATCCGACTGTATATGTATATAAAACAGATTAAAATCACGTAGAGATGATTCGCGTCTCTGTTTGATCAAACAGCTGTGCCTGTATGTCTGTCTGTGTTTATGCGTGTGCGTTAGCAAGCAGCTAACCAAATGGTGCTACCACACAAACACTGATTATACTACTTTTTAAACAAGTATTTAACAATCACGAAGTGTAACTCAGAGAAAATAAATGAAAGAAATGCACTGTTTCCTAAGTTTTCACAGTCTCGATCTATCTCTTGCCCACTCTCCGTCCCTCTCGCTGCACGTCATCCAAACAAACACACGTAGGTGTGTTGTTACCTAGCTAAAATCTACATTGATAACTTCAAACGGACAAATACTGTTCAGAAACATTCTATTTGAACGTTATAGTCGGGTCTGCGTCAAAATTAATAGCTCGCAATCATAGGATATTTGCAAGAACGCTAAAAACAACACATTTCTCTGCCCCACGTTTTCTCTCTCTACAATACCTAACGGCGCACAAAAAAGCTGCATTTACTACTTTAAACATTACAGAACACTTCGTTAGAAACGGTAAATTGCGTTGCAAAGCCATAATATTAATCTTGATAAAAACACAAACAGCGTTTGTTAAAACAAAGCACATTTCTTGGTCACGCGTACTCTCTCGCTCCCTCCTCTCCTACACTATTTCAGACTTAATTAGAAGGCAAAAATACATCTAACAGTGAATTATATTTTTATCACGGATGGGTACTGAACCTTAGCATTGTACTCTTTATTTGATTTTTAAATCATTAGTTTTTTCACACATTGTTTTCACTCTACAAATTAATTGTTTGAAACCCTTAAAACAGATCACATCTAGACCGTTCTATTTAAACCAGGAGACATGAAGACTTACAAATCCAATGTGTTTCAAAAACACGCAAACGTGCTAAAACAAAAGAACATTGAATACATAAAAATTCCCCATTTCCTACATTTTATCCATTTCTCACCAACTCCGGTGAGGCCGAGGTTTGAATGACGCGGGTGCGCGCAAACCAACCCCGCCCTCGGAGCTACGTCATCAACAGGTAACATGATCATCAAAGGGGCGTTATCACGTCTGCTGCTTCTTCTTTTTGTTTTCGGCGGAATGCAATCGCGTCAAATCATCATCATAGCGACACCTACTGAATTGAAGTGTACAACAGGGTCCGTATTTTAATTATCTTTTAAGTTTAATAGAGTACCACGTTCGATATTAACAGAAGACTAGTTACTTATAAATAGGGATTACTGCAAAGATCAACATCATGCTAGGGCCAGCCTATTAGCGGATGCTGTTTACGATGTGCTGTAAACATTAGATGCGATAGCCAGAATTATATAAGTTCAAACAACCCGTCTATTACTCAATGTATGGTGCATCCTTTTGCTAATGCAAAACAAAACACACCAGGCTTTTTACGATCGCACGGTCTGCAGACTTCTATCCAGATCACCTTTACAGCCGACCATTCGGTAGGCCTACGTCTCTGTTTAGCAGGCCGACGGTTTAATTGCAGTCTTAGGCTCTTCTTTTAATCGAGGCTAATACGAATTATATAGATGAACAAGATATTAAAAAAGCCACATAGATGCTATTTGAAAGCACGCATTTGCATTTTTACTTGATACTTGTGAAAGTGCATAGACCGGAGGTCAAATATTTCACACATCTACATTTAAACCATCGCAAAGTTTAAAACGCACAACGTGTGAGTTAAAACAATAACAACTGTCAAGACATTAAACCATCTTCAGGCAGTAATTTCTTTCAGAAATGTTTTTGTTCTGTTTCTGGTAGTTAATTTGATCGTTTATTTGCACTCGCTGACTATGTGTTAGAGGGTTCGTTTTTGATACCCGAGGGCCAAGGTCGGTTTTTCAGCAAGGTTGATAGGTGTTTAGTCTAGAGTTTTAATGTACATTCTAGAAGTCATCATGGTTATTGTGACACATATTGGTGACTGACAACCAAAATCTCTGCACATCTCTTGTCACATAGTCTTTTTTCAATCAATATCACACACACACACACACACACACACAGTAATGTGTACATTGGTGTTTTGAAACAATTGCATGGCACGACACGCAATTTCAGGACACCTTCTGAGACTACGCTTGTGTGAAATACTGCAAACATAAGCAGCTAAAACAATGCTGACTTTTTTTGTGATGTAGAGGATAGCATGTTTTTAGATGAAAAGTATTCTCAGACTTTGGGAATTCATGTTTGCATACGCACAAAACTTTACCACATACAATATAAAATATCGTAGTGTACATTATTTGACTTTAAGACTTGAATAAATAAAGCACTTTTGTCTTAAGAGTGCTCAACATTTTTGACCGAGTTAATAAATTTTACGGATTCAGAGTAGAAAACTCTGCGTTCCACAGTTCGCTATGTCGGACTAAGCGGTGTTGTTAAAAGCACTCAGATAAAGTCAAGATAACAGACACGTTGTTTACCACGTACTGACAGCATTCTAAAAGATTGCTAAGACATTAAAGACAACACAATATGTTTTCAACATGAAAGAGATGTCACCTATCACCATCAGTTGAGTAACAAAATTGGGGCTAAGACTATCGAGAGGTAATTTATTTTAGGTGTAATTTTTAACTCCAGAAAGATCAAGTGAAAGACTTTTTCTCATTAAGTTTTGTAATGACAGAGTAAACTTACACACACACACACACTCAGACAGACACGCAAAGAGCCAGAAACATTTCATACGTATGTTATAATGTTTACATAGCTAGCAAGCTGATTACCTCCAACAGAATTATTTCTTATGGTATTACAAGTAATAACAATACGTCTTCAAAAGCAATCAGTAAGTAACTTTCCCTATTTTTAAAAAATGTAACACCAGTTACTATGTTTTAGTTTATTTGTTGACTGACACTTATTTGTGGATCACGACCACCCCTGCTGGAACAAATCAGAAAGACAGAGGCGTTGTGAACTGTTGTGCGGATACATAGTAGTTTCAAGATTATGTTTTAAATCCAATGCATTCACCTTTTGGACAAAACAGAAGCGTTCACACTTTTATTTTTGCACGTCAGCAGTTGTTCGACAAGTTTTAGTCATATTGCCAAGGTGAAATTTATCTTGGGTCTCATTTTTAGCTTCAAATGCATGAGAGATGTCAACAACATTTCATACGTATGTTTTAACGTTTAGATAGCTAGCTAGATGATTATCTCCAACCGATTTATTTTTCAAAAGCAAGCTGTAAGTAACATTTACAAGAAAAGATCCGAATTGCTTTTTTAAAAAATCAACTCCAGTTACTATGCTTTGCTTATCTGTTGACTGGCATGATCCTGACCCCACGTTGAGAACTCTATGCAAATATAGATTAGTTTCAAGATTACATGTGAATGAACATGATTTTGGCACATTCATCAAAATGACATAAAACAAACACATACTATGAGGCAATCCTACTTAAATTACACAAATTTATCTGACCCCTTTTTATTAAGCATTGCCTCTGATGCCGACCTTTGATGAGCCACTTCAACCATACTTAGAAACAAAAATGACCTCAAAAACTTCATTGAAGATTGCTGACACTGTGGGGCGAGAGATCTATTGTTTTTAAATCATGAAAAGCGGTATTTTCACCGGCTAAATTTAATTCACTGATTAAACATGTTATAATCATCTATTCATTTAAAAAACCTTTATTCACTAATGTCTCATTCTTTTTTCTCTCTCATTACAGAGATAAAACACAGGGGCCTAGCAGACCCAGATCGCTGTGGGGGGTCCTCCCTGCAAGGAGGGGGAAGAAGGAGGGGGCCACAGTCCAAGCAGCTGAACTCACACCAAGCACAGACACACAAACATGTGACAAAATTCCATAAACATATATTAAACATTGTAAACTTATATGACTTGGTCATGTTTTTCATTTTTACAACAGCTGCAATAAATAGCACTCCCCCGGAGGTCAGTTTTTTATGACAGGATGTATCTGGGATGTACAGTCCAGATGTCTGGGTTTTTGGACAGTTTTTATTGCCCCTCATTAAGTCATAAAACAATAAAAAGGGGCCATAAAATAATAAATCATTCAATTAGGCGTAAATACCTTAATTGACATTCTGTGACTCTAATTACTACTCACACTTTTCATTTTTTTTCCACCCTATGGTATTATAAATGGGTTAGGGGATTTATAACTTTTTTCACCCCTGATGAGTTGTATCCTTCCATACACAAGCTAGTTAATGGACTCTTGGTCATTGACATGCAGAAGGTTTTCTGCAGGAGTTAAGCTGATGATGCGGGGGAAACTTTTTGAGCAACGTGACTGGGCAACTTTGGGCAATGTTGCAGTCAACAAATAACCAAATGAGCCACAGGGCCCAAGACTCATCTAAAGTATCCAGACAAAATTTGTTACCCATTATCAGTGATGAAGTGCCTAAAGCAACATATTGCTAAAAAAACGTTGCTTGGCAAAATTGCTTAAAAAGTTGTGCTGTGTATCATCAGCTTTATCAGAGTATACAGGGGATGCCAACATTGATTTTGCATAGGCCTATCCCTCAGAAAATGTGCAGTTGTGCCCCTGGAAAGAACAGGGGTGCCAATGAGTTTTTATATATTTACGTTTTCGAACTGTTCATTTTGTTTACAAAGCTTCAGTGCACAGCACTTATGTCTGTCTTACGAATGTACTGCAGATGCTCTAATGAACGCTGAAGGCAAACAGAAATAAGACATGCAGCTCACTGCTTGCATCACATTAGTCACGCTTGTCTGGAAAGTGAGTGAAGCACACAATCAAACATACATGTTTATCACATAATACATCATTAATAGCAGTTCATTTTACTTATTTGATATGATTGCGTTCATCAGCCATGTCACCATATCAACAGACAACATACACATCAACATACACTGATTAAAGGCTGATTGACAGCATCAGATAAATATTATGTATATATTATATATTATTTCAGTCTCCACAAGGACTTGTACTACGGCAGATCAACATTGGTTGTCATGGAGATATACTAATGTATAATGCTATGTAGTATAATAAATTATAAGACACTTGTTCTTTGCTTTGTTTTGTTTTAAATAAAATGGTTTAACATTGAAATATATTAAAGTGCTCATAAAAACAGACAAAACTCAAACTCAAGTACATATGGAGTGAGGGGTTCTAGCAGACCAATCACACGGGTTGTTACATTTTTGGAGAGGTGCACTTCGGGTACGGTGTAGGCCTGTGTGCCTCTGTGTAGACTACGGTGTAGGTTTGATGCAGAAGTATAAATTGGGCTTTAACTGAACAAGTAGGCAATGACTGTAGACAAAGACAAATGTATAGTACAAAGGACTAAGCAGTCGAATAAGTTTTGGCACAAATGGAACCCCATACTTTGATCCACAGCCTACCATCATCACATATGGAAAGAAAGAGTGTCATTTGTAAGCTATGACTCCCACAATTCTGAAAGCATTTATGTTATAGTAAGTAGTCAGTAGTCTATTTAAAAATATATTAATTATTTTAAATGAATTAGCCTAATTATGTGAATAAAATAATTTTAAATAAATAAAGATAAATGAAGACTTGCTTAGTTTTAAATCTCTTAATAATTCAGTCAGACACATTTAACAGTCACCTACTGTTTGCCACCTACAGGCCTAATGTAGCATATAAAGTTATTATGTGCAGCGAATCGTTCTCAAAGACCCATTTTAATCACGTTTTAATTTCAATTTTAAACTTTTATCAATACTTTTGTTGATATTTAATGTTTGCAACACAAAATATTTTGCCTGCTGCTGTGTAGACTGTTTGTGAAGCTGTTTCAAAGCATTATATGAAGAGAGTGCTGCTCTCTCTGGATCAGCGGCTGTACGAAACCAGCTTTATTCTTATGAAATTGTGTTTTTGTAAAGTTTAAATAGACACAACAGAATCACAGTCATTAATGAATAAGATCGCGTGTGTTTGAATTGAGATATACGTGCATACATATCAGCCTATGTATTTTTCTAGCCCGTGTCATATATGTACCAGACCTCAAATGTAATCCTGCCAGACCCGGGTGACCTCGCGTCAACGATCCATGGGTGGTATAGTGAATTAACAATTATTTATTTAATTTCTTTTTTATGTCGTTTTTTCCTCTCATGTAACCTGGCAAAGCAAGAAGACAGTTGTGTCATATGACAATAGGAAGATATAAGCACGTGATGAAACAAAGTAAAAGTAAAGCAACCAGGAACTCGTTCATCATTGCATCTTTTACAGTGTCCAGAAGTGCAGCTTAACAAGAGTACACAGGTAAGACAAGATACATCAGTTCATTTTCCCCACTTGTATCTATTTAATAAAAGTCCTTTTTTGTTGTTGTTGGTGGTGGTGGTGGTGTTTTCTATAAAAACACTTTCCCTTTCTGTTTAATTAAGCAATTGACTCGGTTTATAATACATCTCCTCAGTAATTTGTAATGATAGTGTGTATTGTCCAAAGCCCCTGAACCTTTTAAGGCAACGTCAGATAATATAGATTTTAAATTACTTTTTTTTTAAAAGTACTAGTAGTAAAAAAAAGTGAAAAGGTTGTTTTTCTATGTAAACCTAGACGTCTTTGACCCTTGCGCCTCACTTCTCTGCTTTTTCAGCTTCTCATGCTACGTTTTTAAAATGTTGTTTCAAGTTTAAAGATTTGTTCCGACAGTCTGTATTCTTCCGTTTTGTTTGCGTATTTAAATCACAGATGCGTTGTGTGAACGGCGTTTGTTCAGCTCACGGCAGTTTGGAAGTAGAACAGTACTTGTTCCGGCCAGTAGGTGGAACTAAGAGCCCGTTTTCAGTAAATCGTTCTTTTCAAAGCCACAAACATTAACCAACCCTATTTCTTGGTTTCGTTCCGTTCATTTTAACATATAAATGGACATATAGGCCTACTGTATATAGTTTCAGAAGTCATTCAATGAAATAATGTCTTTATAATTTCGATGATAATGCAATGAGAATATATTATCAAATAAAATATTATTGTATATTATTGCATGGTAGTAATTATCACTTTGTGTTCTTGTCAGGACATGATGCTCTGGAGCTTGCTGTTTGCCGTGTGTTGTAGCACAGCGCTGGCCCATTTCAACACAAATCTAGACCAGCACTGGGCGCTGTGGAAGATGGCACATAAAAAAATGTACTCCAGTAAGGTGAGAATATGAATTTCATTCATATGTCAGATGATCGAAAACATGATCTTTTACCTACATCTAGATTTTTTTCTAATCACGTTCACTGTGAGTAATACATACAACATTTCTTTCTTGTTTCTTATCAAACTGGTAAATCTAGATTCAATCGCTTATTTTTTATATAAAAAATAATTAATTTGAGACTTAAATAGGACACATTTATTGTTATATTATGAACAATGATATTGATAGTTATGCTGTATTAAACATTGACATTATCTGTTGTTTTTATTTGCAGGTTGAAGAACTGGGAAGGAGAGAGTTGTGGGAGAGAAACCTTGAACTTATCACTCTTCACAACCTGGAGGCCTCCATGGGCCTGCATTCATATGACCTGGGCATGAACCACATGGGCGACATGGTGAGTACATGTGTTTTCTTTTTTTTTTCTTTTTTTTTGCAAATAAACTCCCGGGCACACAATATTGCTTTGTTTCCTTGCTTCTGTTTTTAACATTTTTAATTTTTAAATATTTTCTTTACAAAAGGTTCTAGATGTTTAAGTTAATATTGTGTTTAGAAGTTGCACAGCCATTACGTTTTAGATTTTGGGAGACATCGGCTATATCAGATGCAGTGACAATTTCGTCATCCGAAACTCAAATTTTCTCTTTTTTGTTGATTTACAGACAACAGAGGAGATCCTGCAAACGTTAGCCACAACTCGTGTCCCTCCTAACTATAAGAGGCAAACACCAGAACGCTATGTTAGAGCTCCTGTCCCAGACTCTCTGGACTGGAGAGAGAAGGGATATGTCTCCAGTGTAAAGAATCAGGTGAGATTTTACTGTTTGTTGTTTTTTAACACAAAAAAACAAAATGATTTTTTCATTTTGATTTTTGTCTGATTAGTTTAATTGATAGACTTGGGACAGAAAAGCATTTCAGGTTCACATTGTATTTCAAAAAGTGTAAATATTCCATAGTTTTTGTGTTTCCTGTTTTAGTAGTTTTATTATAATTCTTTCTCTGCTATAAGGGTGCCTGTGGTTCGTGTTGGGCGTTCAGCTCTGTCGGGGCTCTTGAAGGTCAGCTGATGAATACCACAGGAAAGCTGGTCGAACTCAGTCCTCAGAATCTGGTGGACTGTTCCTCCAGTTATGGCACCAAAGGATGTAGTGGGGGCTGGATGAATGATGCCTTCGAGTATGTTATTAAAAATGGTGGAATAGACTCAGAGTCATCTTATCCTTATAAAGGAGTGGTAAGTTGTTTGTGTGGGTCTAAGTGAAGAAGAAACAATTGATTATTACAGAGACATGTTAAAAACAGCATATTAGAGTGTCAGGAACTGTTACTGCAAACAATACATGCAAACAACTGATTTGTCAGTGCTTGGCACATTTAAGATGCTGCATCCCATTATTATGATTATTATATGATATTATTATAATCTAATAAATAAATGTGTCCTACAGCAAGGGCAGTGTAGATAAAATCCATCCCAGCGAGCAGCAAACTGCACCAAGTACTATTCTGTCAGTAAGGGAGATGAGGAGGCCCTGAAACAGGCTGTCGCCAACGTCGGGCCCGTTTCAGTGGCCATTGATGCCACCCGCCCTCAGTTTATCCTGTACCGCAGTGGTGAGTACTTCTTTCTCGTCACATTTAATTCATACCAATTTCCAAGTTTTCAGGTCACAAACTGAAGTGACAACTTTGTAATGTTATCTTACATCTATCCACAGGAGTTTACAATGATCCATCTTGCAGCAAAATCATAAACCATGCAGTGCTGGTTGTGGGATACGGTGCGATTGCTGGACAGGACTTTTGGCTGGTTAAAAACAGGTACAATCAGAATGAGAATGTTTTGTGATTAGAAACTGACTGGGTCTGATTTTGTTTTTTAAAATACATAGAAATGCATGAAAAAATATATATATACGTATATTAATGAATTTACTTTAACAGTTGGGGTACTGGATTTGGAGATGGTGGCTACATCCGTATGGCCAGAAACCAGAACAACATGTGTGGCATCGCCTCTTATGCCTCCTATCCAGTCATGTAGCTGAAACCCTGAATATAGATATGAAATAAGAAATGTATTACTTTATAATCTAATTTCTTAGCTGATGATGCATGTTTCTCTTTACTGTTTTTCTGTCATGAACACTTTTGTCAAAGATGACTGACAGTAAGTGTACAGCTTGAATTGGCAGTATTGTTCTGTTCTGGGCAAGAACTCCCTGCACATTCACGCAGCCTAGTATGCATAAGAGCAGGAAGAGCAGCGATAATTCCTCAGGGTAAACAGAACAACATAAATATATTGCAACTTTCATAAAGGTTTAAAAACTGTATGTATATTTTAGAAATTAGTTTGATTCAAATGAGAATCAGAAGGATGAATCTGACTGACAGGAAGAGGAGCTGTGTTGCATGTCCATAGGTAGATGTGGATCAGATGAGAGTCCAGAATTGATACTGACGCTTGATTTTTTTCAATTTCCATTGTTTTTGAAAAAATCCAAATGTACTTTACAATGTCTTACAGTATAAATATTACATTTTAAATCAGTTTTTTTGTCTTGTAAAACTTAAAAAAGTGTTTTTACTCTATTAAATAAATGTTTATTTAGTGCAACATCACAATGCAGTTTCAGATGAGGTATTAAGGGATTTTTCAAGATCATCACACCATTTCTGATTGACTTTAGATTGTTGTGTTTTTTACAGCTTTGGTCTGCTAATGTGAACTGTTAGTAAGTGTATTGTTAACTTTTTAAATACGCTGTTATTTGTAAATGTTGTTTATTTTAGTTAATGGTTTTATCCTTATTAAAGCATTCTCACACTTTATCCCCTCTGTGGATGATAGTACACTGGATTTTGAATTTAGCCAATTCAACATTTTTCTCCTTGTCTAACAATCTGGGAACTATTATTACACTCAACCCACTTTTCTCATGTTACCATTAACAATACAATATACATTTCACACAACACAACATTAGTTAATGAAGTCCATTGTGTCATTCTGACACGTTAAAAATAAGATTAGGTGAGGGGTGGACAGAGCAAGCTTGCTTGATTTGACTTCCCAGGTCCCACTGTGAGAACGTGAAGTTGTTTTATTTCTGCCACTATAATACTATTAGACAATTCAGCCACGTGGGCCCACTTGATACATTTTAAATACAGCTGTTTAAATGGAATGATTTATTTAATTCCAAACAACACCATCACACCATTGTTTACACATGCTCACGCTTTCACACCCCGCCTGGCCAGAGCATCATAACTTTATCTGCCTTGGTAGATTGTGAACTGAATGGGGAACATATATATTATTAGGCATAGAATAGCACTAAATCTGAATGGCTATCTTTCTGATGACGAAAGATTAAAGCTACTAAACATAGATAGATAATGTGGCATTTCCTGTACGATAGAGTCTGAATGTTTTTTTGTTTTTGTCTTGGATCCATCTCATCTCATAACCCTGTTGATGAGAGCAATTGTGATCTGAAAAGTTTGGAAATTTAGAATATTTATTTTTTATTAAATTTTCCAATCTTGGAGTACAACGTGGGATTCACCAAACTCGGTGTGTCCGAATTGCTTACAAAAGCAAATTGCGAGAACTTTCCACAGTAGTCCTTGCTAACTGGTTGACGTATTCTCTCTGAAAGCACCTGTAGTAATGTCAGAAAGTATAGTTTTGGTAGCCTGGGCCCGCCCATACTTCCTTTGATGCTACATTCACTCCGCGGGCAAAGTTAGTCAGGCAAAGCTGCGGTTTTAGAGCATTTGGGAACCAATGAGAAACAAGCTCTCACCCAGTACACCAAAGCTGCGTCCGAAATCGCATACTGCTTAAGTAGGTACTACATTTAAAACCGAACGTACTACCCGACCATTAAAACAGTACGTTCTACATAGTATGAATGTGGGTGGTATGAATGGTACTACATCCGCCATACTGATGTTGTCACGTGTCATGCGTCGTCACAACAGTGCGACAATGTAAACTTTCAATAAGTCATCCGTTTATTTAGATTGTGTTAAACAAGTGTAATTTAATCACGATAAACAACGTTTTCTTCCTGAAGTGCTTACACTTAAATATTTTTCTTTTATATGCCTCCTTTCCTGGAGCCTCATGGGATAGGAAAGTGTCCATGGTATGCTTACTACAGAATTCGGCCGGAAGCAGTAGGCCATCCGGGCACTTCTTGCCTACTGAATTTCGAACGCTATGAATTCGGACATACTAATCGCCTCGCATGCTGTTTTTCGCGTACTATATAGTAGGAAAGGAAGCGATTTCGGACGCAGCACAACTGCTAAAGCAAAAGAAAACAGTCAGCCTGCGATCAGTAGGTGGGGCCGAGAGTCCGTTTTCAGTAAACCAACCTTAATAACTTTGTTTCGTTCCATTAATATTAACATTTAAATGGACATATAGGCCTACTGTATATAGTTTCAGAAGTCATTCAATGAAATAATCTCTTCATGTTTTGGATGATAATATATTATCAAATAAAATATTATTGTATGTTTAAATGCATGGTAGTAATTATTACGTTGTGTTCTTGTCAGGACATAAAAATGTACTCCAGTAAGGTGAGAGTATAAACTTTATTCATATGTCAGATGATCGAAACATGATCTTTTACCTACAACTAGAAAGTTTTTAATCACATGTACTGTTCAGTATTCTGTCAGTCAGGGAGATGACGAGGCCCTGACACAGGCGGTCGCCAACGTTGGGCCCGTTTCAGTTGCCATTGATGCCACCTGCCCTCAGTTTATCCTGTACCGCAGTGGTGAGCATTTCTTCTCATGACATTGCAGTCACGCAGATTACCAAGTGTTCAGGTCGCAAACTGAAGCAACAACTTTTTGTTGGTAGCTATTGTAATGTGTCTTACATCTGTCCACAGGAGTTTACAATGATCCATTTTGCACGAACAGTGCTGGTTGTGGGATACGGTGCGATTGCTGGACAGGAGTTTTGTCTGGTTGAAAACAGGTACAATGTGTTTTCTGTTTTAGTAGTTTTATCATAATTATCTCTCTGCTATAATGGTTCCTGGTTGAAAACAGGTACAAACCAGAACAACACATGTGGCATCGCCTCATATGCCTACTATGCAGTTATGTAAATGAAAGCCATGTTGAAATAGATAAGAAATATTTCATGATTCTTGTAAGTGCTTAGCTGTAAAGGAGTGTTTTCTATACTTTATGTTTTTTGTTTATTTCCAGTCTGTTTTTTTAAAAATCCAAATGTATTTTAAGAACGTCTTACAATATAAATATTACATGTTAAATCTGTCTTTTTCTCTTGCTTTTAAAACTTTAAAAGAAAAAAATGCTCTCACTCTATTTTAGTATGTTTACAAATGACTTGGTTTTATTCAGTGCAACATCACAACGAACAGTTTCACATGAGGTATTAAAGGATTTTTCAAGATCAGCACACAATGTCCAGTTATGATTGACATTTAGATTGCTGTGATTTTTACACCTTTGGTTGATTAGCCACATTCATCAGGTAACACAAGGGAGAAAATGGCATAAAATGACACAGATGTTCACACCAGCAGAAAGAGATTTCAAATGAGTGATAGGTAAAAGGAAAAAGAAAACACTTGCTACCTTTTCAGTCTGCTTATCTGAACCGTTAATAAGTGGATCTCCAGATGCCAAAAACGCCACGAGAGAATGAATTCTGTCAGCCTATGTTGTGATCCAACAATCAAGTTTGCTAAAATCATATTTTTATTCGGGTGATTCATATGACACAGCTAAAACATAATTGCATCATATTTGTAGAGACAAACATATTTTACATTTATTTTGGTCTCTATTAGGACTTTACACGGTAACACTTTTTTGGCTTTTTTTTACTTTTTGGAGGGATAAGCAATCATAAGATCAGCAAGACTCCCTCTCTTGCTCCGATTGTCATTCCCATTTGGTCTTTATACTGATAATTGTTCTTCAATCGCTCTCTCTCTCTCTCTCTCTCACACACACACACACACACACACACACACAAACAAGGTTCTCTCTGCCTGCAGGTAGGGCTGTGATTTTGTTGTGTTCACGGATTGATTCCAGCACATTTGGCTATAAAAACTTAGTAACGCACAGACGCTCCCTGAATGGATGGGATCTTTGGTACAGTTACATCTCAGCTACACGACACATTACACACAGTTGAGGTAGATGAAACTAGAGCTGTCGGGTAGAACAAAAATTGCCAAACGGGTTCCCCTCAGTTGGACGGCGAAATGGAATTATCACTTAAGATTTACACACTGTAGAAACTCTTTCAAATGCATCTGAAGAGGTTAAACACTACGAGAATATGGCGTGATTTATGCTCCTCTCAGTAAGCGTGTGAACAAAACGTCCACTAGGAGGCGCCAAATACTAAATTTCGTTAAACGCGTCCGCCACGAGCTGCTAAACGTGATGTTCGGGACACTACAGGTCATTGAGTGATCTCTAACCATCTACCGCGTTAATTTGTCAAATTATTATAACCTAAATCATAACATCTCTACAAAAATAGAGGCCCGGAGAAACACCAGTGCTGCAACAGGGTGACCTGGAGAGTTGAGACGCACACATGCTGACACCCTTTGCCCCTCGCGCAGCACGCTTACAATTGTCGCTCATTAAACTTTAATTCACATCCCCAAACTCCCATTCAACCACCCCTCCCCTCCCTCACCGTGATTCGGTAATGCTGCTAGCCTCTGATCTGCCACCCCTTCACGTGAACGCCCTAAGCCCATGGGCCCTACCGAGTGCCGAGCGCCGGCCTCAGCTGCAGAGAGGACACAGATAAAAAGGGCTTCTTTGAAGTCGGCAAAAGTCGATGGCCTCTTTCATGGGCCCTCTTTCAAGTGTGTGCTGTGAAGGGGCCTCACTACATGCCCTGCAAAGGTTAAACACAGGGGAACGTGAAAGAGCATTGAAAAAGGGACGATCTCTCCCTCAACGGCCCACCCCGAGAGACCACGGCACAGCACGTACAATCATCGTACAGTAAATGTAGACTGCAGTGAGGAGATCACAGTTCAACAGCTTAAATATAGAATCGGCTCGACTTCACAGCCACGTGTGTGCTGTTTTACGATCACGCTGGGTCTCGATTTGTTTGGTCGAGCTGTGGCCTAAAGGGTCTAGACATGCAGCACATGTGAACGAGGAACATGGATGGGTACGCTAGCTTGGCTATCGAAATACTAACACAGCGTTCAGGAGATGAGAAACGTCGGACATTCAGGGAGGACAAATATTCATCTTTGGTATTGGGACTCCTATCAGAGATAGGGGTCATTTTTCACACACAAACAACACTCGGTGAAATAAATACTGACGGTAACTAGCAAATAAATAAAATAAATAGCTAGAAGATTGTAAATAAATACATAAATAATTATAAATACACAAAGTGGTTATCAGTTCATGTTCAATTCAAGCTTTTTGTGAGAATTTTTCATCAGGTTTGTCGAGATTTTGAGCTTTTTCCAGTACAACAGCCATCGGCCAGATTGTGTGCTTGAAATTCTTACAAAAACAAACGGACTTCTCCATTCTCAGTGTGACATCTAAGAAATCGTTTGAAATCAGATGGAAAATCCTGGATTCCTCTTCGCAGCCATTCTGTCAGCGGAAACTCACCAACAAGTTTAAAGTCTGTTGCAAAAAGAGTCATGGCTGAGTTCCTCCTCGTACTCTCTGCGAGTATGTGACTCCAGTCCTGTGCTGAGACAGTAGTTGTCCTACAGCAGATGTCTTTTTTGGACTATGAGGCCTGGCTTTTTGTAACGAAGGTGTATAAAAAGAAAACAAGCTCTCAAAAATGTTCATATTTTGGTTTCAGCTTCTTTATCCAGTAGGTTTTCCCTTTAAAAGAATCTCTGAAAGATTCATTTGCATCCCTCTTTGTTTCTTTGGTCATTAATTTTTCATTTGTTGCAAAATCATCTCTCTCCTTCGAGAACTCTAAAAATATCATTTTGACTGTCATGATCAACAAAGAAAAACCAGAAACGTTTGCACTGATTTTAGACGCTGTAACGAATTACAAAATTAATAGGTTCAATATCTATTCAGTAGCTTTTCATAACCTTCAATATTGATTTGTGAGTGATTTTATAAGCCCTGATGCGTCGGGCCCATCCTTTGCGATTAAAGCTAAAATATTCGACGCTAAAACTACAATCAAATCCTGTCTCATCTAGACATTGCGAACATCAGACTTCATCTTTGGTTTCATATGCTGTTGATTTGTATACAAAAACACCCTTGATTAAAAATCTCAAACTCTAGGAGCTACAGGTAAACCTGTGCTATGCAGAGCATAAAACGGCTCATTTTCCCATCATGCCGTGGAGCAGGTTACAGCTGGAGACGCAGTGCTCGACCCCGATGAGCCAGTGGAGGATGGGCGGCCCTCTTCGGTCCAGCGGTTGACGTTTCTGCGGCGAGCGTTCATGAAGAAGTTGCTTACTGTGGAAAGCTCAAGGCCAAGCTGCTGTGAGATGGTGATCTGCAGGTCTTTGGTCGGTCGGTGGTTCTCTCTGAAAATGGCCATAAGAGTGCGACGCTGCAGGTCTGTGAAGACTAGCCGAGTGCGCTTGGGCCCCTGGTTGCGCTCTAACTTGGACTGCTCCTGCTCCTTGCGCTTACAAGCTGAAAAAAGACAGAGAGAAAAACAACAACATTAGTCTATAGATAAGACCTGAAAATCTTAATTGGTGTTTCCATTATTATTAGCAGTTTATCTTATCTAATAGGTTCCACGCTCCACACAAAATAGATCTATTCAGTGTAGATTCTTAATGTGACTTGCATCTTTAACAATAATATAATACCAAATTGTAAACTGCAAAAAATAGAGAACGATTCATCAAGGAAATTAAAGTCAAAGGCTGAAATATTTTTTCAATTTGAGTTTGAGAGATTTGCAATTGT
>JAUMHP010000070.1:12071636-12084492 GCA_032361065.1 Enteromius trimaculatus
AATCAAGGGGTTGCATGTTTGTGTGAGCCACAGAAAGTCAGTTGGTAGTGTCCTCCAAAACTATTTAGTTATTTTATTATAAAACTAGTCTGTACCCAGAAAATAAGAGACTTTGTTCATTTGAAACAAATGTTTTTGTTAAATGTTAAACATTACATATAATGTGCAACTAGTTTTTGAGATGATGAGTAAGTCTTTTGCTACTACAATAAAAAATGCAACAGATCTGGAAATCATAAACAAAAGCTAAAAAAATCACATTGAAATGACAACAAAACTGAGCAGTCCTGTGCAGTAGAAAAAGATGCAACGGATCAATTAGAGCCAGTGTTGTCAATACTCTGCATTTTCATTTTGCAGCATTTATCATACATCGCTATTAATGTTGTATAATATACAGCTTAATTAAATACTGCGCTGGGTGTAGACCAGACTGATGCCTGAAAACCAGAGAGAGACTATCAGACAACTGCCAACTTGATAGATGGATAAATGTACTTCATTGATCCCTGAGTGGAAATTCAGGATAAGGGAGATTAAGTGATAAAGAGAAAGACTGTAAACGTGCTGAACAATAATGATCTATATCAAATAGAGCAAACCAAAAGAAACAAAACGTTCAGAAAGTCTATTGTCCTCGAAATGCTTGATGTTTGAGTTCAGCATTTACCACTGTCATATTCAAACTCCTGATTCTCTCGATCGGGCCAACTTGCTTTCGCCAATACAGCGGCGACCATTAACTAAATGCTTCCTGATGTTGTAATCATGTGTAAAAGGTAGGAATTACCATGCTATAAATCCTGCTCTCCGCACAACACTCCCAGACATAAACATCCCCCCATAGAGTTCTTATGATCGTGGGAGCAGGCCCTAATCATGATGTATACCACTTGTCTCATGTAGCTGAAACGTGATCGAAAGCCTTTTTCATAAACCACCCCCACCCCCCAATTGCCGATCACCCCCCTCTCCCCCCGAAGCCGTACTCCCTGCCTACTCCACCCCCTGCTGATTTTTTTTCGGCCAGGGGCTGATAGAAATTATTGATTAAATCTGTGCTGCTCAGACTCCCCGACCTATAGAGGAGCTTTAACCCCTTTAGTGCTGGATGAAAGGGGAGCTTCTACGTGCCAAACCACATTTATTGTCAATCTCTGCAGGACGGCAGAGATCTAAACTTAACTATACAATTTTTTATAAAAAATAGTTTGAGGCTGAAAATGTAAAAGTAACAGCATCAGTGGGAAAAAGGCCTCTGCTATTTAAGCCGATTATATCTCTGTGATTCCTTAAGACAAGAGCTTTAGGCTTCAGTGCTTGTGTGTGAAATCCCAATGCTGTCCGAATGCCGAGCTTTAGAGTAATGATCTCTACCCTGCCCTGCGACTGAATTTCTCTCTGTTCATCTCTCTCCCAATCAAAGCTCAGCCAGTTTGTGAAAACACACAGACACAAGCAACAGAACACATCCACACAAAAGACCTGAGGAAAAACTGAGTGAGAGCAGGAGAGAAACAATTCAGGATATCTAGGAAAACAGGATATGCATTTTTATGTCAATAAATCTAGCTTATAAAATATGCATTTGTTGTACAATGTGATCTCAGGCCCTGTTTGTGCTAGGTAAAAAAAATGTGTCATCATTTTTCCTTCTTATAATAACAATGGTGATTGTTATTATAGAAAAGTGCTGATGGATTTTGGATAAAGGATGGATAAAGGATGGGTATTTGTTGTATAAATGCTTGTTAAAAATCACTGCATGAAGCTGAATCATCATTAAACGTGTCAGTAAGTTGAACTCCTGCTGTCTTCGAGAGAGGAGGCGTGTAGCCGCATGCATTCTAATGTTTGCTCACGCCGTCTTATTCACAGGAGGTGTGTGCTGGAGCCTTCTGCGTTGCTTTCCCAAGGAAATCAATACTAGCTAGTAATTAAACAAAGGGCATGGTGAGAAAAGTCAACACTCATGGAAAGTGGGTTATATAGGGAAATACAGAGGTGTCCACTTATGCTTTTGTGCACAGAAGCTGTGAAAAATCCATCAGATGGTGATTGGCCGACAGAAAATTCACAGTCAATATCAAATGAAATATATGAAAAATACTCCACCAATTCTAAATTATGCATTATGCATGTATACACATATATAAAGGTCATAAATAAATAGGGCTTATGTTATCACAGCATCACTCAGCATCCTAAACGAACATTTACTGCCAATTTCCACAATGGCATATTTAACGACTACCACAGAAAACAACAGCAGGACACGGGACCGCTCAGGCCAACAGGGCATTGATTGATTCCATGTATTTCGTTGCATGGAACACCCCTACGACTGAGGGCACAGTGGTCACCAATCAATATCTGTAGTGGTAATGCAAGCAGAATAATTCATTCTGAAGCGTATTTCATGCTTAGGTGATTGATCGCTTGGGATTCGGAAAGATTTCGGCAGAATCTGCGTGTCTGTGTTTGTCTCCCACCCCACAATCCTCAGTGGCTGCTGCAGCACGCCAGCCGACATTTTGAAAACCGCCCCATCCCTGCATCGCCACCCCCCCACCCCCCCACCTTCGTCCATTCTCATGTTACTGTTTTTCTCTGGATCTCTTTGTGTGCTTTGGACAACAGTTAAAGTTTCAGCCTCTTTAATGTCAAAACATTGTAACACAACGAGGTTTGAAGTGAAATATGACTTCTTTTTCAATAATCCATACAATGTACATTTCGCATTACTGAAACATTTAAGTGCCAGTATTTTACTGTACGTTAAGCAGTTGTTGGTCATAAGACACTGTTGTATCTGTGTTACTATTTCATGTATTGTGACTGAATAACTTAAATGTTGTTGTTAATCATATATGAACCACTTTCTGCTGTTTTTAGCAATACCGGCCCAGATTTACTACTGATTTTGAGGATTTGTTCTGTTTCACAACAATAATCCATTTCAAATTCAGCTAAACAAGTGCAGGCTTTTTACCTTCAAGGCGTAACGAAGCCATCCTCTGAAACTCAGGCTCCTGTAGCCAGCGGGACATCCTCTTGAAGGTTTCACGGCCAGACTTGAGTTTCCCCCAAGGTTTGGGGTTCCTAAGCAGGTCTGACAGAGTGCCCTGAGACCTGCAAAGAACCCGCTCTGCAAAAATGGCCTGTGGGATGCTGTACCTCTTCAGTTCAGTGATAATTCTCTGAGCCACATCTTTGGTGTTAATCTCATCCCCTCCACCACCATTCTGCGAGCTGGCCAGCATGCCCTCCCTTCCCAAGCTGGAGCTGGAGGAGGAAGGGGAAGAAGAGGGGAGATCCCCGAGTTTGGAAGCCTGTTGGCTCTGGAGGTGGTGCTGATAACTCTGGTTGTATATATGGGGGTGGTAGGTGGGAGTGTGCTGATGGGCATCCATTTTGTTTAGCTGGTGGCTGAGCCCATGCTCGCCCCCCAGAGAGGGCGGTGACATCTCCCTCCCGAAGTCTGGTGCTGTTCGACAGATGTTACCCCCATTGCTGCCCATATGGACCTCATGGCCACCTGGAAGCATCTGGCTACTGTGTCCATTCTGACTTCCCAGGCTGCTATAGCCATGCATGGCGGTCTCCAGGCCTGCACTGGCCAATGGTGGAGACAGACCCGGTCCCAAACCAAAGTCTTTTGCGTACGGGGTATAGTAGTTTCCTCCCAGGCCTCGATCTTCCCGCATGAGAGTGAAGCTGCCGATGACGTTGCTCACAGGCAGGCAGGGATGGTGATGGTGATGATGGAATTTGTCATCAAAGGGCTGGAGGGGTGTCAGTGTGGTGTAGGTGCTTCCACAGCTGGTCGGTGGGTCCCTGCCGTACCCCAGAGTTGCCATGCTGTGGTCATACGCGGAGCTCTGGTGGTCAGACTCCAGGCCCATGGCAGGCCCTCCCAGAGAGGGACGAGGGAAAGCAGCCGTAAGATCCCGAGAGTGCAGCATGGCTCGGCTGTCCTGACTGTGTGCCAGCTCTACGTGGCTGTGCACGGACATCTCACCCATATTACCATCCATATCTGTACCTTCCTTGCTCCACTTCTTCTTTAAATTCCAGTTGATGTGTTTTTCTAACCGTCTAGAGTGTAGTTTCAGTAATATGATCTGAAAAACAGTTCCTGATGCTGTTTATATCTCAAAATCTGATTTCAGTGTACTCTCAGAGACATTTCATCACAGTGGCACCATCTTGGGTCATGCAAGCAAATTCTGTGTTCCATAAATGCTTCTGAATTTATCCATGTGAGTCTTGCTCTTGCCTTGTTGACCAAAGCTGAAAAAGAGACCGGAGGACCACAATCACTGATTTGTTGTTAATTTATTCAGCTTTATAGAATAGTCGCAAATATTGTACTTCTTGAACCACCATGATTATTAAATCCCTCACAACTAACTTTTTTGTTGTTTATTTATAGCAACATTATTTTGTTCATAAAATTAATTACATTAAATTTTAACTTTAACAATCATATCGAGGTTTAAAAACTAGCTAAGAATTGCTTACCTCACAACGTAGCTTCTCCGACAGGATGGAGAGAAGCGAAACAGCCTCTCCAAAACACAATCAAAAGCCGATAAAGGGATGGGTTATTCTATACACCTGCAGAAATCCCGAGTTTACCATCACACAACAGTCGGATTTACGTAACAACGACTTTTGTGTGTCATCAGCACATTTCGGTGTTGAAAAAAAAGCAACGGCTCGGTCCGGTCCTCCACTCCCGTTATCCGCTAGATTCTCGCTGGACCACAACTGTCGAGGATGCAACACAAACGACGCGCAAGGCCGTGCGATTTTGTCCGATGTCCGGACTTCGTTACGCTGCAACCGTGTCAAAAATAAGCGCCGATGTATGTCTAAGCATCGCGCTCCGTCGCTGTCATTATCTCTGTGGTTTTGCCCTTCTGTATCCTCATCGATCTCGGCCCCAACTCTTTCTCTCCTCTCTCTCTCTTCCCCCAGCCCCCCTTCTCTGTACGTCACACTCTTAAAATCTGACAGATGTGGGGTGAATTTACAACCCTCGTTAACTCCTTCCCTCCTGCGGACCTCAAGAAGCCATTGTCTTAGGTGGGGCTCGTCACAGCGTTCGAATTATACAGAGTTTCATAAGAGTTGACTTTAAAAAAAAATCAATTCAAGAACATTTTCCGGACGCGATCTGTTGGGTTTCTCGCGTAACCCAAATTGCCTTAATCACATTTATACAAATATGAAACATCATAAAGACCTTACAAACAAAACGCACGTCTTTTGCCATAGATTATGGGCTGTTTTTAATATGTAAAATTTAATAAAGTGATGAATACTGATAGACACCTATCTTTTTTATTGTTTGATTCTAACGAAAACTAAGTAGTCAGCGTACTGTTGCTATGGTTACTTCCTCAGGCCAACGCTATTTTTTTAAAGCTAAAATTGAAAACGAGCAGCAATATTTTGAGTCTAAATATAAGATGTGATGTTTATGCAATATTTTGTATTTAGTTCAATCTACAGCCCCTCGAGAATTGTGTTTATTTTTACTGATTATAAATAATAGCTACTTTTGGAATTTTACTAGAAAAAAACTCCACTGTAATCCAATTAGAAGGCCGAAACGTTTATGTACGATTAACTACAGTTTTATTTTCCCAAGCTAATGGCAATTAACTGAAGCAACAAAGCGTAGTGACAGAGAGCGGCTCTTATCAGCTGTCAGCTTACAGTGTATATGGACAATTAACATAAGAGTTTGCTCCTCAATCACAGAAGTGCTAAACAAGATCAATGCACTTGATCTATCCAATGCGCACCTATGACCCCCTTTTTTAAGAGCACACGCGACCTTTCCTAAACCGCGCTATCTAATAATCAACAGAATTACACTTCTGTCATGTTTCCATTAAAAAAAGGGGGGAAAGCCGTTTCTGCGATGAGAGTTCGAGTGCGTCGGAGAGGGAGAAGGAGGTGGGAGTTGATGCGGGTAGGTGTTTGAAACTTGGAATATTAATCATATCTGTCTGTCAGTTTAATTTTTAGAGATGAGCAACTCTAGCGCTTGAAAAATTTTCCAGTGCGATGTGGGACCGCTGTCTTCCCGCAGCAGATGCTGCACTATCGATCCGCGCCGAGCAGGGCCGAGGGAGGGAGGGAGGGAGGAAAGGAGGGGTATGTGTGTGTGTGCGTGCGGAGAGTGTGTGGCTGGAGGTAAAATGGTCAGCTCTTACCGCAAAAAAGGTCTGTTTGAGGGTCGAGGTGAAAGTTCACTCACTGCGGCTCGATAGACGATAGAACACCCGAATGAAAACAATCCGATTCAGAGTGCGTTGATAACCCTTTACACCCTTTATAATTTGAAATTCTGATAAATAAAACACAAGAATTTCCCTTTAACCTTTTAATAATTTTCTTGTACATTTAAAGAAAAACAGAAAATAAAGAAAAGGATTGAATGGGATTTTTTGTGCCAGTAAATTCAGAAGAATCGTAATATTAATTCGACATTAAAAACACCATTTTTGTATGAGTCTATATATATATATAGGCCTATATAATAGAGATAAATAACAGTACTTTAATGCTTATTATGGATGGCTGTTGGCCTTTCCTTTCTGACATAGCTTCCCTCTCGCTGTATCAGGAATGTTTGTATTCATATATTTAATTCAAAATAATTTTATGTAGCACTCTTAAGGTATCTGCACGAATTAGAGACAGCATATCTGAGAGCTACAAGTTCGGCACCATGTAAGGCATTGCAGGATATTATTCACCAAATCTCCTTTTCTGTCTGGGACACGTAGCAATGATCAAACATTGTTCAAAACAAACCGTGGAAATCAAAACAGCGGCCAGCGAGTTAGTAAATTATTTATACCTGTCTATTGAGTTCTTTGAGCCTTTGGTCGAGCCACGTCCTCCTCCCGAGTGCTGTGTATCAAGAGGCCTGCAGGTTAACACGTACATGAGGCTAAACGAGCAGAGCTAAGCAGACAGATACGAACAGCGTGTGATCTTTGAAACTTATTGAAGAGCCATTCCCGTTATAATATTAATATCTCGTCTTTGAGACAGCGAAGACGGTGTTAAACTCAGCACTTAACATCAAATAAATGTATTTCCTGTAATGGCCTAAATGCGTAAAACTGAATACATGAAATGATAGACGTGCAACAGAATCTCAGTTTTTTTGCAGAAATGTCTACTACGAAAGCACATTTCTAGTTTAAACTGACTGTGCAAAATTTACAGATCATATATGTTTATGGTATTTACGGAATAACTTTACAATTCAATGCAATTCAAAAGTAGCCTATGCATTAGACAGGTTTGTTTTTCCTTGGAATTTTCGGCCTTCAGATAAATTTCAAAGACATAAAGGCTATTGGTCACATTTGGAAACAATATTGTTTGTGTGGTTTCTTGAAACCTTAGTGTTAGAATAGAATTTATTCTTTGCATTTAATTTGTGAAAAAAAAAATTGTACATCCTAATAATACTATTTATAGAAACATCTAAGATGAATAGTAATCACTACTACTTGTGGCATATGATTTGTTTTTATATTATTGTTTTAAAAAATGATTGTGCAGTATAATTTCCTAAATCTCGATGTTCCTGCTCATCCATGTTTATCTGTTTGTCTTTTGACTGCAGCGCTTTAGCTTTACAAAATATTACAATTAAAGGCTTTATTAAAAACCATAATCAATATAACAATAAAAAACTAACGCAAATCTGCAAATGCAAAGGAAAAAAAAATTATGAAATTGTGCAGCAAGCTTAAATTGTAATCAAAATATTTAAATACCTCACCTACAGTTGTCACTTATTCCTTTCGGATTTAACAAATTACATTCATCTGAGAAGTATGCGTATTATTAAAACGGTGATTATTTACATTCTTTATTATATTCAACAATATTTGTTTTTAATGCGTTTTTATCTACTGTTTTATTGTGAATGTCTTAATATTTTGGCTTCGAAAACAAGTGTCTAAAAGCATAAAAATAAATGAATCAACAATTATACGTCCTACAAACTAAAACGTGTATTCAAATGCGAAATATAAAAGGCCCAAAACAAATGAATTTCGTCCAAAAATAATAGGACGCATGGTGAATAATAAAAAGAAGTCGATCGATGAAAAAGTCAATAACTCAATTAACATGCCCGAACCTCACGGAGAGCAGGCCCATGAAACATGGAACATTCACATGAAAATAAAACTTTGTGCGCCTGACTGTAACTTGACAATTATACAAAACATAAACGGAGGATCATATAATAACAATAATCAAAGTTTAAAAACAAATACATCTATAAATGTTCTAAATAATTATTAGAATTAGATTTCCATTTTATTTTTAGCATTTCACATTCTGGGGTGGCTGCTTTAACGGACTGCACCAGAAAACTATTTCATTCATGAACCTCAGGGTACATTTAAACTTCTTTACGTTTTAAAGTTTAAACTTAAGGTGTAAAGGCTACATTTTTAACAATAATAATAAAATTATAAAATCACGTTCATGTAAAATATAGGCTACATCTTACATTACGCACGATCTTAAGAGCATCTTAAAGCAGTACAGCTGTTTGAACTGGCTGTATTATTTAGTTGAAAAATAATTTTTGTTTTTGTTCATATAGATCATACACAGCACCCTGCATCGCATCATGACATTTAATTATTCACAAGACTTTACAATTACATTAAACATAGGCTACAAATATAATACAGGCCTACCTACAGCCCTACATATAGGTAGTTATCCTATTTTTTTTTCTAAGAGTATTTAATATTAAGGTTTTACATAAAAAACGCTTTTCAGACAAATCTTTAGAGAGATTTATAATTTTCACAAATATGAAGACAAGACTGTATTAAGGGAGTCTGCTGAATTACTATGAAGGTCATGCTCATGTTCGGCTTTCAGTAACGTTTCACTAGTCACATTCACAAACGTAACCACAATGTTAAAGGATAATATTTTCTATGATTTTACGATTTAACCTCTGAGCCACAGCAAGTGTTCAGCCGCATTCAAATGGGCGCGCGCCCGTGTATTTGGTTCTGTTTATCGATTGGGAAACGTGGGCGTGCTGCCAACATGCAGGATGGCAATCTATTATTACCATTGTGAATTATTAGCAATCGGAGTATAACAACCGGCCATATATATAATACAGCATATTTAAAATAAATTGCTAAAAGAGTTCTAATGCTTTACATGCTACAGCACAGCGTTTGAGTTCGACTGAACCTGATTAAATTACGCAGTAAAACAAGTACAGCATTTTAGTTAAAATCTTAACGACATAATCGGAAATGCAACAAGATGATGCAATTTAGATTAATCCGTTTGAAATGAAAGCACTGTTTAATCATATTGAAATCAACACTTACATTGTCTTAAAATTCTAATAATTCTAGCTTTTTAGATATTTTAAGATGCAAGGCCTTCTACGGCAGCATTAAAAATCCTCATCCTCACAACACTAAGCATACCGACACGTCTGCCTACATTTCCATTGCACATTCATTCCACACAATAACAACAAGGGCAGAGCACTTCAAACACCAACATGCGTTGCACAATATAAATACAATTCTATGCAAACACAGTGATCTGATTTTTGTCCATGTAGAACTCAGCTTGTGAGTGAGTGTGAAGTGAACCTTCACATTGTTTATGTGTGTATAAGAGTGTGTGTTCTGTATATCCCGTCTAATAGATGCTCTGTGGGTGGGTGGAGGGTCTGAGATTGCCTTGCAGTCGGTTAGCATCCTTTTCCCTGCCCCTCTCCCATTTTTTTCTCTCTTCTTCACTCCTCTCTGCAGGAGCTATAGCATCCACGTCCTCCATCCCATCTTCAATTTTATCAGAAGACAATGTTGTCCTGTCCCTAGAAATACCCCATTTTGTGAGTCCCCTCTGTGTCCTGCATCCGGCTATTTCCACACAATTTGTCCTGTATCCATTTTGCTTTGCTGCCCGGCGATGTGGCGTCTTCCCTGTCTCAGTGTGTGTGTGGCTAGATGCGGTTTCTGTTCCTGCTCTTTTTAATCAGCATGTTAATAAGAAAGGTAACTAATCAATACGTTCAATGGTCTGGCGATTGATACCATCTCAGCCTCCCTCCCCTCTCTCTTTGACGCACACACACACACACACACACACACTCTATGAGCATAAAGGCTAAATAGCACATGGAAATGTATATAATAACATTGAGAAAACAATTACATGTGATCATTCAATTTCGATCTGTGTGAAACTGATACCTTTAAGGAATCTGAAGTGTGGAGAATAAGGAATGGGGAATTCAAGCATTTGCTTTATTAAATGTGCGGGGTCCGCAAACACAAAGGGATGATTTTTTTCACTTGTATCAAAGCACATGGTGATACGCGTCTTTTCCAACATCAACACCAAGAGTAAAAATATCTTAGTGAGTATGTGTTCTTCACCCCAGGGTAAGGTCTTCTACTACAAATGGCCAAATCCAACAGGATTGAAGGAGAAAAATGGCAGAGGATAAAGAGAATTCCCTCACAGAAGAAAGTGTTTGGGGGAGAAAAACATTAAACACACATGCAAACACAGAATGGCCTTTAAAGCTGACATTGTGCAGACCTGCGGTCATGCTTTTACTTCATGGTAGTTTCTTTGCAGTGTGTACATAGCAAAGTTCTCTTATGTTTGCCATTGGTTGACCTTAACTGTTTGCATGTTGAGCTGGCAGATCAGAGAAACTAGATTGTACATTCTTCTAAAGATAAAGTTTTTTTTTTTTTTTTGCATTTTAAACATGCAAGCCTTTTTTAGATAAAGGGTAAAATTCAAGGATTTTGTAAAAGACAGTTTCTGTGTTCAATTCAAGTTAGCTTCATCAATAGCGTTTGCCAGATTATATTGATTAACACAAATAAATAAATAAACTGGACGCATCCCTCAAAAAAACAAGATTATGGTAAAGCACTTTGCACAGAAATGTGAGACGTATGTTTTATGAAAGAATGCATCTGTTAAAATGAATTATTATTATTCTTTTTTTTTAAATGCATTATTATTCAGTTAGTAATGCATATTGTTTGCAGTTTTCTGTTGACAATTTTGTGTAACACATAAACATAAAAATTCTATCATCATTTACTCAACCTCATGTCATTCCAAACTTGTATGACTTTCTTTCTTCTGTGGAACACAAAAGAAAATTTAGGGGAGAAAAGATATTTTGAATGACAGAATTTCATTTTTGTTTCAACTATCGATTTGAGAGGTACACTGCAAATGTTCTTGTTTAAAAATACACAGTATCATATACCGTAATATTAAGCTTTACCCATCAAATGTGGCTTATTTACATGCTTGGAATTATTAATGACTAATTGAAAAGGCCTAAGTGCCATGTTCCAGAAATCTCTGATATGACACAAGCCCTATCATATTTCTGGCACTGATGCGAGCTTGTGTTTCAGCTCACGGCTCTCTCCGAATGTGGCGTGTGTGTGTGAGCGTCCCTAGGGAGGTTTAGAGTGACCACTGCCCCCTGACCCCCCTTTATACTGTCACCCCACAACCCAAACCTCCATCAGAAATGCACCAGTCACCTAGCAACAGAGGCCTCGTAGTCAGAGGTCAAAGACCAGGAGCTATTGCAGATATTACGCACACTCCAAAAAACGTTAATATAGAATCCTCAGAATTACAGTCATCCATTTTACGAATTAAGCCATGGCATCATTTTATACTGTATGCTTTACATTAAGCCTCCATTTAAGCATTTTCAAGGAAAGCACTCCAAATCGACTGTCATGCTTGCACAGGAAACACTTAAGTATGATATTCCTCTCAGCATGAAAATAGTGAGATCAAAAAGTGTGCCCATACACGTATGACACTAAAACCTCTTTGTTTTCCACAGAATAACAACAAAGGGCAACAATGACCATTCCATTTCATCCAATCAAGAAAAGGTCACTGACCTCTGACCCCAGCTGACCACAAGAGGAGGATGGGCACGATCCAATCACCTTAAACAGTCCGAGGCAGCACGTCCAGGGTGGATGTAGGTACTCAAAAGAGGGGGGTTGAGAAAGGGACCGAAGAATGGATGAGTGCAGATGCAGCATCAATCTGTGCCTTGATCAGGGCCTGCAGCATCTTGAATGGAGGGATGAAGAAGAGCAGAAGGATGAAAAGCACATCCACCTCGACTCCATCTGTGCTGTATTTTAATATGATGGTGAAATGTGACGAAATTCACTTACCGTACCTTCAGCCTGACATCATTTGAGAAGAGTTTAATCATCATTTCCAACACAGGAGGCACCACTATGAGAATTTATGATCTTGATGACCTAATCCGCTTGTTAAGTAGTGATGAGAATGCTGAGCCTGATCCTACAGCAACTCGTACATATATTACGAGGTAGCTAACTTGTATGACCTCACTTCTACAAATTAATTTTTTTGCTAAATCATATGAATTTGTACGAATTACCTACACCTAACCCTGCCCCTAAACCTACCTGTCACTGGGGTTTTAGACAAATAATACAAAATCATACAAGAGGTCGTACCAATTTGTACGAATTTGCCAACTTGTAAAATACTTACGAAATGGTTGTGAGACTGTGTTGGAATACTGGATCAGCAACTGTTTATTCAATATTTCATACAGTGGGCACGGAGAGTACTCAAACCCCCTTTTTCACTCTTCTAAAATCATTTAAGTTCATTTTTTCCCCTCATTAATGTATACACAACACCCCATTTTGACAGAAAAACACAGAATTGTTGACATTTTTGCAGATTTATTAAAAAAGAAAAACTGAAATATCAC
>JAUMHP010000070.1:12086415-12115312 GCA_032361065.1 Enteromius trimaculatus
ATAAATCAATAGGTCACTCACGCACACACACACACACGTCACTGCAGGGCTGAGAGGCCACATGAAACTACCATTGATTGAAGGGGGTAGGGAGAGCGTTGATGGTCAGAGCTGTGCATGTGTGTGAGGTTATGGGGCTCACCTCAATTCCTAACACTGCAATAGGGAGTTTAAAATGGCCTCTGTAATGCTTACACACTCTTTCTCTCACACACACACACACACACACACACACAGCAGAGATGAAAGATCTCGGTTCTATAACCTTCTATCACAACTCAAAACACACATTCTAAGTGAATGAAAGCCTTTGAGTCATAGTTTCTTAGATTATATATACATTTTTAGGATTATTTTTGGGTGGACAGTGAAAAGCAGTCAGGAAGCAAAGTGGGAGAGAGATGGGGGCGGAACCGGGAAAGGCCCTTGAGCTGGGACTTGAACTCGGGATGTCCAACACACAAACGTGTTACGGTGTCAGACTATATTTATATAGACAATATATTCGTTTTTGGTTGATTTTAGTGTTTTTTTTTCTGTGTAGTTATATTGGACATGTAATTGTTAAAGCCTCATTCCTCTATTTTTTTTTTAAATATATTTTCACATTGTTTTTTCCACTGAAAGTTAATCTTTAATAACCATAATCATTTAATAACACTGTTAAAAGCAAACATTAGTGAATTTTGAAATCTATTTTTCATTATTATAATAAAGCTGTAAATCATTATTCCATTATTCTGTGCTTAAGATGTGCTTTTTCTTTCTACAGGCTATCCAAAGGGTTTTCCATTGTTTTAATTATAGTTTTAGTTTAACATTATAATACTATTCATATATTTACATTTTATATATATATATAATTTAAAGAAGAAACCAATCCAATGAACAGTTGACATTTGAGGCTTAATATTAAAGAAAAGCAATAACAGTTTTCCAGTTTAAATATTTTCAGCTTGTTTATGTCATATAAAAATATGACATGCATTTGCTGTAAATAATGGTATAAACATCATTCAATGTAAATTGTGTTAATCATTTTTAATAATTGCAATTACAATTTCATGTGAATAATCGTCAGTTACTAAAAATAAACAGTCTTTTTTTTTGCATTTATGGTTCTAAAAAGAACGCTGAACATCCATGGGACCAAGGTTTTTTGTTTCTTTAATAATGAAAAAAGGCTTTTTAAATTAATAAAATGATCTTTACACTAAAAACTAAGATTTAAAAAAAAGATTCTTTGGGTAACCCAAAATAATTCTTCTATGGCATCACTGCAAACAAACCTCTTTTTTTCAGTGATGCCCTTTTTTATTAATAAGAGCGTAGGCTGATATTCGTTATTATATATCAGCTTTACTAAGCATGTTATTTCACTTTACCGTAAAAATCGTTCCATGTAATGACTTGGTTAACCATTCGACTTCTTTGAATGCGATCCATATTCACATAGACTGCATCTAAGAGGATTCTTGTGTTAAGTTAGCTGGTGTCTAGTGTTAAGTTGTCTGCTGATCCGCTCTTTGTTGCAGTGTTTTGCTCACTCATGCGCTCATTGAAAAAACCCTTAGCCTGTTCTTCTCCGGCTCTCTTTTATGACCTCGTCAAGTCAACGGCTGCAGCATTGAACATGTTTACTTGACCTGCAAATTGGGGTCAACGCAAAGTAAAGACTCTTACAATTGTGCAAAGAGCGCCGACAAACAGTGACTATTGAGAAACAGACATTGTGTACACCTACAAAATTCCATATACGCTTTTTGGGGAAGCACATGCAAATTGCTCTATGACAAAAAAAGCAAACAAAACAAAAAACGCACATAAATACAATAAGTATAACGTTTTTGGGTGGCACTTAAACCAACACAAGCTGCCAGGGACTAGCACAAGGTGGCAGGGAGTAGAAGACAGGTGTAAATAAACGCTGGGGCTCTGTCCTTGCTCTGCGAGTTGCCATGGCAACGGCTGATAGAGCATCCTATCGATCGCACTGTCCAGTCTGAATTGTGCAGCCCCTGAACCCACGTTTTTTTCTCTGTGTGGTGATGGGTGTGGATCAATACCTGATATTGTATGCCTCTTTTGCCTTGCGTCTCTCATGGCTTCCATAATAGTGGTAATGATAGTGAGAGGGAAGCAAAAAGAAAAGGAAGAACCCTGAAACAATAGTAAAAAGACAGCTGGATCTATTTCTTCACAAAAAAAAAAAATCACTTCCTTCTTGGCCCGATAGGCACACTTTAAAAACAATAGACAGCCATCATGACACTTTGCCTGTGTTATTCGCTTAAGCGCTTTACTGCGGCCTGCACAGAAACCAGTTTCCCCAGCACGGAAAATGTCACATCCGATTTTTCCGCACATCTCCCGGTGTGCATATGCGAACAGCCACGCGCCATTTACCTAATGTGAGGCCGTTTAGTCCAGCCATTGCTTTGACTGTTACACAAATCAGAATGGCCAGGAAGACCAGGCTGCTCCGGTTCAGCAAGAGCTTGTGAAGGAGAGCGAGGCACGGAGAAGGACCTGCGGGAGCTCGTTTAAATCTGGCCTGAGGGATCCCTCCAGCTAGGGGTCACGGTTGGAGTCACAGCGCACTGGATTTAAAGGTGGGGCTCCTTAAGGTGGCTCTGTTGCCCCGAGGCACAGCCATCACAATTCCTGCAGTGCTGGAAATGAAAGCCGGTCTAGGACAAAGGCCCTTTCCTTGCTTATGGCCACTGCTCAGAAAAATTACTCAAACGATTGAGATGTCGGTTACATCTTTCTTTTTGCCCCTGTCCTCCCTAGCAACACCCAAGTGTGAGTTTAAGAAGAATTAGTGAGAGGTTTGACTTCTTGAGTAACTGTATAAAATTAGTTTTATATTCTGAAATATTTTTCTACATACGGTAGTCTACAGATCTATGTGCGTTTAAGCAAAACCAGCTCCTTATGTTTCCCAAGAACGTTGTTCACTAATAATTTTTTTTTTTTACATGCATAAACTTCTGTTGTCCCAGACTAAGAGGTCCTTGATCTCTAGAGACTGGACTGAAGTCGCTCAAGCTGTTTTCGTGTTTCTATCAGTGCTGCATGGATTTGGCTGCTCGCCTGCAGTACTGAGCTCTGTGCAGCGGTACAAATGTAAATCCGTGCTCCGCAAGGATGGAGTGTGAGGGGGAGCGGAGTGGCTGCCCTCGCATCCCTGCGAGATGAAAACCCATCCACTCGGAGAGGCACAGCGGCTACCGGGGCAGAAGTCAGCCGCGATGGGGCCGGGCATGTGGGAGAGAGAAGTGATGGAGGGAAAGTTTTCTCTGCCTCAAGCGCTCTGCATATGTTGTGAGAGTGAGAGCCTGCAGTGAACTTGGCAGCACACTTCAAAACTTTATGGAGCAGACATGCACACTGCATCCTAATACAAGCTGTGTCTTGATTCGTGATTCGTGATTCTTGAGATTTGTCAGACGCTGTGCCTTGAATTTTTTTTTTTTAATTCTTGGCTCGCCGATATAAGATTTTGCTCGCCTACATTTTGTTTAAAGAGTGGTTTCTCATTGGGTTCGCTTTGTTCTCAAAGCGCTTACATTAATAATAGTCAGTGTTGATCACATTTGGGTAAACAGTGTAAATTTAGGTGCCAAATGTTTACATAACCACTTTTAACATTTAAAGAGATAGTTCATCCAAAAAAGAAAATTCTAGTATTTACTCACCCTCAGGTTGATCCAAACCGGCATGACTCTCTTTCTTCTGTGGACACAATAGATGTTATTTGTCCATACAGTAAAGGTCAATGGGATCTAATAATTGAAAGAAAGTTGACATGAGTTTGAATAAAGGACAGAATTTTCATTTTTAATATATTAATAATTATTTATTATATTATTGTTATTAAATGATCAACATATAAATTAATTAAAAAAATGGTTTTGTAACAAGTTATTGATTAAACATCTACAGATGAAATCCTTCATAACACAAAAAAAAGAAGATGAAAAGTAGATACTGACCCAAAATCAGTTTGGTTTTTAAATGCTGTTTCTAGTCAATGTAAGACAGACAGCACAGGTCCTGGATCTATGGGTGGCCAGTTTCTGTATTCAATTCAAGGTCCACGTTAGCGAGCCACTCTGTCCTGTCCAGGAGCTCCATTCACTTCACAGTCAATAGTTATTTATCATCCAACATATTAGCGATTGCAGTGTCGATATGAAGTCCAGCGCTGAAATTAGTCAGTGCCAAGTCTGTAACTACAGCCCAAGGTCAGACACACACTCCATTGACAGGAGTGATGGTCCGCAGCTCACAGGCACATACATCCAGCCCAAGGTCAAGTGTACGGTACTGCTATTTCAGAGGGAACACACGTGTAAAACACTCTGTCATGTTGAGAGATGCCAAGCATGAATTCAGCTTAATTGTGACACATTTTATTTCATGTTTTGGATACTAATCAATACAGTAAAAATGGAAGCCACTTGAAAAGATCCTATGCTTTTTTGTTTGGTCATAGATAAAGGTGCAGTTTTAGAAAAGAGCTAGAGCGGTGAAAATTACCATATCCACCATCAGGGAAATAATTAAGAATTTCCAATCAACATAAAATGTTACAAAGCTGCCTGGAAGAGGATGTGTGTCTCTATCATCCTAATATTCAATTCAATTCAAATTTATTCGTATAGCGCTTTTCATGATACATATCACTGCAGAGCAGCTTTACTTAATGTTTTACAGTATATGTAGCAGTAGCTTGTACATGTAGATATGGCATAGATGTGAGGTAAAGATCATTTAACGGCGAGGAGTAGAGTTTGAGTGGCTAAAGACGCTTCAAGTGTCTTCTATGTATTCTATCAAATACCAAAGGATAACAAATCTAAAACTGACTGACTCTGTTAGAAATCTTATAATGGGCCATGGTTGGGACTTCCACTGAATAGAATAGAATAGCCTGTATTGTCATTATACAGGGTACAACGAAATTGGAGTGCCACTCCTTGGTGCAAATACAATAATAAATATAAATGTAGAAAGTACAGTCAAATTTAAATATAAATGTAAAATAAAATGTAAAAAAGTACAAACAAAATAATATGTGCAGATATGAACAAGAATAGCAGCATTTATATAATAACATTAAGTGGTTTCAGTGCTGGTAAAAGATTCAGATTGCACATATAATTATTAATTATTATTGCACATGATCAGTAGGTGTGTAATCGGGTAAACAGGTTCTTTATCTATTTTTGTGTTTATTTACTACAGTGATAGCTCTGGGAAAGAAGCTATCCCTAAATCTATTTGTCCTGGTTTTATGACAATAATCTGGGACAATAATCCAAAACAAGCATCAAAATAACAACAGGAGAACGAACATGGAGCTGGTATTCTGAAGGATCTGGAGAGATTCTGGATGAAGGAATGGTCTCTTTCCTCTTATCAGGTGTTCTTCAAACTCTTTAGGCATTACAAGAGAAAACTCAGAGCTGCTATCTTGGGAAAAGGACATAGCAATAATTGCCAATAAGTGTGACCATTTCATCATCAGTTTTTTTCCCCATTTTCAATTGTTTTAATTCAATGATAGGTTAGAATTTTGTGAATGAAAGATCAAAAGGATAAACAATGCAGATTCATTTTCACAGGGTGCCAATATTAGTAGAGGGCACTGTATATGATTTTTCAGCTTTTAAAATGTACGAACATGCAACTTCTAAAATACTATTTAGTGGTAAACAAGGTAGATGTACATAGGGTACAGTCCCAGCGACAGCATTGTACCTTTTTATCTGAAAGAGTGTGGTCTAATAAATTTGGACACTCTTGTTATTTTAATAAGACTCTTCTAAACACTTTAGTTTAGAGACGGAACAAAGGAAAAACAATATACTATCACTGACTACTTGCTGTATTAAGTTCAAAATTAAACTATATTCAGTTTTTTTTTTATTACAATTAAACCTTGTAATCTTTACAACATAAAAAAATTAATTGCAATAAAAGTTTAGCTAAGCTGCTAAGCTGAAGAATCGCTAATCAGCAGCAAAACATTTTCTACCCTTCTGGCAAGGTCAGGGGATCACAGTCCCCTGCTAAATGTCCGAAGCCCCCCCCTTCTCTGAAGCCCTGAGGGGTGATATCACCCCCCACACATAGATACACAGCCTGACAGCAGCTAACTTGGTTCGATAGCTTAGTCCAAACTCCACTCCGCTTCCCTCCCCCTCCCCCCCACAGGTCTCTTTTTACATCGTACTATCAGTTCCAAAATGAGATGTTTGCGTCATTAATGTGAGGTAAACATGACTAGCAGCTGCTGTAAACTAGTCAGAGAAGATGCTAAATAGCTACAAATCTGTCAATACCAGAAGCTCTTGTGTGAATGGGCAAAGGGGCTTGTGTGGTTTCTGATTAGTGACACATCAAGTCCCAAAGACAGTGTTTTGCAGCCAAACCTGAAATTGTTTTTTTTTTTTTTCTTGAAATGCTTTTGTCTCTAGCCAACTTCTTAGAACACTCAGGCAATGAGCCAACAAATATTTTGGAACTAGATAAAGTGAATGCTGTAAACAGGGACTACTAGATACTATTGTTACAGTGGAATTCTAGAATGCGGCTGCAAAACAACCATTGCTATGGATTTTTGTCAAGAAGATGTAAGATTTTTAAAAATAAAAACATATTTGCAAGTACTAATAAACAGTTGATTGTTGACTGTCAGCAGGTGCAAAGATACAGGAAGAATTAGGCCTTACAGCCTACATTTGCTGCTAGTGCCTTTGTAGATTTCTTTTAAAAATACATTAAAACATCTCACCAACATTACTGATCACACATACACACACTATGTTGTGTAGCTGTATAGATCAGCAAAACAAAAGCCAAATCTAGTTGAAATATCTGTGGTCTAATATATGTACTTCTCTAGACATAAACTCTAAACTCATTATTCATTCAATTATACTTAAACTTAGGTGCAAGTACATCCATAAAACCGTCTGCTTTACTGCAGAAAACTGCATGTTATTTTATTGGAATCACTGTTTTAATACAAAAACTGAGGAACAGCGCATGCTGCCATCTAGTGGACTCATGTGCACACTGTACTGTAGCGATTAAATCATGCAATGCTACTAACATTTCCTGGCACTGAATAACAATATAAATAAATATCAAATAAATAAATACAAAATTAATTTGTGCAATCCTCATGTTATCATATTCCCTTGAACCATTCAACTTGTTAACAGTGCATTTCTGCAACTAAATTAATCTTTAAAAAACAAAAAAATTGTGACACCGTCCTAGACATGAGACTATGAGTATACAGGTCAATGTTCTTTAGGTACACTGACTTTGCGCTTCTTTGAGCCTGGCGGCTGGGGATCTTGGCTTAGCGGGAACTCTAATAGAGAGATCTGCAGAGACAGAGGAAATGTTTAGTGGGAAATTACAATTAATCAGAACAAGAATACTTGAAAAACCTGTTTTTACATGATTCATTTGTTTACTTTACATTTTATCCTGGCTCAGATTGCAAATAGAGTCATCAGAATGACACTTTGTATTTTAAAACTGTTTACAAAATTCCAGTGATTATACTGATAAAAATCTAACCAACATGACAAGATGTAAATATGGACCACGAGCAGTGCATATCTTACCTGAGGGTCCAAGATGTGTCCGCTCCTGGTCTTCCTTGCATCCACCTTAAGGTCAGCAGTTTTCTTTACCAGATTGTCCGTCTAAAATATCATTTTAAACAACTTCCTCTCAACCACAGGCCATTAAAGCAGACTGGTAATTTACTTCTGTGTGTGTGGTGAACTATGTAGTGCTACCTTCGCATTTGCTAGGTTGACATCCTCCTTGCTAATTCTGTGACCTTGTGAGTTTTCCTGGGTTTCTGTATAAGTAACAGAAAGTGAGCAACAGTTGCTTGCATTTTCCTTAATTTAGTTTCATGCTGATGTCATTAAACTGGCAAAGAAGAGTCTAATATTTACCTGAGTATTCAATTCCTGCATCAGTGATGACATTCTCCTTTGTCATACCCTCCTGCAAACAAAAACATCCATCCTTTGAGATAAATCCTCACATTTTGTAAAGGCAGAAAAGAAAATATCAGAAAGATAATATCTGCTAATTATAAAAAAGACCCCACCTGCTGAACTGAGGTCTCAGACATCACTCCATCCTCCAACATGTTCAAAGACCATTTTGTGGTACTCACACATACTACCTCCTCCTCATCAAACTGTTCACATATACATGAAAGGCATTGATCACTACTTTACATCATTGATTTTATATTTTCTTCCAGACAGATCAGTAGATGTCTGGCTTATTTTTCCTCACCGTCTCAAGTCTCTTTTGCTCAGTGGTGACATTCATTCTGAGGCTATGAAAAGGTGTGACCACCTCTCCCATAGTCAGATTTACTGGATCCCTCTCAAAGAACAGCATCTCATTGTCATCGTCCTTGAAGCCAGGTGGCTGATACTCCTCAGGGGTGACTGAAACACAAATACACACTGATTCTGAACAACACAGTAAATGGAGGGTTGTTGTACAAAAGTAAATCCTGCAGCATATTCAACTGTATTATATTAATTTTATTTAACTGAATAAACTTATATTTGCTAAATTGGAATGTAAAAAATTAATAATGTTAAAAAGATAAATTAGAAATGTAATTATTTATTGTTTCTTCGTCTTGTGATATGATATGACAGGTCAAATTAAAGGTCATCATGCACCAAATTTGAGAAACAGCCCCTTGTTTGTGCATTTATAATTTGTACGTTGTGTGAAGATCTGCAAAGCATCAAATGCTTTCAGCTATGATAAATATCGAGTTGGCCACAAAAACCTATCGCATACTAAAAAATACAATAAACGAAATTGTCTGTTTCACATGGCAAGCATAAATTTACCCTCATCATAGTAGAACAGTTTCATGTTGAGGCAGATGTAGTCAGGCAGCGGGCCGAGATTTTGCATTAGCATGTAAAGTTTGCGCACCAGCAGTATACTGGATTTCTGGCTGTTGTAACAGGCCATTTTACTGTCACTGTGCCCATTTTTGCTGAAAACACAGACAATACATTTTTTGTGCAACATTAATGTAGTCAATAAGTAAACAAATATAGTCAACTTGCGAACAATATGTGAGTAGTAAATAATAATGCTTTACAAATGTTATTAGGCCATTCTGTACCAATACAAGTTATGTATTATGGGCTGAAACTAGTTCATAGTACATTACATTGGCTGCAATCCTTAAACTAGTTTTGATAACTGCTCAGACAGATAAGCCACCTCTCAAAGTCCATCTGAGGTCCATTCTCGGTGTAATTGATTTTAAACTGGTAGCATTCGGTCACTTTCTACGACAAAAGCAAAAATGGAAAAGTAAACATGGGAACTCAAAGTCTTAAATAAACAAAGTCATCATGCACTGATTTCATTATTATTATTATATTATTATTATATATTTAAATGCTAAGTAACATTTAAGTATGGTGTCGGATTACCTGTGGATTGTCTGGATCACAGTAAATCTACAAGTAAAAGATTTACATTTTTATTTACTAAATATTATTATACAATAGAGCATATAAACTATTAAACTACTAAACTTCTACATGCAAAAAGTAGTTAATTAGTTAGTACTCACTGATAGAACAACCATGCGCAGCTGATAAAGTAAAGCAGATGCAAAAGGTTCAGAGGTACTAAGATTGATGACCAGTATATATTTAGTTACTAAACTGGTTATTACCCATATCAAAACCTACAAAAAGCACAGACTTACGTATCTTCTTTGAAGTGCATCAAAACATCCCTGCAACCTGAAAGTGGCGGTAAGATACTGTCTATGCAGCATATTATACTTCCAAATGATGTTTGTACTTATGTATTAAGGGAATATTACCACTGCACAATCTGCTGAGCACCAGAACAGCTATGCTCTCGCAGTATTAGGACTTTCAGCTCTGTCAAAAGAAAGAAAGGAAGAAAGAAAAAAATAATAATAGCAAGTTGATCTGGATTTCTCTTAACGTTAGCTGTCAAACTCTGATGTATGACTTTTACCTCCAACATATTTGTGTCCATAGGCCTTTTCTGGGAAGAGACCTCTGAGGTAAGTGATACTTGAGACAGCAATTGCTAATAGTCTCTTCACAAGCACCAGAGACTGTTGTTCGGTGGACACTACAGCAGGCAGCATCTGACAACTCTAAAAAACAAAGAAAAAAACTCATGCTGTAAGAAACATACAGTTAAATGTACTGCTAATCGACGGGCTAGAAAAAATCTGGATAAATTTAAAGTAAATTAAACGTTACCGTCACACAGTAACTGTTACATGGTATTGTGCTAGATGGAAAAAAACAACAACAAATCTTTACCTGAACAGGGTGCAATTTCTGTTCAGAAGCCATGATGTTCGTATTAAAACCTAAAAACACAATTAGCATTAGCAACCAGATTTTCAGTCACTCAAAAGCACATAAATATGTAAAGTATTCTCTTAACAGATAAAGTCGACAGTGAAGATCTTAAGGGTTTTTGGCAAACTATTAAACTGTAAAATAATAAGTTTATAATACTTATAAACGATGATAACGTTGGTCCGTCTCAACCGACTTTTAACCGTCAGTCACTCTCGCGCGCCATCCACCGATCGAGTACGCGAGTTTCGCCGTAAACTCCTGCGTGACGTCAGGCCGAAAAGAAAAGAGAAAGCGGTCAGGAATCGAAATATTAACAGTATGTCTTCTCTTTTATTTCTTGACTAATTTTGTGTAAGTTTCATATAAACAAACACATATGGGCTTATAAAAAGTTAATTCAAACGTAAAATTATAGCTTTATTTTGTCAACTGTTTTGTATATTTTTTTGACAGTTTTTGACAAGAAAGCATTAAACAAACTGGAGACATTTTTTCAAGTCAACTTAGGCCTGAGCCTTATAATTACTATTTCAAAAATAGTAATTAAAATGTCTTTCCTGTATAATAGGATTGTTACAGGTATGATCCATTTGAAAAAAACTGTAATAAAAAAAAAATAATAATTATATTAAATCCTGAAATTTTTAATACAATTTAAGTTTAAACTACCCCATAATGATTATTATTGTGTAAGCTAGCAAAGGCATTGTAGCCTACCATTGGTCACTTTTTTATTTTGATAAGTTTATTGGAAATCTACAGGCTGATTCTTCTGTCTCTCAAACATCAATCTAGCTTCCTATTGGCTCTTCCGTTGCGTGACCATCCTCCAAAATGACGTCACTGCAGCGAACGCCATTTTGATACTGAACACCGTGGGTGGACCAGATCGAGCACGAATAGACAACGAAATAAACACTCTAACACGTTCATAAATTGGACAGCAAACGGCGAGCAACTATGTCATCAGATAACCAGGACACGGGGACGAACTCGGAGCAGATGGACGAGACTCAGGTGGGGATTAGACTGGGGCTGCGCCTTGCTCGGTGCAGTCTCTTGTGGTGTCTGTCAGTTTCATCTACTATTATGTCATTACGCTTAAATTCTGTTATATTAAAATGGCTGCTTGCTTCTTGCTCATTGACACCTTTAACACAGAAATATGTCTGACTCTTTGCAATTTGATTTCTGAGCTGTCACCTGCGTGAGTTGAACAAGGTGATAGACGAGGTTTTCACAAGCACGGGCCTTCATTTGATTGGTCAGGAGCTCAGACGTCACGAAATGGCGGTGTTTGATTGGTTCATTTTGCCTCTTTAGATTTTGTCACGCCTACTTTAACCTGATGGTGTCAGTTGGGTTGTGTGAACGAAAATAGCTGTGGCGCCCATTTTTCATGTTTCTGAATAATGTTGTCAAGTTGTCAAACCAAACTACCATAACAAGCTTCAAATGTATATTTCTTTGAAAGAGCCATGATTAGTTTATAAAAAAAATCAGAAGACCTTATCTAATAACACAGCCGTTATTGACAGTTTTGTGCTAAAATGGCATGTATACATGAAGAAATGAGATTCAGGACACAACTATAAGTCCCAAGCACTTGCAGTTTTGACTGAGGGGAACATAATAGCCTTGTTTGCACTTTTTCCAGGTGGTGCTGAATATAGAAGCTCATAAATTACTTGTTATAGATCCAAGTGAATCAGCAAATTGGACCTAATCAAAAGAGTAACTGTTTCTTCTTAAGGTTTGTGTGGTTATTAATGTCAAACTGTGTATGGAAATTGCTGTTAGTGGAGGAAAACAATATATTATTTTGCAGTTTTTATCCTTTTAGAATAAACTGCTTTTCCTGATCAAAAATGTAATCAATATCATGGGGTTGGAAAATAAAATGCTATCTCTTAGGTCCTTAGAGTTGAATAAACTCATAAGAAACTTTAGGTTCTACATTTGTGTTTTAAAATGCTCTTTTATTAATTGTTTTTGACTCATAGGGTGTAGCATGTAGAATTAGTTACTGTGTCAAGATGATTTACAAACCTGTTTTTCTGCAGTATGCTTTCTGCTATAATTGCATGCAGGTTCATGTCTTTTAGCCAGCACAACAAGAATTAAAGACCTGTCCACGGTCTAGTCATTTGCAAAAATGGTCTTTATCTCAAGTCATGTAGTCATAATGGAAGCATGCTTAAACATCTATACTGACGTCTATATCATTAGTCTGCTCTAAAGGCTGCTTTTTGTTGTTTACAATTATCCAGACCTCAGTCTAAACACACCCCCACACGATTCCTCAGCATAGGGCAAAACGCAGGATGATTCAAAATGCAACCAACAAAACAACTGAGGTCGTCAAATATTTGCCGCCTTGTAACCTTCTGTAATCTTATGTTTTGCTGCCATATATGCAAGACCTGAAGACTAATTTGGCTGTTTTACTGATCAACACAATTATCGCAATATGAAGATGTTTACAAATAGTCTACACTCGAATGACAGAATTTCCTGACATTCAGATTGAAACCAAAATGTAGTTTCCCTATTTAAAAGTGAAGTCAGAAAACACCTGGGAATTTAATGCCAAGCTAAACGCTGCTGCACCTTGCCCTGAAATGTGATTTATGACCACATCTTTTGGGAATTACTGGACAAACAATAACATGATGAAAGGGTTTCGTTTTATTGTTGTGTTTTTATATTGTGGGTGTAAGATTTATTAGTTTTAGTGTTGATTATTAGTTTGTTCCTTCTTCCTTTTTATAGTCATATTAGTAAGACTAAAGGGAAACAAACAGTTTTATGAAGATTGTTTACATAAATTATCTCACACCCTAAAAACACTTTTAAATGGCAATGATTCAGTAACTGATCAAGTAACAGTAGACACTTTTATATTGTTACGAAAAATCCATTTCAAATAAATGGTGTTCTTTTAAACTTTCCATTCATCAAAAAATACTGAAATGTATTATGTTTTTTTTATTTAACACTGATTATAATGAGTGTTTCTTGAACAGTAGTTTTCTGAAAGATCATGTGACACTGGAGTAATGGCTCCTGAAAATTCAGCTTAAGTATCACAAGAATAGAATACATTTCAAAATATATTGCAATAGAAAATAGTTACTTTAAGTTGTAATAATAATAATAATAATAATAGTTTTTACTGTATTTTTGACCAAATAAATACAGCTTTGATCAGCATAAGAGACATCTTTTAGAAACATAAAAAACATACTAACCCCAAATTATTTAATGGCGGTATGCATATAAGACCTTTCCAATGAAAGCATTTATTCTAATATGTAATATCTACACATCACAATAAATGTTTTTCAGGAATCCCAAGACACAAACTCAAACCCAGTGCGGACAGAGGAGGCCAAATTGAAAGCAAAGTATCCCAACTTGGGACAAAAGCCAGGTGGCTCTGACTTCCTGATGAAGAGACTGCAAAAAGGGGTACGTTTAAAAAGTAGTTTTTAAAGGCGTTCATTCATGCAGATTTTTGAAGTTCCAGGTGCTTGCAACATAACCAAAACTGTGTTTAATTTTTTTTAATATTACATTTATTTTTGTCTTCAGCAAAAGTATTTTGACTCAGGAGATTACAACATGGCCAAGGCAAAGATGAAGAACAAACAGTTGCCCGCTGCAGCCGGTCCAGACAAGAACATCGTCACCGGGGATCACATTCCAACCCCTCAAGACCTTCCTCAGAGAAAGTCTTCATTGGTAACAAGTAAACTGGCAGGCTAACATTACCCATAGCTTTTGAATAAACCCTCTTACCAAACTTCCAAAACCTCCCCAGCCCCGCCAGACCAGCTTCATCAGGACTGGTTATCAGTTTATTTGGCTTTATTTGTTTTCTTTTAGGTGTAGAGTTTTGCTGTCATTTTCGTTTTACTTCAGTAGGTCCAACCAACCCAGCTCTGTTACCCTCTTCAAGTGTCCCACATAGAGTAGGAATAAACTAAACCCTCTGTACTTCAGGCCCCGGTGGAGCATGATGCACTTTACTCTGTGTACTTCCCTGTACATCAGTGAAATTATGAACAAAACCCTGAAGACTTCATAAAAATGCTGTTCAAAAGATGCTTTTAAAAATGATTTAAGATTGTTTTAAAATGCATTATTTTCTATATAGATAATACTTGACAGCCATTGGCCCCAGATGTACATTGGCAGCCCTCTTTTTCATTCATAATGACAAATGAATGAATGTTTTATGAGAATTTCTTTGAAAAAGTCAGTGAACAAATGGTCTGAGCAATTTTGGTAAGGAGTGGCTGGTAGCCTTCATCCGCTCTTCTACCTCTCACTCTCTAAATATGGCTCAGTTGAACCAAATAACGTCTGCTTATGACTGGATTGTTGTACTATTCTCAGCCTTCACCTTCCATGGTAGGATCTGAGCAAGCGGTTCCAATCAGGCTGATTAGATTATTGTAATCGCAGCTTTTGGGTGTAAACAGAGAATGTTGTAATTCACTGATAATAGCCAAGAGCAGAAATGGTCTTTGAATGTGGCATGATAACGAAAGGGGCTTAAGAAAATGATCTCGTCATTGCACAAAGCATGCGTTAAAAGATAAAGTACGTTCATAGAAAGTAGTGGCTATATGTGTTAAATCATTTGGCCATCTGGAGGCATTCAGCTTTAATGTACACTAACAGCAGTGTATTTATTAATGGGATTAATGTGTGACATTTTGTGATATTCGACTCATATGTAGTGTGACTCCTTTGATCATCTCAGATAATGACGATGTAATCATCTTGTCCATCTTAACAAAATTAGTCAATTTGATCCTAAATATCTTTTGTGTTTTCTGAGAATGAATGAGATGCAGAAGGAAATTTGCAGAACTAAGCAGCACCTTTGGTTCAATATTTTAGATCTAAACAGTTAAATGTTTTACTTAAATTTGGACAAAGGTCCATGTTTTAACACATAAAAAGTATTGAAAAACATTACCTATAGATTGTTTTGACATGGAGCTTATTATCAGTTATACAGATGATTGTGTAACCCATTTGTTTCCTCAATTTTCTCATCATTTAGCAAAGTGTCCTTCTTCAGAGGGCATGAATCGTTTAACCTCTGTAGCTTCTTCAAAGTCTGAAGAAGTCTGTGCTGGGCTGTTGTAAATCACTGAAAACTTTGTAGAGGATCTTAACAGCTCATTTATTCCAGGCTGTAAGAATTTGTACACTCCTTACAGAGTCCTAGTATGAGGATAGATACTTTACAGAGCAAATTTACACTCAAACTAGGCAGTCAATCCAGGTGTCTAAGTCAGGATTTGCATAGTCTAATCAAGTTGCCCCTTCTAAAACCACATACTCACCTACATGTGGCATGAAGATTTAAACAAAAATGTGTTTAGCCATGTGAAGTTAACAAAAACATGTATATTAATGCATGTTATTGTTGGAAAAAAGAAATTACTGTACTATCACTATGTAAATCTCACTAAAAGGTGAATTACATGTAAAGGATTGAATGTTTTTTTCATGTATGGTTGAGGTGCTGGTGGCAGTTGGCAATACATCAGGGAAATATGATGGTCTTGCACTTAGTTTTTGTCACTTGATGGTATGTGTGGATGATGTACAATGTTTCCTTTGAGGAATGCGTTATTGCACAATGCTAGGAGATAATCTTATTTTGTGCTGCAGCCAAATTGTAAATAGTCAAACTGTGCATCTGGTGTCATATTTGTGCATTTTGTCTTGCATTATCTGTCTGAGTTGTCTTTCCAATATACACCAAGTTTGTGTTTTATCTTTTATTTGTTAATATTGTGTGTCTGAATCTCTCTGCTTTTTTTTTTTTTTTTGATGCAACACGTTGTCAAGAATATCATCAATTCTAGCGGGAGAAATGTAAATATTGGGGTTAAGGAGGCATTGTATTGTATTGTAATTAAAGATAGCTTTTTAATTGGTTGAATTACATTCGGACAAATCGAAAACCTTTCCACTATACTGCAATGTGATATTCATGGTAACTACATATTAACTCTAAATCTACAACTTGAGGCGCTCTCTATTAGACACACAACATGTATTCTTTGCATACTTTATGGAGCCTTTAGTGTTTAATTTTTTTTTGTTTGTTCCCCATTTATATATTCTTTATTGTTTCAGATGTTTTGCTTGAATTACTTTTTTTGTTTGAAAGTGGATTACAAGAACTTTCCAGAGTCATCTGGTCTCATACAATTATATTTACATGGAAGGATGGTGAATCACACAGTAAAGATAGATGTTTAAAATGAATACTGGAGCTATGTCTGAACTTCAAATAAAGTTTTACATTAATAACAAAACCCACTGTGTGGTACTTTTTATTTTTTTCTAACGGCATGTGTGCTTTTGTGATACTGAAAACTTATTTCTATTATAGTGTACGTAAATCATGTCTACTAGTTGCCAATGTGTCAATTTATATCTTGTTTCCAATATTAAAATGGGCTCTAGGAAGCATGCTAACTTATCCTAGAGGAATCTGAAGCTTTTGCTGCTTTGCAAGTTGCTTTTCTGTTCTACACATAAGTTGTACAACTATTTTTCACTAGAGGGAGCGCCACGCTTTGAAAATCTGAAATGGACAAAACCTATTTCGAAGTGGGCGGAACAAGAAATGAAAAACACAGGGTGGAATTTTTAAACCCAAACACAAGAATATTGATCTTGTTTTCATGATTATCTCTGGTAATTCATAAACTGAATGGTCATTAATTCTAACAAACACCTAGATGTTAAACATTTTTACATTCAATGATTTTAAATAGCCTATTATTGTCTCTGCTGATAAATGTTTAGCGCCGTTGTACGAAGAGAATGTAAACACGTTAGGGGGCTTTACGCTGAAGCGGGCGCATTTTACGTGCAGAACCAGTTGTACCCTAACGTTTCGAAAGCGCAGCTGCGTTTAGTACGTGTTTCGTCAATGATTGGTTAAACAGACATAAGTCCCGCCCATTAGTCTGAGTGCATAAATGGAGCGCCGTCCCAAACGCTTCCGCTTCGCAAAAGTAAGATGTAGTGAATAGAGTGTTGTTTTAATTTAGAAGGACGTTGCTTCCTACCATATACGGCGTCAAAAATTTGGATTAAAAGCATTAATGTGAATTAGCGAAAATGTTTCCTGGGAGTAAAGTTTCAAACGACAATCGCTTTTGGCCATGCATTGGAATAGCAGCTCTTAACGTCAACAACAGCTCGAGCGGGTTTAGTCGCAAGCCACTGGTAATGCCAGAACTGAAAACCCAGAACCAGTTCACAGGGAACGGTCTCCAGGGCTCGGTACCTTCCTCGCCTGAGGCAGAAATAGATGATTTCACCTCCAGCTACGACGACGACGCCCTGGAAATGGACACTCGGGAGATTATTGACATATTCTTAAAAAGCTTTACAGGACTCCCTCATTCTAAAAATGGAAAAAAACAGGTTCTGGCTACGATGAAGCGAGTTGTGGATAGTCTCGAGGTGAAGCACGAACTGGCTTACAAAGGTAATTTCGCAAGTGCTTGCTTCCTTTTAGCAAGTAACGCTGCACGGCTTCAATTTCGCTTTGTTTCATAATGTTTATGGGTTGATAAGAGAAGGGCAAATATTGTTAAAGAGTCTAATGGCAGCCTCACCCTCAATACACGCACCTGGCTATGCAGGTTGCGCCACTTCATGCCACGTATTGCTACGTTTATGAGTCAGCAGTGGCCTTTAACGTTTCAATCTTTCAGGTATGATTGCACGGCTGAATTTGGAGCAGAAAGGAGAAGATGTGAGTTTTGTCAAGATTGTGGCAACTGAAATGTTCAGCGATGGCATCACAAACTGGGGTCGTATTGCCAGCCTGCTGACTTTTGGGGCAATGTTATGCAAGCATCAGAACGACAGAGGACTCAGCAAGTATGTGGGTCTGGTGGTGGAAGAGATATCTTCCTATCTTCTCACAGAACAACGGGACTGGCTGCTCAAAAACAAAGCATGGGTGAGTGTTTTTTTCCCCCCATTATATGACTGCATATGCTCTTACTTTGAGTTTTTCTTTGTTTGTAACCTGTACTCACCTTGTGTTTGTATATTGTTCTCCTTAGGATGGCTTTGTGGATTTTTTTCATGTCCCAGATACAGAGGCAGCTGTGAGAAACACCTTGATGGCAATTGGTAGTGTGGCAACATTCGGAGCTGCACTTGCTTATTTGATACGATGAATCCAAATGGACTTTGTTGAAAAACAAAAAGAACACAACACAAAGTGAACCCTCTTTTTGTCCTCTTGGAAACACCTAAGAGAATTCAGTTTGCTTTTTGTTTTCAATATTTTCTTTTTTTGGACATGTATATAAAAAGTGGTTCAAATTAAAGACTATTTTTTTATTAAAAAGTAAAATGTAAAATGTTCAGATCTCAATTGTTGACATGCAGGTAACCCCTTCAATGCCAGTTTTTGTGTGCAGTTTACACAATCACATACTAAATTGTCATTACAAGACCAGCAGTGTTCTGTATTCTAGAGATGTACTTGGCAAAATTGGGAACTTTGAGAAAGCCATACATTTAAAATTGATAATTATTTGTTGCAACCGATTTTTTAAAAAAGTGGTTTAACACGCCATTAAAGATCTTCACATTTTCTCACTGTCACTTTTTTGTTTCAGTAATGTTTTTTTGTTTTGTTTTTTGCGATATCGTGCACATGTATCCACACATGACTTCAGGTGCTGGCTTTAGCTTCAAGTAAGCTTAAAAGCTTTTATCTAAAAGCTTATGGTGGTTCTGATTTTGAGTCCTAAGCTTAGGACTATGATAGCTAACCACAAGGCTGCTAAATGTTTTCATTACCTGCAGATTGATCTTTTGGATACACTGAGAAGTTTGAGAAGTAAGAATTAATAACATCATTTTTTATTTTTGTTTTCTGAACAGTAAATTAAGCCTTGTTTAATCATAAACCACTGTCAAATGGGTGGCTAGATGAAGTACAAACTGTGCTTTGTTTGGCTAATCATTTGTAGCTTCGAAGCTTTTCATCTGTACGTGTCATTGTAGCAGACTTCTGTAAATTGTTAAAGAGTTGGTAATGTCTCTGTATGCTCTCATTCACTGTTATTGCGGCCTTGTGGAAAAAGTTGCACTGTGCTATTAGGAAGTTTGTCAGAGTCACAAAGAAACTAGATGTATGTGGGTGTTCAATTAGTTAATTTTGTTTGCTTAGTCATTTTGTTGAATCATAGTGTACAAACTGTAGGGCCCTTGCATAATAATGCTTCATGTACATCTCCCTTGCCATCCTTCTAGCTTTTACCATAAATAGATTACAACCAAATTTATCAGCCGCTGATGTTTATTATTTTCTGTATCTTGACTGTAACCTTGACTCAAAATATATTTTTATTTTGTCGCATTTAATCTGTCTTATTTTATTCTGAGAAATGAACAATAGCACAAAATATGAATTCCTTTCCAGCTGCTCAGTGTGTAACAGGAAGCATGACGTTGTAAATATGACCTCAGTATATGTCATTGTGTTCTGATCTTTAGAGGAAGTTCGTCAGTTGATTTCTTAATATCTTTGTTTGCTGTACTTTTTGCCTGAAGCAGGTGGCTTGATTTCCAATGTGGAAGTGATAGTTGTTAACATTATGACTGTCACACGGTTTGCGTGATTTGCTTCGCACTTTCGTACAGTGAGTCACTTTGTAATGCTGAATGGCCAGACTTTTCAAATCAGGCTCGAAGAAACCTCAGCAGATTATATTGTTTAAAATTCCGGCTGTGAATGAAATCACATATTAGTGGCTTATATGGTAATGTCCACTTCCTTAGTGGATGACTTCCATGACCTACAAGAGGTCACCGGAAATGTTTCCAAAATAGAATGGCAATTCATAATGCATTGACGTTCTGGAAATACTTTAGATAGTTTGCTTGTGCGTTTCTCATACCCTTGTTAAAGAAAACCAGTTAAGGAAATGTCATGATGAGCAAGGCAGTGGGACTGCGGCCATGGTCCAGTCTATGAATTATAGACGCTTTATGTATCATGGTTTATGACACTTGTGCTCAATGCTGTGTCAAATTGTAGTAGAAGTTTTCAAATTGTTGCGCTCAAAAAGCTAAATGAATGCCTTGCCAGGGACAATTCACCCAAATGTTAATATTATGACGTCATTTTGTTTCTGAATGACTTTCTACTGAAAAACACAAAAGAAGATATTTTAAAGAATGTTTCAATTGTTTCAATACAGCCAAAGTCAATAAAGTTAAATCACCATTGGACAATTTTTGCTTTCATAAATAAATGTAGACTGAGACGTTGAAAATATCTTGCTTTGTGAAATACTTTCAAATATGACAGAATTTTAATTTTGGGTGGAGAGGATTTGCTTATCAAAACATCTTGGAACAATACAGGATTTTGTTTTTTTTAAAGGTCCAGGATATCCTGCTGGAAAATCAGATTAGCCTGCATGCTTAAAATATTTCAAGCTGATTTGCAAAAGAATCTCCTGACAGAACACAGTCCTGTCTGTATTGGTTTTTCTGGTTAAGCTTGACAATATTTGTGTGAGTGTTCTTGTTTGCTCAGATTGGCTTCGTGTCTGGTTACAGGCCATCCGTGGGGTCTAATGAGGACTATGGTAATGACACACACAGGGCCTCACCTGATCCTCCAGCTCGCTGCGGCAGCACCTGCTGTGGTTACCTGAGCCAGGTGGCACATGGCTGTTAAACTCAGTGGAATATAGGCAAAGCCATGACAACACATGTATTAATCTCTTCAATCTTGTTCTGTAGGCCACGGATTGTTCTATTTTTCAAGTATCACACAACAGATTAAAAGCCACTCAATTGTGATAGATATATTTCCTTAGCCAGTGTTTTTGCAGTTTTAGGTTTTCTAAAATAACTAGTGATAGAAACAGTGCCATCACTGAGCTGTTTAAAAAGTTTTCTTTATTTCATTTAATATGGTATTTCTAGTGTGAATCTAAAGGCTCTAAATAATTTTTCCAAAGTTTTATGTTACTGTAATGTGGTCAGTAACGGTAACTACTTCAACTGCAGTTTTTGAAAAACATTAGAGTGCCCTTTAGCCAATAACAATCAAGCATTTTAGACAGCTGTGTTACACAATGGACTAATAATGTGGGAAAAATCCAATGGAACATAATGCTAGTTAATGTAAAGATTGTGCAAACAATGAGCATATCCGGACTGCATGTAATTTCAGAAACCACTTTGTTAGATATAGCCTATTGATATCTCTGAATGTAGAACAATAGGAGGAGGAGCATGCACTATATTGTATAAAGGAAGCAGGCAGAAAAGCCCCAAATAGCACCAGTTAGGTGAGTTCAAAGGTTAAACAGTTTACCCAAAAATTTAAATTTTGTCATAATTTACTCAACCTCAAGTAGTTTCAAACGTGTATGAATTTCTTTGTTCTCCTGAATACAAAGGAAGATATTTTGGTCACCACTGACTTCCACAGTAGGGGAAAAATTACTATGGGAGTCAATGGTGACCCAAAACAGCTTTTGTGTTTGCAGAGCAAAGAAATTCATACAGGTTTGGAACTACTTTAGGGTGAGTAAATAATGACAGAATTTGCATTTTTGGGTGAACTAGTCCTTTGGTGTTTTAAAAAAATTGTGTCTTATCTTAAGGGAAAGCACATTTCATTTATTTATCTGCTACTGTGGTTATTGTGTGAAACAGTGTTATTTTATGTTATGTTATTTGAATAAATATCATACCAAACTGTTTACTTTGGCTGTCTCATCACAGGTTTTGCTGGGAAGCTGGTTGGCCTGCTTGAACAGTGACGCTTCAGATAGCAGTTTTCCTGATTTCCTTTTTTGTCTAGTGTTCAGCTTTCATGTTGTGGTAATCTTGCTGACAGAAGAATTCATAGTCATGGCTGACCGCTGCTGGATCATTTCCTCTACAGCCTGATTCCACAATGAAAACACGTCACTTCCACATGAAGATTTAAGATAACCGCTCATAAAGATAACAGGTCTAAAATCTGAAAAAAAGTACGCTGCCCTCTCACCCATCAGGTGATGGGTTTTATGCATAATGCGTGTATTTGATAAATATGTCTAATATTTAATCTTGTGATTAAATGGTTAAACAGTTCCTAGTAGACTATGCTAGTCAGCTCATTGGGAGAAAAATATTGTTCTGACTCACTGTTAGCTTCGAGTCACTTGACTTGTGTCTTGGATTTAATGTTCCTTGGATTATTTACTGTGTAAACAGACGCATGAGGTAAAAACTCACAAGGCACATGTGTTAGGCTATTAAGTGGTGTAAATAAATTAATCTTATCTCATCTGCTTTCCCATATTCTAACCCTCGCTCACGTTTTTTTCCTCTTATGGAGGCTTCCATCTTGGGTCATTTAATTTAAGCACAGGTAAAAACGTAATACAAATCATGTCCTTCAATTGTATAAGCCTTTTTGCCAAGGTATCAACAGATATTGCTCAGGATTGTGAAGAATGTGCTTGATCTCCAAGCAAGTACTTAAAATAACTGTTTACATAGAATATTGTTGAGTGTGTGTCAGGCATAGCCATAATGGAAGGCTAATTCTTAGATTTAGAAGCCAGCATGTTTGTGGAGAGATTTAACTCTAAATCCTCATCATCAAACCTGCTGACCTTATGATGTGTAGATGACAGGCAACAGGGCCATACTAGTCTTTAGTGGTAATGTGGTCTGGTCCGGTCTAGTTTGAACTGGTCTGATTCTCTTCAGGCAGTAAAACGTTTGAGGTGAAGAAAAAAGACAAAGGTTTGCTGACCTATGACACACATTCATAAGCTTACTGACTTAACTCAGAGCATGTGAGACTGACTGATGTTGTGGAAAAAAAGGTATGATAATCATTTATTATATACCACATAGAAAAAATAATAATAATAATTCACTTATAATAAAATATCTGTATTGTGGGATGCCACAGTGTCTTTAAAATATATCTTAGGGTTTATGAGATTAATTTAAATTCTTTTGTAAGTAATTCAAGCATTTCATGATTCTATGTTGTCTGTGTATTATGTATTATCTATATGCCTGGTATTATCTGTATGTATTATTCAAATACTGTACAAGCGCCAACATTTCATAGGAAATATAAAATAAATGTCTTCCCTAGAAACGTTTCAGCTTTTTTGTAGTGTACAACCAGAACAAAATAAATTACTTGTTTTTTAAATTCTTGAATAAAGAATTTCAAATCACATGAGCCAATGTTTTATTCACAGTTGAACGTAGCTAGCATAAATGTTTAAACTGAGCATTTTATACATGAAATGAATCCATTACAAATTTGATGCTTGCCAGAAGAGTTTGTGCTTATCTTGTTGGTGACATATTTTTAGTGTAATGATGCACCAAATGTTCTCTATACAGTATGTGAAAGATCAGTCCAGTACAGCACCCAGACTTTCCTACCACACAGCCATGCTGTTGTCTGAATTCTGCAGTATGTGGTTGTGCATTGTCCTCCTTAAATACACAAGACCTTCCCTGAAATAGACTTTGTCTGGAAGTGGGCATATATTGCTTTGTATCCCTTTGTAATTTTACTCATTTCCAAACCTACATATCCTCATAGAAAGGACAAAGTATTGTTATCCATACAGTATAATGTAATAAAATTACTATTTTTGTATTATTATGCACATAAAATGTCTACCAGCCAAACTAAGAAAATATAGCATAACATAAAGTTAGCCGATAATTTGATTACGTGATACTAACACGGAATTATGCATTAAGAGTTCGTGGTTATTTTACCTAATTCTGTGAGATCAGGTTGTGCAGTTAATCAACATCTTCACGATTACTAGAATTTAAAGCTAGTTATAAAGCTGGATTGAGCTGCACTACACAGAACAGTGGCCCAGGACTGGAATTTGATACACGCGTCAGTAGGATGACGTTCAAGAACGGTCCATAATCTGAACACACACTGAATGTGGCTTGTACTTTGATACTGGAATGAGGTGTTTAAAAGTGAAACGGTTCAAATATTACTAGCTGTCCAATCAGAAATGTGGTAATCATGATGTAATGGAATTTTAGTTTTCTTATAAGATCATGTTACAAGGGGGGAATTGCAAATACACTGGATTTTTTCTGCTTTCAGCCAAGTTCTCCTTTCTGCTATTTTAAAAGCTGATAATCATGGTAATGTCTGGATGTTTTGTCACATGCTGTCATATGGAAATCGAGAAATAGATGTTGTGATATTTTTTTCTGTATAAAGAAACTGCCAAAACCACACCTATTCACATCCAGGAAGCTATCAGAAAACCAGGATTCCCCTATTCATGTTATTTGACATTGTTTTGCATGATGCAAAGTTTGATGTTTCTTGTGTTGTGCAGTTTTTTTTATTCTATTCCCAATGTCAAAATGCATGTCTGAAAAACAGCTTAAATGCAAAGTATCATGTTTGGAAAAGGTGTTGACAAGAAATGTCTTGCTGCAGCATGTTTGTTCTGGGCGTGTAACATAACCAGCCTTAGAAGAAATGTAAATGAGGAAACATTTCCCTCTGACTAATAAATCCACAGAAGTTTTATGTTGCAGATGATAAAATGTAAATGCATGCGGGACGATAAATATAAAGGGATCATTTTTCACATGTTAGCTTTTTTGCATATGCTGCACAATATGGTAAACAGTCCAAAGGTTGTCAGCAACTTGCAGGTGTCTTTGCTCATACATATGAGTATATAATCAATATACAGCTTGCTTCTCTAGATTTTAAGAGTATTGAATATTTTTTTTTTGCTACTTTGACTGAACTTGCATGCGCAGCGGCTCTACAGGATGGAAACATGTTACCTCTACTCAAATATTTCACATAGGATGGACAAAAGCTAACTCTGTAAACTACACAAAAAATAGACATGTCCAAATAACTTGATTCAATTTTGTGCAAAAAATGTAATTTATTTTAATTAATCATGTTAAGCCAAAGAGTTTTTATTTTATTTTTTATAAATAATACCTGAATAACAAGCTGAGGTTGCACAGTTCCTTGATGCCAAAAAAAAGTTGCATCTGCAAAGTTTTTCAGATTCAGTTTTCTCATATTTTTAAACTGCAAAATACGCAAGTTTAAATACTTCAGCTTGTTGCAAGAATTAAGCCCAAACAACATGCTCATGTTTTTTATGCGCTAATAGGACATCGACCTTGACCTTGACAGTAACTGTAAACACGTGAGAGTTTGTCACTACTCTGTTCCCACGACCGACTCTTATTTCAGTTGATCTCTCTTCTTTTTCCCATGAAGGGTTTAATTACTTAGAAACACATTTCCAGCAGGGCTTTGTTGTCATTTTCACCTTAAGCATCTGAATATCTCGGTACACTCATTGGTAGTAGACCTTCAGTTACAAATGCCGCTCAAATCCAACAGAAATGTCGCATGTACACAGTGCAGCTACGTTTCTGTCGCTGTAAAGTTTCTGTGATGTCACATATAGCATGATACAACTTGTCCTGTTTTGTTTGAAGAGTCTGATCTGTTTGTCAATGACATGTTTTGGTGCCCTTGTACTCTTGCGTTCATTGGTTTTCTTCCCACACCTTTCAGAGAAATAAAAGCTGGCTGCTTCAACCTGAACGTTTTCCAAACAACTACCGGAAATCTCTGATGTCATATTAGAGTTGAATTGCTTAATTTAGCTGCAGTATCATAAGGCTTCATCTAATCGAAAAATGCTCAGTAGAGAAAAATGTTACATTTATGGCTAATAAAAAAACATAAATAAAACATAAATGTGTTTTTGTGTTTCAGTTACTGAAAATGTCCTTAATGGGGGTTGGGGAAGTAATAGCTGTGGTTTAGCATTTTTTGTAACCTTTTGATAACTTAATTGTACACAAAAGTCTTCTTTTTATTAATAATGTTAAATACCAACCAAAAGAAGTGCTAAAATATGTTTAGTACATTTACATTACACTGACAGCACACTAAAACCACACTTTGTAACAAGAAAGTCAAATGTGCAATTAAAGTACATCACACATAGGTTTCCTACAAGTTGAGGTAGGAATTTCATGTGAACAAATACAAAACAGTAATATAATGCAAAAAAACAACAACATTCGTTTAACAACATAAGATGTAACACAAAACCCAAATGCACTCAACTAACAAGAATACATTTTTTACATAACATTTTGACAGTTTCTATATACTTCCTGTGTGACCTGCATCATTCCCTTCATTCTGTCTTTTGTCTTGTTTTTTGTCATAGTCATGGTTTGCACATTGTTCGCATAGTCTTGCGAATACTTTTTAAGCGTACATTTTTTTTAAGGATAGGCCTTCATGTTTTTTTTTTCTTATTACTTCTGTTTTGTTTTATTTCTTACTTATTTCACAACACAGCAAACTGATTCACAAGTGCATGCAGAGGCCTGTATAAAAGTCATCTTCATAGTTTCGTTCTCTGGGTGAGGAAGAATACGTGCTTGTTGTTGCCTCAGCCAGGTACTACGACTGGTATGCGTCGCACCCTTCAAACGAATACCAGATACCTGAAGAAGTATACAGTACAACTTATCTTCTTTCTGTTCGAAGACCAAAAGAACATTTTAAACCAAAATAAACAATAAAATCAGAACTTAATATTAATGAGTCAGTTTATTACTTTTGTACAAAATACAGTTTTAGCTTTTTGGCGAAAACAACTTTTATGCTTCCTCACGTGTAGCCTATGGCAAGTTATGTATTTAAGAACATTATGTGCTTGACACATCATATGGGGTGTGTATATCATGTCTGGGTTAGGTTCTAGTCATTTTAACTGCCGAACTTTCAGTCGCTTGTGCCATGCTGTGGTATTTACTTCCCTATGCACTCTGATACTGGACACTTTTAAACTGATTTATGGCATATTTTCACACTTTGGTATGTCATTAAATGTAGATTTATGCAAGAAAAGTGATGCTGTTGATAAATACATATATATGTTATCTATAAGTGTGCCAATCTCTCCAGTGCACTCTCAGAAATAAAGGTATAAAAGCTGTCTCTGGGGCAGTACCTTTTCAAAATGTTTGCACCTAAAGGATCCATTATGGGACCTTAAAGGTACAGGTACTTAAAGTGCAAAAGGTACCGCCCCAGTAACAAATTTTGTGGATCAGCTTTACCATCACAGGAATTCATGCATTAAGTTAATAAAATAGAGAACAGCAATTTTAAAGTATAATAATTTTTCACAATATTACGAGACTAAGTAAACTAACTGTAGACCAGCGGCTTATAGTTTAGGCAAAATTTCCAACGCTGCTACCTAATGAATCTGTCTATTTAATTTTGTTTATTTAATACTCACTGCCAGAAATAACTATTACATAAGAGTACATTAATGCTGTATTTAGATGTTCTAAATTAGAAACAGTTTTACAAAAATGTCAAATCAAAAAAGCCTTCTGCGGGGTGAATATAAATTCCTTCAACAAACCATTTGTTTGTAGGAAAATATTTTCCTTTAGACAGTTTTAGCCCCATATTTTGTAGTATTTTTGTGGTAAAAGCCATATAAAAGCTTCACATTGCATGCTCATGATTACGGATGCTTTAGTCTTGAATCTCAAAAGAGTGTTTTTAAGCAGTGGTACAGTATATTCTTCTCTTTGCTTTAGGGAAAATAATGTCATGATGTGGGTGAGCGGTGGGCTGGACGTCTGAGACATTACGTCACCATGGATTCAAACAAGAACATTCTGTTCTGAGGTCAAAACATGAGTCTGGTCTCTGAACATGCCCAAACAGAACCAGTGGCCTTATGTAATGTGACAATGTATACTTTTGACGTGGACAACGATGCAGAAGGGAATGACAGCTCAAACAAAAGCAAACTTAACCTAATTTATCAACTCAACAACATTATGTAACAGAATACCTTAAAACATACGTGTCCCTTTTAAATTTTCTTCACCATACTGCTAACTGGGTCAAACACAAGTCAAACTGGATTAGTTTGTGTTTTTAGTGTTTGTCATTACAACACTGGACAACAAACTTTTATAAGGAAACATTTTATCCACTATGTCTAACATTCCCATGATCATCTATAATTTCCTGTGATCTAATCTAGCCTCTCATTTTAGCGGCGTGTGGTCTGCTGGTCTAAAAGGGGGATATGTACCACCCCAAAGCTTGTTTCCCAGCAGCAGCATGTTTTCACATTCCAGAGCTGTGAGATCATATCCCAATTCAGCTCTCAGAATGATATCTGTGTTCTGAGGCCCAAACAACGCCATCCTTCATACGGTACCAATCACATAGAGCCTTTGAGCTCTGTACCGCACAACAACAACAAACAGGCTTCAGTCTGTAAAAACTAGCAAAGTCAGTGCGGTTTAATTCAAGTTAG
>JAUMHP010000070.1:12115354-12133713 GCA_032361065.1 Enteromius trimaculatus
TTTGATTTCTTTTGTGAATGAACATGCCACTTCTCAGTTTCAGCAATGTTTTGTATTCTAAAAAGACGGCATCAGGGGGGACAGAGGGGAAAAAAAGGAGACAAAGCCAGACATCAAAGAAAAAGAAACCAAATGCCATTCTGAATACAAAGCATCCATTGATGCCATCCGCATTCTTTTAAAAAGCCGAAACCCACTCTTTCTTCACAGAAATTCTAGAATCAGCTGGTTCACATTATTTCAGGGCTGTTCTAGAACTTAAAGTTCTGAATAAAGACTGAATGTAATCTGGCAGAGGGATACCATTCCATTCCAACTCCTGAAATGCTATAGCACACCTCTCTGCTGTAAATATCTTTTGGCGTGCAGGAAGTGAATGCAGAGTAGGAATTCAGAACATTTTAACAACCTTGAAAAACAAATCTGCTTTTTTGGCTAACACAGCAAGCAGACATTTGAAGTATGTAAACTTAGTTGGGATTGGGTTTGTGGGTGTGCACATTACCTTTGGTTTTCAAATGAATGTAAATGGGTTGAGAAGGAATGACATTGAATGTTTGCTTAAAACACACACTGCAGCTTTGTTCCAAGGACAATTGGGTTCTGTCAGTGCTACACACACACCATACTTTCCCAGAAAAGACTAGCAAAAGCATATTGTCTATAGTAAGTTCAGAGATTAAAAATACAATAAGCACTGTTTTGGTACATTACACTCCATATGTATTGTTTGAAAAACCGTGCATAATGGTCATAATTTTTTTCGTGTGTGTGTGTGGCTGGGTGAACAAGAGAGTTCTGCACGGGTGGCAATAGATGTGTACTTTAACCTTTTCCAGACCATATACAGATCCATGGAATTCACATGATCTTGACCTCCTGGGGAAACCAATGATGGCTTACTTTAATCATTGGCAAGATGCATTTAAATGAGATGAGATTTTAACTAGTAATGAGTACCAGTTATCTCATTTAAAGAACTACAGTTGGACACAGTGTTGTTGTTTTGTATTAAATTAACCTTTCCTATAAACTGAGTGGTGGTTCTTGGTCTCAAGGTTTTTCCCCCATGGACTTTTACCAATTTTTTTGAAGCTGTTGAATTGGTTTGAGCTTTGCATTTCCCGGCTCATAACCACAAAGGTAAGTCCCCAGGCATTCGAACGACCAATTTTCACCTTCATTCTACTTTAAATACTGATCTTCAAAATGCCTCATGCCTTTAATAATCAACTAGCAGCAAATCCTTTTTATATTAAGTAATAATCAACTTGGTTAATCTGAAGTATGTCTCTCATTTACTTAGTAGGGACTGATTAGCGAGTTGCCGTCTACACTAAATGAACCCTTTTTCAGTGTATCTGCCTTTTTGGACGTCATGCGTCTTTCATGGCACACCAACAATGACCATGGAATGTTGTTTAGGAATGTTGCTCTTATTTCTGATTAATACAGTACATATTTGAAATATGGAAAGAGCTTGACCAGGGTTTCACTACGTTTTTAGACTAAATTATATGTACAAATGGCATTGCCAACCATTATAAACATTATAAAAATTTACATATACATAATATAGTTATTCCATGACAAGAGTTTAAAACATTTGATGAAGCGCACTTCAACAGTTTTCAGCAGTGCCAAGTTCAAAAGTTCTACTCTCACAATTGTTTTAACGTTCCACAAGATTCATCAAGCAAAATATAAACAGATTAAACAGCATTGTTTTATTTATAGATACATCATAGCCTATTGCTGACACTTGGATGCTAATGATCCATGACAACAACTTTAATAACAAGGAGAACCACACATTCTTTCACAAGTTAAAGATTTCTGAAGTTATTAATTAATTATGTCAAGTTATTCATTTCTATTAAAGAAGAAAACAAGGTTATTTATTTTATTTTATTTTTTTAAATAGATATAAATGTTGCTTTTGGTGAATGAAGATTTAAAAAGAAATAGTTTTAAACCCGTTATCCAGTACCAATCCCCCCAAAAAAGGAAAAACTAGAAAAGTAATGGGAAAATTTTCATGGAATGACTCATATAATTTCCTGCTGTCTGTGTTATGCGAGAGCTCGGCAGATGAACTTGAATAATCATTTCCGGACACGAGGGTACTTCAGTGCAGCCGTCTTTTCTTCACTGCACCTCTGTCTCCTCCTGCTGGCCGCGGAGGAATTTCCTCGTTCTATTAGTTTGGTCTGGAACAAGAGCTCTACATCGATTACTCTCTTAACACTACATTAGGCCAGTGAGTCTTACATGTATTCAGCTGTCAAGCTCTTATGATCTTATAATATTTTCAAAACCTTCAGAAGCGCCTGTTGATGCAGTAATATTTTATAACAGATTTGATTCCTTTGCTGAAATCTTGTCCCCTGCTCTGTTTTAACTTGTAATGGCATTCATTTAAATGATAAATCCCTATATCGTCTTTACATATTTGTGAAACAGATTTGGGTGTCACGATGAGTTTAGCTTTCAGCAGGGCTCCTCGAAAGACTGCGGGAAACCGCATGTCCAGACTGCTGGATGCAGAGGAGGATGAGTTCTACAAGACCACCTATGGAGGATTTCACGACGTGAGTGATGAAATGTCACCTGTGCTTGTCATGGGCCCGTGTTGACACATTTCCGCAGCTGTAATACATTTATACTTCAGCACGAGCGTTTGGACATGAACCTGTAAAAATATGCACCGTCACTCTGATTTTATTGTGTTGAGACTTGAGACTGTCAGGAGATCTCTTATCACACGACTTCATGGAGTCATTGTGCTTTTATTAAGTTCGTAGGTTGTTTAGTAATTTAGCAGCATCATCATAAAAAAAGAATTTATACTCAGTATGTAATATTGTGTCATATAATTTTACTTTTTTATTATTTCATATTTAGCCATTCTGTGTGTTTGGTTATGTTCTAGACTTTTTAAATGCATTTTAATTCGGCTAAACGTATTGTAAAGATATTTTCACAATTCATGTTGTAAAAATCTATTATTATAAAATTCCAATAAGTTAGCGATAGTAGCCTATGTGTTGTGTATTATATATTCTAGCTGAATGTACATTGCAACAGAAATATATAAATATAGTAAAATTTTCAACACATATTAACATGCTTATACAATTCCTGTTGTAATATATTAACATTTATTGTTTTTTATATTTTTATTAATTAATTACATTTAGTAATATACACATTACATAATTATTATATACATTAGTACCTAAGGAAAACGTATGAGAATGTATTTTTGTGTAAGGTTAAGTATATTATATGTGTTCATGTATGTGTTCATTTGCTCTTCCATTCTTCCGAAAAATGTCCTTGTATTGTAATTGAATAGAGTCCTAATATTTGGCCGACATACATCTATTTGAAAATCTTGAATCTTAAGGGGCAAAAGAAAATAGCCTTTAAAATTTGCCAAAATTTGTCCAAAAAGTTCTTAGCTATGCTTATTACTAATCACAAATTACATTTTAATTACAGTAGCAAATTTACAAAATCTTAATGAAACATGATCTTTAGTTAAATCCTTTTGATTTTTGCCATAAACAAAAAATCTATCATTTTACCTATGCAGTGTATTTTTGCCGATTGCTACAAATAAACCCATGATACCTATGACTTTTATGGTTCAGGGTAACACTTTGCATACATTCTATAATCTAACTGAATGTAATAAATGCATTATGCAAATAACATGCATCTGTCTAGTGTCTCTTTTGTGACTTTGAGTCCTGGAACTTTCTGCAGGAATCAGGTGATGAAGAATATAAGGGTGACTTGTCAGAAACGGAAGATGAAGTGGACAGTGACTTTGACATTGATGAAGGGGATGAACCTGACAGCGAGCAGGAGGAAGATGGGCCGCGTCGAAAGAGCAGAGTGGTGACAAAAGCCTACAAGGTACAGGAGAGTTGCTAAGAAAATGAACCAGAAAACCATCATAAAAATAAATAGCTTCAGATGACTGGGAATATAGCACATGAGTATATTAGTATAAATATAAGCGTATATATAGTAATATACTTTATGTACAGAATGTTCTAGTCACTATTTTATATATAGTAAATGATAACATCATTTTCTTATTTACACCACTTGTTTACACCACTAGAACTTTGTGTTTGTGTAGGAGCCGGTTAAAGTGGTGAAGCAAAAACCAAAACAAAGAAAACTGGCTGAACTGCCCAGAAGGACAGACAAGACAAAGATAGACAAATACACTCCCCCCGAACTACAGGAGGACATCAGCAAGAGTGAGACTTTTGCCCTTTATTTACACATGCACATGTGACACATCATACATAACATGTTTTGTCATTAGTGTCAACAATTCGTCTCATCCATATTTTTGTATGAGACTATCAAATACGGAAACAACGTATGTACGTATAAATGTTGTTTATGCTCAAAACAAAGCGTAAACAACATAAACACAGGGTAGCGTATCTGTGTACGGAGCTGCTGATACAGAACAGCATACGATGCTTATGTATGTGATACTCTCCATGGGAGGGTCAGAGAGCTCTAGAAATGGATCACAAATATCTTAATTTGGTGGGTAATTAATGACATTTTAAGAAGCAAAAGTTTATGGAATATACTGGGAAATATAATGCGATTTGAAATAATACATTTCCATATATGGGTAACTAATCCTTATACCACAATATATTCATGGACTGTGTATTGCTATGTATTGATGGATATAAAAAATATACTGCACTATTTTTTAAGTACATGTAATATCTTAATTGAAGCAATAATTAAACATTCATTTATTTCTCTTTCATGAGTTAACACATAGGTGTATATAAATTTAAAGCTTACTATATTTATACATTTTTTAATATAACATTTAAATATGAAATGTTAATAAAATTGATCGTTTTCATAGTTACATATTATATATGAATATATATCTATATATATTTGTAAAGGTATATCATAAATAAAGTGTTTACTGATTAAAGAAATATATAAAAAGCTGGGACAGTTTTTTTCGTGGAAAATGAGATTTGACATTAACTTTATTTATTTAACTTTACTAATATTGTATCAGTGCAATATATTGTTCTGTATATTTTTTAATAATAACATGTTTGTGTAAAAAAATATATCATTCATTCTGATTGATCAATTTTAAGTTGCTTACAATCAATTTTTCCTTATTATTTTTATGCAATGACACACAAACACTATTCTTTCTCGTTTCTTTTTTGGGCACTCGTCCTTCCAAGGAATTGACTGCCTAAAAATAGCTTCAATGGAAAAAGTAACAACATTATCCAACAGGAAGCAAGTAGATGTTGCTGATAACAGAGATTCACAAAACTAAAAGCAATTTCTATGAACCTCTGATTTACAATATATTCATAAATCACAAACAAAACATCCAAAAAGTTATTGCTTCTTCTTCACGTGAATTAGATTATTTCCTGTGCAATAAAATGTGTTGCTTAAGGAAGCTGTCAATGAGTCAAGTTTACATTCCTTCCTTGAACGGCAACAATTTGAGCATGTGGTGAAAACATCATAAACAGTGGAGAGTGTAATAGTAAATGTTAGTAAACTTTGAAATTGTTTTTGTCTTAGACAGGAAGTCGGTGCGTCAGTCAACAACAGAACACACACGGCTGACGTACCTGAGGCTGCAGGAGAGGCAGGTTGCTCCGCGTCGAAGAAAGGGTACAAGACATGAGCGACCTTTGACCCAGGCTGAACTATTAGCAGAGGCCAAGGTCACAGCAGAGATTAACCTTCGATCACTGGGTGAGGAATTGATACTGATAACTACAAGTTGTTCTGTCTTCCAAATTTGAATGCTAATAGATGTTTGTGATTTTTTTTTTTTTTTGGCAGAAAACTACGAACGTTTGGAGGCAGATAAAAAACGACAGGTTCATATTAAGCGCAAGTGTGTGGGATCTGTTATACGATATCACTCTGTGATCATGCCACTGGTGTCCGACATCACTTTTAAAGAGGAAAACGTGGATGTAGAGGGGTACTTCTTCGTCTTACTGAATGTCTTTTACTTCTGTTTCCTTTTTAGACTTTAGACTTTTATTGTCATTGAGTGGGTGTTTTATCTAAATTTTATATTGCCTGGCACTTACAAAATGTGGATAAAGTCCTCAAGTGTTCTTATGTTTACAAATACACTTTCATTCATTAATTTGCCCTTAAAAAGACAAAATCAGTTGTGATTCTTTTCTATTTAGAGGTGAACTGAGTTATTTTATTTTGAGTAATCTTATTCGTACTGACATTATTTATATAAAACAACTATTACAATAAAAAACAAATAATTATTTAATTATATTATATTATTATAAATCAACATTTTTTTAATATATTTTTTTAAACAAACATGTTAAAAAATATACAAACATTCTTCATTATATATATATATATATATGAGTTAATTAGCAAAAACAGATAACTCTTTTTTTAACAATTCCCATAAATAATATTTTTTCCTGGTGCATTCCACTGAATTGCGATCAAACTGCTGTTGGGGTTTTTTATGACTAGGTTAAAAAATAACTAACAATAAAAACATGATAACATAATAAAAAGCAATTTTTGAAAGTTAAAACCATTTAGTTTTGCAAATAAATTCTTATTACACATAATTCATCTATACCCATCATTTCAAAATTGTGTGAAATTTTAATGATTGCACCTCTATAAATTATATGCTTAGATATATTTTATCTTTTCAATTACAGTTTGGACCAGGACACCCAACAGAATCCAGGCCCTCACCCTCCACAAGGTCTTTCCCAGTCAGAATCCACCCTTACAGCACCACCTAGTGCCGTCTCTGCTAACACAGCAGCTGTAAACTCTTCCCTGTCATCAGGGCCTGCCAAATGCTCCCGTACCTACATCACATTCAGTGACGATGAATCCTTAAAGCGTTTCTTTCCCCAATCCCCACCTCTTCGAATTCCTGTCCAGGAGATCTGCCCCGTTACCCATAAGCCTGCTCTCTACCGAGACCCCATCACAGACATTCCCTACGCTAATGTACAAGCCTTTAGGATCATCCGGGAAGCCTATAAAAAGTATGTGGTGGCCCACGGCCTGCCCTCCACTGGAACAACGACTCCAGCCGACACCACAGCAAAGAATCTGCGGCAGAAGATCATTATTAAACAAGGCATGTAGAACAATTCATGAAATTAAATCTATCTATCTTTCCAAAAATAATAAATGTCATGGTGACATACATACAGTACAACTTCATAAAAAATATTTTCTGCCAAATCTCTTTCCATTGTATTTATAAGTGCAATAAGCTGCATAGTTGAATGTGAATTTATTATTAATGTAACTTTATTTATTGTTTTTACACTGTTTAATTTAATTGATGTATATGTCTTATAATGTACCTGTATTATTTAAAACAGCATTAAAAATTGCTGTCATGTAGCATTTTTTTTAGATGCCTTTTTTTTTTATAATATTTAAAAAATGTGGGCCATCTATAAATTTGTTTATGTTGGAAAGAGCCCACACTTGGTACTCAGTGTGTAAACTCTCATAAAATTCGATCCAATCAGGCGGCTCTCTGACCTGTAATACTGTCTCTCTACCCTAGAGGTCACTCCTCTCTACTAAAATATTACGTGTTTAATGAGTAAACCTCAGTTACTCGAACAGATGACTACATGGACCTTCTCTGCAGTGTCAGCCTACTCTCTCTCTCTCTGTCTGTCCCTCAGTTTCATAGTCATTAATCGCTCAAAGCCAAAATAATGAAATGCTGACCTCATGAAGAGTAGCTCGTATGCCTGTCTCAGCTCAACCCAGATAGCAAACGAAGAAGGGAGGGCTTAATGGGGGAACGACTACCGGGGAGGGGGGCGAGTGAGGGGCTATTCTCTGATTTCAAACATACAGTTGCTGTACAGAAGATCCCAGCAGCTCTGAGTTCTAGTGAGGGTAGGTAACACACTAACTCTCTTTCTGTAATCTGTGTCTTATTTAGCACCAGAACCACATTAGCATATGATTTAGGACGCTGTGTATAGTATGTATAATAAGCAGGATTGATTTATTTGAAATGTAAAATTGTTAAATTCAGCTGCTAATTGCATGGATTATTGTTTTGGTGATTTCCGTTATAGCAGTCAGTGTAGTTTTTGATAGAAGGCCCAGTGGGTGGTTTGTAGGGTGAAGTAAAAGGTTAAAGGTCAAGTTAGTAGACTCAAGATCTTGTTGGATCATTTTTTTGGTTTGTTGGATTTTATTGTATTGCAGAGTCTGCCTGAGATGCACCCGTTGGTGTTGATGCGAGTTCATGTCAAAACGACAACCTTGTGACAGTTGTTTCTTTTTTTTTTTTTTTTAAACCTGCTGATTGTCATCCTTTTTTTGGTGGCATACTGTTCTTAGACACATTTTTGTTTTCAAAACAGCCCGGCCAGCCTTGCTTGCAATAGTGCTGCACACTGCAGCTTTGCAAGCAGAGAGGATTTACGCAGCTCGAACTAGCTGACTTGTGAAGCTAAAATTAATCTGAGGGTTGATTTGGAATTTTACACTTGGGTGGTTAGACTTGGTGAAGTCAGCCTACAAATAGTGTGAAGCCTTATGAGCTGTGTGTGTGAGTTGGAAAATGCTCCCAGTGATCAAACTCTATTACTGAACTGTGGATATGAATAAGAAGGTTGTTTTTAGGCTATTGCTCCATGTCAGGATAGTTCTGGACGCTTGGCATTAACTTTTGACGTTTCTGGTGGATGATATGGTATCTGATGTGTCAGTGCCCGATATTTGTTGTGCGTCCTTCTGAAGTACCAGAGGGGGAATTGGGTTTCTGAGACCCAACCAAAGTTTTTGTCATATGGACGATAATAACTTTATGGACTCTAGAAGGAAAACAGTCAGCAGAGTCAGGTAGCTTTGGAGATGTTTAGTAAGTTTTCAGTTTGAAATTGCCATATTTTACAAGGAAAAAGATATAAGAAAGGGCTAAATGCCATAAAAGAAACATGTTGGGTTCACCTTTTAACAAACAATTATTTTGCTTAGTGTAAAGAAGGTTCTTTGGATGTTCTTTGGAAATACACACAAATCAATCCATTCTTCTGTTGGAGTTTTTTTTTTTTTTTTCAATTTGGAAAGATCAAAGGTTAGCTGCTGCCTTGCAACAGTGAAATAACAAGGATTCCACTTTGAAGGACTAATTTAACAAACCCTTTTTTACAACTAGTGAGCCTGAACAGGTGAAACTCAGCTAATACTTTTAAGGCTTGAGTTGGTGTCTTTTGGGAGCTGTGAGAACAGGTGTTAGGAACAGGCAGACAGCCGCTCTTTCCTGGGATATGTGCATAACACAAAAAGATGACACCAATTTCAGATGCATTGCCAATTTCTGAGAGCAAGGTCATTTAGGAGGTCACATAAAACAGGGTAATTTGAATGTATTAACAACTGTGACATATAACAATAGTTTTCTTTTATCCATATCAAGTTTTTCACTTTATTCAGTTATCTTTCATTTGCGTTTCTAGCTTTAGCATTAGTTCAGTGAAAGACAACTGAATGAAATAAATCTGAATAAACAACATATTTTTCTGCAAGTGATTAATAATTATTTTTGAAGTGAGGTCAGGACTAAGGTTAGCAATGGTAATGTTGCTTCTGGAATCAAATTTGTGAAGGGTTGATTGATGTGTACAATCTTTAGTTTTTATTTTCTGTTCTTAGCTCTCTGATCCTGTGTTTGTGTCAGTGGCTTTACAAATTAGTGCCACACTACTCTGGTCTATCACCTCTGATAGACAGACAACTACAAATACACACCCAAAACAAACACACATTTGCCTTTTGGATTATTTCCATAATGTAAAATCAGCCATCGCTAACTCTAATAATCTGCATTATTAATTACATTAATTACCTTAGAATTTATTTTGCAATCATCAGGAGTGTATGAAGAGTGTAGACCATAACAGAGCTTTGTGATTCATTGCATGATATGTAGCAGTAATGTTCATTAGCATATATTTATAGACCATTACCTCACACTGGTCTCCAAATGGTTTTACCACATGATTGCAAACATCGATCGTCCAACTTACAGACTTTCAGTCTGACAAAAAATTCAAAAGTAGATTGATTAGAAATATTTACACATCAAAAGCACCTGAAAGATTACAATCTGACATTTTCTGAGAGATTTGGCTTTGTGTCATGCAAAGCCATCTCAGTGTGATTACCTGCAGATGTGGTATCTCTTTAAAGTTATTTGTGCAAGCATGCACAAATCTTTCAGTATCAGGTGTCTTGTTTTCTGTGTAAAAATATCTAAGATCAGTTTACACAAGACAATGTTTTTTAACATGTTCCAAGATATGTAGTTACAGGTGGAAGAGTTCAGGTCAGTTACACAACTAGTTAGGCTGTATTGTCTGTAGTTTGTGTTGTAGATCCAGTTTGGGTGTGGTGGTCTGAAACGGGTGACTAGCCCATGACTCTATCAGTCTATTTCACAAGGCAGATGGGTTGCAGCATTGGCCACCTTCACATGAGTGTGAGCCAGTGATAACTCCTCACAGTTCTAAGTACCTTCTCCTCCTTTCTGTAACCCAAAACCCAAGCGTTACTGTTCAGAGACTAAAAATAGACAAGATTCTCTCTGTCTCTCTGCCTTGGAATGAAAGAAGCAGTGAGTACTTTCCTCATGGTCCCATATGATCGACGAGTCTACTGTAATTACATCGTTGTTATCACAAAGTTCTATCTCTGTTCCCAAGTACACTGTACCTTCAGACTCCCGAAAGCTCTTCCTGTACACAAATGCTAGCCTTGTTATTTTAATTCAACGGGGCTTTGTGGCATTTAACAATGTAAGCAGTTCCCTGTCATGCCCTTTCAGTGGCTGGCTCTTTTGGCCAGGCTGAAAGTGACTTGGACTGGAAAGCTTGAAAGGTTTTCCCATTCATTCTCAACTTCTACAGAAAGCACAGAGAGGCAGAATAAAGCAAGCAGGCATTATTGTGCCTTATTTGCAAGCCAAATATAGTAAAACAAGATTTTTTTTGTAAAGGTTTCTAGCTTTAACTTTATCTCTCTCTTTCAGGGCCCACTGTCTCTGGGCGAGCTGTGTGAATTGAGAGTACCAGCGAGCAGCAAACATGTCTAAAAGCGATCCCCGAGACATTGATGAGGATGCCATCCTCAGGGGCCTCAGCGCCGAAGAGCTGGAAAAGCTGGAGTATGAACTACAGGAGATGGACCCTGAGGTTTGCCTTAAATTTGTTTAAGACTAAAGCATGGATAGGTAACATTTGACTAGACATTGAAATGTTTTGCCAAATGCACTTATTTTTAAGGAGACACCAGGCAATTTAAGGCTGGAATTGACTCTGCAACTTTTTGAAGGGTTGCTTAAAGGAATAGTTGATCCAAAAATGAAAATTACCCAAAGATTTACTCACCTTCAAGCATCCTGGATCATGTAATGGCACTGAATGATGGTCGAGATTTCGAAACCCAAAGTCCATTAATCATACAAGTAATCCACATGGCTCAGGGGGTTAATAAAGCCTTCTTATGTGAAGCGATGTGTTTGTGTGAGAAAAATAAATAGATTTAAAACTTAATAAACTGTAATCATTAGCTTCCAATAAATGTGGTGCACACAGCAGAGTTGCTTTCCAGCGGATGGCATAAAGTGCAGGTGTAGCGTAATCTCCGACTAGTCTCAAACTAAGAAAACTAGCCTGCTTTGGGCTTTGTAAGATTGATGGATGTACTTTTTTCGGCTTCAAAATCTCAACCACCATTCACAGACATTATAAAGAGCATTTTTTTTTTAATAACTCTGATTGTATTCATCTGAAAGAAGAAAGTCTTTAGAATGGCCCCAGAACAGCTTCAGATTATGGTTCCATCCAGTTGTGATGAAACAGCTGATATACTATTTAATGAGGCACATGTTTATATCTGGTCATTACTGCAAAATAAAAGGTCCTCTGAAACAATGTTTACTACAGTCGAGACAAGATGGCATCATTGGCATATGTATGAATGAGTCTAGGATGTGACGTGAGAGACATGAAAGTAGTTGCATTTATATCAGGATCTGATATAAACCACATCAAATATTTGAAAATATGTGACAGCTGAATGCACTGATTGAGCAAGTATTCCAGAGAGCTATGTTATAGATAAGCATGATTGTTGCTGTACTTGGCAGTGCTCCGAATGCATTTTGTTTTCACAGAAAACTATTTGACATTGGGACATTTTAACATTTCCCCCTAAAAGACATACTGTACAACAGATTTTTTTTGAAAGGATGAACTAATCAAGTGTGTGTGTGTGTGTGTGTGTGTGTGTGTGTGCGTGCGTGTGAATGGGAAATTTCTGATTGCAGAAATAATTTTAAGCATAATGATTTTCTTGACCTTTCAGAATGCCATCCTTCCAGCCGGGTACCGCCAGCGTGACCAGACCAAGAAAAGTCCCACAGGCCCCTTTGATCGCTTCGCCCTGATGGATTACCTGGAGAAGCAGGCCATGGAGCACAAGGACAGAGACGACCTGGTGCCTTTTACAGGGGAGAAGAGAGGTACCACCAATACTGGATTCTTTTAACATAACACTTATAATATCTAGCGTCTGAAGAGCCTTTATGAACAAAATATTCAAATATTCAACTAAAGGCAGATTTGCCTCTTTATTATCTATTCTTCTGAACTTTTATAAAATTAAACTCATTCATTAATAATTACATTAAATACAAAAGTATAATGTGTTTCGTTCTTGTGTTTGTATATTAGTTAAGAGTAATGTGAACATTTCTCTTTCCCTCCACTGTCTGTAGGAAAGGCCTTTGTCCCTAAACCAGGATCAGGACAAATCCCTGTGGAGGACCAGATCACTCTGGAACCTGAGCTGGAGGAAGCACTGAAGAACGCAACAGATGCTGAGATGTGTGACATTGCAGGTGGGCATCACATTTCTACTCTGTTCCTGTTCTTTCTTTTCACATGATATTAAACAGCTTTTGATATCCGGCTGGGAGAGCTCTAGAGCTATGTATTACAACCTCACTTTAAACCTGTAACGTCCTGTAAACGGCTCTGACTGGAATCCGAATTTTGATCCTAGACTAAGGACTAATCCTCTGTTTGCTATTGTAAACAGCTGAACACAATACCTTGTGCATAACATTTGTCAGTCAAACCCATTCTAAATTTCTTCTGCTTTATTTGTGTTGTACGTTTATATGTCTCATATAACAACTAAAATAATATATGTTTGTATGTGAAAGAAGCAGCCTAGCTGACTTGTGTAACTACGAACATTGTAGGTCATGCACAGAATTATACCACACAGTATCTATTTCTCCAAGCTCAGCAGCTCACCAAAATAAAATGAGCAACAGCCAACTAGTCAACATGAGCAGAGATGGAGTGAAAATGTTATATGTGTTAAGCTGGCTGCAAGTTGGCAGCATTTACTTAAACATAAATATCACTTATCTTACTGCTTCTATTAAAAAATGCAACATGAGACACAGAAAATTCACATTTTTCTTGAGTTAGCTCACTAAATTGATTGAAACCGGTCAATAGACTAATTGTCCTTGAGCACTTAATAGCCAGCCTTTGCCCTTAAGGACATTTAAAGCTGTGGAGTTTTGGAGCGTGTCACTGGCTGCAGATTTCCCAGCAGAGCCCCTCATTCAGAACACAGTTTTAACTCTGGAACACGTCCAGTTCTGGATTAAACTGTCAATAGGGTTTGCAGTTGGTGATTTAATGGACGAGTCTGCTTTTGCTGAGATGCAGGGTAGCTAACTGGATTTTGAAATAGCGCTGGTGGGTTTAATCTGGTTATTGTATGTGACTATGGAATTCCAGCTGTAGTGCAAAGTTAAGATCTGATCCAAATTTATCTGCTGTTGCGCTACTGTAATTTTTCACCAGTTCAGACACTGTTAATTGAAACTTGGAGGGTACGGTTATAGTGGATTTACTTGTTAGTCAGCGCCACCTGCTGTTCAGATGCTAATTCACAGTTTAACTGATCTGTCAGTGCAGCTTAAATAATTTGTGCCAGCATTTCTCACTAGTTAAAAATGATTGGTTATATACATACACAATATTTACATACCAAACATTAGTTTGTTTATTATTTGATTGTTTGTAATAATATTAATTATAATGATTTAAAATGAGTATTTAAACATCTATTATTATATCATTTTAACTTATATTTAATTATATTACTATATAAAGTATATTAACTAACGAGGGTTATTGTATCCTCACAGCCATCCTGGGAATGTACACACTCATGAGCAACAAGCAGTATTATGATGCCCTGAACACTACTGGCAAGATTGCCAACACAGAAGGCATCAACAGTATGTATACATACAGCACATTTAACACTGAACCACTTCATGTCAAATGAAAGTTTTATATAGCGAGGTTTTTTAATTTGTGTTGAATTTACTGAATGTTTAAGGTGTGGTGAAACCAGATGTGTATAAGATCTATCCCGAGGAACCTCCTAATGACACAGATGTGGAGGACACTCTCCGCTGCATCCAGAAGAATGACAACAGGCTGACAGAGGTCAACCTCAACAACATCCCGGTAAAGATGCTAGCTGTAATTATGATCACGTTACAGACTAGACATAATGTTAATACTAGAAACAGATTGCCTAATTACACTTTTCTGTGTAATTACAGGAATTAATAATAAAAATGTACGCATTTTGGTGCATGAGTGGGGTTGTTATGAATGTTTGTGTTGCTGTAGGACATTCCCATCCCAACCTTGAAAGCGATTTTTGAGGGTATGAAGCGTAACACACATGTGTTTAGCCTCAGCATCGCTGGGACACGCAGTAATGACCCCGTGGCCTATGTGAGTCGTGAAGCCTGTGCATTGATTCATTCATTCATTTCATCTCATATTTTTAGAAATACAAAATGATCAAATAAAAAAAAAATCTAAAATCTACAATCCCTTGTTATGTTTATTAAATCCTGTAAGTAATAATAGAAATATGTGGAACTTGTTTTTGATTAAGACAATTATACTGTTACAAAAGATTTCTATAATAAAAAATGCTGATTTTTTTTAAAGAAATAACACACTGTTTCTACAAAAACATAAATAAATAAATAAATAAATAAAATTAAGCAGACGTGAATACTGCAGTAATGGCTGCTTAAAATTTATATTTTCCATCACAGAAATAAATTGCATTTTAAAATAAATGCAAATATTATTTCTTTTTTAATTCTAATAATATTTAGTACTTTTTTACTCTATTTTGTAATGGATTCTTGGTTAGCATAATGACAGAAACATACAAAAGTATCTTACCGACCTCAAACTTTTTGACTAATCAAGAGTTATTTTGAATATTCTTCATAAAATAATTGTTCAACTCTGTATTTATTGTGAAAATGATGGAGAGCTGATGTCAGTTGCTTCCGTGATTCAGGCTATAGCTGAGATGTTACAGTCCAACACCACCCTTCAGACCCTCAACATTGAGTCCAACTTCATTACTGCACAAGGCATGATGGCCATCATCAAGGCACTGCAAGAAAACTCCACTCTGACTGAGATTAAGATTGACAACCAAGTAAGAGACTAAAACACTCTTGCTAGAAACTGATGGTGCGTGCTTAAAACTAAAAAATGAAATTGTTCCTGTGTGTTCTCACAGAGACAGAAACTGGGTGACTCAGTTGAGATGGAGATTGCAACCATGTTGGAGAACAACCCAAGCATCATAAAAATTGGTTATCATTTCACTCAGCAGGGCCCGCGTGCGAGAGCCGCAATAGCCATCACTAGAAACAATGATATCCGTGAGTGTCTTCTCTAACAACTATTGCAGCTTATGCTTGTCTGTACCTGAAACAGGAAAAATGTTTTCATCCGTACTGGTGTTGGTTGCTTTATTGACCTTTCTATTTTTTTGTATTTATCCCATCTGTAGTTCGCCAGCAAAGAGTAAGATGAAAATAGAATGGAGATATCAAAGTTCTCAATGTGCACTCTTGGAAATCATACAGATGCTTCAGTAACAGCCAAGACAACCCCTACAGATGACCCTGATGTGCTTTTACCATTCATCAGCGGCCATTGTGGATATCATTACTGCCAGCTTGACAGGACTTCATTGCTTTTTGTGGATTTCATCAAATCAAAAGCTCTGATCTAATAAAATTGACCTGCTCCTTAATACCTCAGTTTGCAAACTTGAAAAAGACACCAGTTGCTCAGTTCATTTTCTGGTAATATGGTGCTTCTGCAAAGGTTTTTTTGTAAATATTTGAAATAAAATATTACATTCTATATTGTCTAATCAGACTTCAAAGTTTCATTAAATTATACAATACCATCATTTAATACAGGTTTGTATCAAAACACAGGCATACACTACCAAATTCATATTCATGTTCATATTTTTATTCAGCAAAGATGCATTATACTGCATAAAAAAAACAAAAAACAGCATTTTACAAAATTGTTACAGAAAACTGATGATAAAAATAAATTAGTTATTTTGAACATTCTGTTTATCAAGTAGAAAAATGCTTCTTTCATAAACCTTAAAAAGTCTTACCAGCCCCATATTTTTGAACAGTGGTGTAAATACTGTAGTTTCAAAGCAGGTGTTCTCAGCACACTCACTGTACAAAACGGCTTCATTTTCATTTGTAGATCTGGGCTATTTAGATTAGATTTAGATGATGCGTTATTGAATTAGAATGATTGAATAGAAGACTGAGAGAAAATAATGACTCATGTCAAAGCTTTGATTATATGATGACCAAAACCCAGAAGCACAAAAGAAATGGAACTATTTAATATCCCAAGGCAGGGCGTCCTGCTCCCCCTCCACTAACCTATTTTTACACGCAAACCACCCAGTCATGAAACCCAGTCTCTTGGGTTTGAATTACATGCTCCAAATATACCACCTTCCTCGAGGAGATTTATGCTCCCCTTTTGAACAGAAGCTAACCTATGAAGATTCTCAAGTGTCACCTCTTAAATACCATTATTGCTGTTTTTAAAGACAAATAATATACATACACCATTTTTTTTTTTTTTTACAGATGTATGACTTGAGGTTTTGATTTTGGCGGTGGTCTAAACTTTACAGGCCTACTTCAGAATTTGAAAAACTAATGGCATTTGGCAAAGGATCCACAGAGCGAAGCAGCCGTTCCACATTCCGTTCTCCATTTGGAACAGATTTGGACCTCTTTCATCATACAGACAACATTCTGGTATTAAAAGTACAATGATAAATATATTTGAGATTCAACACAACGCGGAGACAACCTCCTCACCTTATTCAGACAGAAACATCACACTGTTAGTATAGAAACCGTTTCAACAAATGGCAAGTACATAGTACTAATACAATCTGCAAACTCTTTTCTAGAAAGAACGTCTTTAAGTTTCAACCTTATTGTATGAAAAAGTAGGTCACAGAGGCATGGACATAAAAGATGTCACATGAGAGTTGTGCCGTTCGCAACAATATCGTCATCTTAAATGCAGTTCTGTTTAAATGCATCCTGAAGCATTTTTGGCAGTTGCTGAACAGTATCGAGTCTGCTATGAAGATTCGCTGCTAGGAGGTAACTGATCCGGTTCTTCTTCATCCGAGTCAAACTCAACATTTTCATCTTTCACCCATTTACCACTTCTGTCCTGCAGCCACCCCGAACTGCAACAGACAAGTGAGAAAAATAGATTTAGAGAAACATTTATTTAATGATTTCTATGTGGGTGCTGCGGATCAGTTCGTTTAGTTTGAAATGAATAGTACACACCCTCAGGTCATCAAAGATGTAGATAAGTTTGTTTGTTCACCAAAACCAAATTCAACATTACATCACTTGCGTATAAGTGGATCAACTGCAGTGAATGGGGGCCATCATAATGAGAGATTCTGAAAAAACAAATTCATCACTTAAGTATTTTCAATTAAAACTACTGCTTCTGGCCACAATACGTATTCATGACACATCATAAAACATCAACCAGTGAAGAAGTCGATCCACTGTTGTCCTCTTATTTCAAATTCTTTAGTTTAAAACTGTTTTGTACTGTTCCTGCTTGTAAATGCAGCTTGATCTGTGCATTTCTCTCCCATTAAATATGTCTTACTGAAGAATTTGTGCTTTACAAATGTGCAGCTTTTACTTATGCATTATTGTGACATTTTTATCACCTGTTTGGTCTCTTAAAGGAGAAGTTCACTTTTGAAAAAAACTTTTGCTGATATATTACTCACCCCCATGTCATCCAAGATGTCCATGT
>JAUMHP010000070.1:12141551-12159507 GCA_032361065.1 Enteromius trimaculatus
GGTCTTATTGGGAACACCTGCCACAACCATGTAGGCATCCCTAATGGTCTCCACCTGAGGGAGAAAAAGCATTTGTTTCATGCTATTTCACTCAATTTTGAAGATTCAATACTAGAAAATAAGAATGCGTTGATGTAAAAATTCTAAACAGATATTTTAGGGTTTTATATCGAAAATGCAACCAAAGTATGCTTCCAAAATCAATTTAAATGTCATGTTCAATATTAAAAATGTATTTGTAAGACTTTTAAAACGTATTACGAATGAATAATCATTTTGAAATTTGCTAAATATCACATACGCTACTTTCAAAATGATTATTCATTTAGTTAAGTGGGATCTGTAAGGTATTTCAATTAATTTAATAATTATATAATGATATTTAATTCATTATTTTATTTCAGTTTTATTTCATATTAGGTTGATCAAAAGTAACAAATATACAAATGTTTATTTCAAATAAATGCTGTTTTTAACATTTTATCTTTAAATTTTTAAAAAAGAAAAATACAATAATGTTGTATTGCTGTTTTATTGCATTTTTTTTATTAAATAAATGCATCCTTATGGAGCAGAAGGAACATCTTAAAAAAAATAATCTTACCAACCCCAAACTTTTGACAAGTCATGTATACATTGATATGTAAGCATTAAAAATCTCTAAAATAGGCAGATAATGGACATGGTACTGATACACTGTGCCTCAACTGTAAAGAAAAAGCACAGTCTTGAAGGTCAAAGAACATGCATGTGTAGCTATTCTCTTGTGTCGTGTTTTTTTTTGAGTTATGCATGTTACCTTGTAAACATTGTGCTTTTCGCTGAGTGTGTCAAAAACAATGTAGATCTCGTTTAGCATGTCCACCACCTGCATGGGGGTGATGTGGATACAGATCTCATTAAACTTCACCACATCGCTGAACAGGATGGTCACATCTGGGAACACCTGGAGGGAGATAACAGATCAAGAACGCCACTTAAAAACAGCAGGACAGCACTAAAGGGATAAAAAAGATGGCTTTTCATCATAGTTCAATTATTTCTCTTAAGATCTTGATATAGCCAAAATCCTAATGCTCAGTCAATACTAAGAGAGATTCATCGAATTTGTGTGCTTTATTGTGCCAGCAGTGTGTGTACCTGACATGTCTCCAGTGCTGTGATACCCTTGCGCAGTCGGTCTGCCACTGCTTTGGGGATCATGGCATACAGCAGGGAGTCTCCTCTCTTCTTCTCCTCATCCAGCTTTTTAATGATCTCCTGCAGCTGTGCATACTTCTGCTGCTCCTGTAGGTGGCACAGTAAGAGTTCGGCCTGTCATTTGCATGTTATTTCTGGATGCATAGCCACAGCCAGAGACTCTCAGCTTATTAAACGACTTAATAGACTTGAGTCAGTCGGTGCCAGAAATTCTGCTACATAACTCCTTTTATATGGACTGAAATAAAATGTGTCTTTTTAAGGATGATGGTGGATTACGGTATTTGTAAGTCTAGATTTTGAACTCGGCGGATCCAGTGCTGCAATCATACCTGGTCAAGTGCCAGTTGCAGCTCGGCTGATTGCTGTGTTCCTGCCAGGATGAGCTCTCTGCTGGAGTCGTGCAGGTTTAAATCATTGACGTAAACACCCATTTTTATCATGTCTTCCACCGTCTCGATACTGCACAAAAGAGAATATGGTATAAAACAGAAGTTTTAGTTATAATCTTATAGCCTTTTTTGTGGTAAACTGTATATAGAGACAGTCTGACAATCGTAGATGCATAATTAGATGTGTTTATATAGACTAGTAGTTTTCAAATGGTGAGTAACAGGTCTGTTCTGATTGGCTCATGGACAGTAGGGAAAGAATATGCTAATACAAAGGATAGAACAACAAAAAAAACTAACCATGTAAATGTTTATAGTTAAGAAATGAAATGAGCTTAGTAGTTTTAAAGGGAGGACAAAATATATATTTTTTGTTGAAATTTGTTTATTTTAAGTATATGTATTTGTTTGTCTTTGTGTACTGAACAGTTTTGCTGCAGTATTGGATTATGTCCAATGTAAAATATGGATCATTAAGCAAAATCAGGGAGGTTAGAGAGAGACAGAGAGAGAGAGAGAGAAAGTGGAAAATGGTCTTTTAAAATTAAATAATGACATTTTGGGGGATAAGGAAATTTTAATATTGTAAGTTGATCTCGGGATTAAACTAAAATGGTTTGAGTGCAGGATATGGTCCCTTTGAAATGACTTGATTGTCAGGTTTATGTGGCAATAACTACTGTTTTCCATTAGCTCAATGTTGTAAATGTGTGAGATGATGAGGGCTTACATGGGAGTTCCTAGAAAGATGAGGGAGTCCCATTGAGGGACATACTTCATCTGGCCCTTGAGGTGGAGAGGCTTTTTAGGGGGCTCTCGCATGTCTTCAAATATGGTTTCACTGCACTTGCCTACACGAGAGAGGATGTTTCATTTTTCACTGCATAGACAGAAGATTTGCATATTTATGGATGATTTAGAGTCACTTTCTGAGTCAATTTTAGCTCCCAAAACACAGAATAATGATTGTAATTTTATTGATTCAATAAAATTCCTAGTTGTTTTCATGCCAGTGGAGCTCATTCAGAGCATCACTTTACTGTAATGTGTCTAACCGGTGACAGTCTGAAAAGCTAGCAGCTCGATGTCCTCTCCTCCAGAATTAGCCGAGCTGTTGTACTGAGTCAGAGCGCTGCTGTATTCCTGATCCGTCCCCTTCATTTCTTCCATCGCTTTGTTATCTGAGTGAATAGCAGAGGTATAGTGACAGAGGTCAGCATGAGGTGTTTTATGATGTCCTCTTTAATCTGTGTGGAGTCAGGTTGTATGAGTGTGAATTGACACATATCTGAATTCTGACATTTGAGGTTCATATTGGTCTGGTTTTAGCCGTCATTAGGCCCATGTGGAATAATTGAGCGCAGAATTCTGCAGAAACCTCAGCAAAATTCCACAGAATTTAAAATATAATTAATAATATTATTAAAATAAATATTATAATATTAAAAATAATATTTAAAAAAAATTATATATTAAAAAATGTTTCCTGCAATGGCACAGCTGAATTTTCAGCAGCCAGTCTCCAGGGTCACATGATCCTTCAGAAATCATTTGGATGTGGTGATTTGTTCCTCAAGAAACTTCTTATCAATGTCAAAACAGTTGTGCTGCTTCATATTTTTGTGGAAATTGATACATTTTAATGATTTTTGTAATGAAAAGAAACTATAGCATTTCAAATTTGTTTAAAAACGTATTTACTGTTGCATTGTTGAATGACTCCATGCTATCTAAAATAATTTTTTCACTTTGTTTAAAACTTTTTAGTGTATTTTTTTAATTAATTGAATTGTAAACCGCACACACAGGAATAAAAAAATCACTGACTCTTAATCACTGGCTGTAGTACTGACATTGAATCAACTTAAAAATTCTGCTTTGTCCCAAAGTCTAATAGTAATTTTATAATAGACACAATCTAATATTAATCTAGGTCTATACCTCTCTCTTCTTTTTTGGGTTTTTCACTTTCCTCTTTCTCCTCTGGTTCTTCTTTGCTGAGTTTGGGGATGTTGACCTTCTGTTTGCTCTCTACCACAGCCTTAGACAGGAGTTCAAACACATTGTTGAGGTGGGTGTAGATCTGAAAGAGCACACAACCAACAACACGCTTTTTCAGGACATAAATGCCAAGAGCAAGGAAAGAAAGCATAAACATTTTTTAGATGCCTCATCTAAAACTCTTAAGTTGTCGGTTACTTTCATGCTGCTTTGGCATCACTCACATTATCCCAGCTGAATTCCAGCATGGGTCGAACCAGGGTAAACTCCTCATTGACCTTTTTGCCCTGCAGATCAGAAAACACCTCTTTCAAACCGTCTCCGATCCGATACATGGTCATGTCCCTACGGAATATCACGCTGAAGGGGAACATGTCAAAAAAGATTCCTCGCTTCATGGGCAGTTTCTCATAGCCTGGAGCTGTTTTCTGCTGGGGCATACGGTGCTTAAACGCAGCATTGTCAAAATTCATCTTGTACACCTTCAGAGAGAGTGAGAAGATCAGAAACGTGAGAAATAAAGAATAACAGAACTGGGTTTGTGTACTCAGAGCAAGGTAAATGTCTGTTTGGACTCCTACCACATATGTCATTTTCTCTGTTTCCTCTTTAGACAAAATCTCCACCTCAATGTCTGTGTTGTAAAACTGTCGGCCCACCTGAGAGAGCTGCCCTACAGAGAAGTCACAACAGACGCTATCTGAATTTTAAACAGGCTGAGGCAACACTGTGGACTGACTGACCAGCTTTCATTGTGTAAGATCTAGTCAAACATCATTTTGCCATATCTCTATTATGCAAGCTTTACTTCAGATCATTATTTTACCTCACATCTCTCAAGAATATTGATGTGAGAAGTCAGAAGTCACCAATAAGCTCATCCTGTTAATATGGTAACTGTTCAAAGAATAAAAGGTGTGAAAAGCAGATTCGTTAAGTACAAATAGGGAAGCTCAGTAGAAAGCTGTTGTACAGTTTTGGATGTAAATTAGATTATTTGGGAAATCAGGCAGATATCGGAGTACTTGTCCCGTAATAATTATTATAAACCCTTGATTTTATATTAGTTGTGGGCAGTTTTCAATGACTCTTTCTGGACGTTACTTTGTACCAGTAGGTGGTGACAGATACAGTGCCCTCCACTAATATTGGCACCCTTGGTAAATCTGAGCAAAGGTGGCTGTGAAAATAAATCTGCAATGTTTATCCTTTTGATCTTTCATTCAAAACATGTACAAAATTGAAATGGGGAGAAAATCTCATTGTGATTTAAATGTTTTTCTCCAATATTTGTTGGCCACAATTATTGGCACCCCTAGAATTTTAGTAAAAAAAAAATCCCTTAGTCATCAACACCAAACCAAAGCATGTATTTCTTATATGCTGCAAAAGATAATTGAGCTTCACAAATTAGTGAAGTGGCTTTAAGAAAAGAGCTAGAGCAGTGAAAATGACCATTTCCACCATCAGGGCAATAATTAAGACTTTCCAATCAACAAAAAATGTTACGAAGCTGCTTGGAAGAGGATGTGTGTCTATATCATCCTAATACGTGACGAGGAGTATAGTTTGAGTGGCTAAAGACTTTTTAAAGGACCACAGCTGGAGAATTGCAGAAAATAGTTGAGACTCAGTGTCAGAAAACCTTTAAAACAATAGTCAAATAGCCCTTACATCAGCACATGTTGTTCAGGAGAGTTCTCCTCACTCATCCAATAACAATCTCCAGCATGTTCAGTTGGACTGAAACTACAAATGGGACTGGCTTCTATGATCAGATGAAACTAAAAAATTAGCTTTTTAGCAGCAAACACTCAAGATGGGTTTGGTGAACACAGGGATAAAAAGCACTCCATGTGTACAATGAAGTATTCTGCTGTGTTTTTGATGTTGTTGTTGATGGTGATATTTCTCCTGGAGGTCCTGGACATCTTGTTTAGACACATAGCATCATGAATTCTATCAAATACCAACAGATAACAAATCTAAAACTGACTGACTCTGTTAGAAATCTTATAATGGACTATGGTTGGGACTTCCACTGGGACAATAATCCAAAACAAGCATCAAAATAAACACAATTAGTTACTGAGCACAAAATGAAGCTTTTGCCATGGCTGTCCCAGTCCTCTTACCTGAACCCTGAGTGAGGTGAACTAAAGAGGAGAACCAACATGGAGCTGGTATTCTGAAGGATCTAAAGTGATTCTGGATGAAGGAATGGTCTCTTTTCTCTTATCATGTGTTCTCCAAACGCTTCAGGTGTTACCGGAGAAAACTCAGAGCTGTTATATTGGGAAAAGGACATAATTGGGTGCCAATAATTGTGGTCAACATGTATTGGAGTAAAATATTTATTTCATCATGAGTTTTTCTCCCCATTTTCCATTTTGTGATTTTTTTGAAAGAAAGATCAAAAGGATAAACAATGCAGATTTATTTTCACAGCCACCTTTGCTCAGATTTACCAAGGGTGCCAATATTAGCCGAAGGCACTGTAGATATTTTTGTAAATGGCTCATTGAATCATTGATTTAAACCTATTTAAAATGCCCTATTATGGATTTTTGACAATGACCTTTCATGCAGTGTGTAACACAGCTCAAAGTGAATGAAAACATCCTGCAAAGTTTTAAATATGAAAGTGCACAGTGTATAAAGTTATTATCTCTCAAAAGAAAGAGTTGACCCTTAAGCATTTTTTAAAACCCAAGCTGTTTAATGTTGATGTCATTAGCATATTGCCTGCCCAAATGTTGGTCTTTTTCAGTTGGTCTAAATGAAAATGCAAATTCATTCTTTGCCACTAGGTGCTATGTTTGGAGCATTTTTGACCTTGCATGCTTCTCAACCTGTTGTTTGGGACTCTCAAAACCAAAATAGGAACCTTTTGTAACCCATAATTAAAAAAAAAAAAAAAACTGTCAGAGACTGACTGAAACATTTGTTTAACAGATTTTTTCAAAGCATTGGTTCATTCAGGAATAATACATGAATCACTGAATCATTCATCCAGTTGATTAATTCATACATTTCGTCCTTGAGATGCTCAATTATTAACTTTGCTTTGGCTTTGACTGAAAACCTTTGCATTGGTAGAGCAATAAACCATAAGAATAATATATTATTGATGTATTGTTTATTGAACAGCTGCATAAAAGCAATATCACGTCAGCCTTGCTGGTCTTAATATACTCTCCAAAACATGCATTGGAAAACAATGACTCAGCACTATTACCTTTGACGAACTGTGTGAATCCTTTCCTGGTTGAACGGTAGTGCAGCGTAAGACTTGTCTCACATTCTTCCTCTACACAGAAACTGGGCGGCTGGACTTTTGGGAAGGAGAAACGGAAGTACTCATGCAGGTTATCTAGCTCATTGATGAAATCTCGTACATTGCGCCCCAGTACCTGAGACAGAGACAGTAGAAGAGATTTAGTAGTTGTGTCGAATGTGCACACAAATATACAGCTAACCTTTGCGAAAGTGTTAGTAAGATTGAAAATATTTGTAACATTCCTGTTAGTACCAAGCTGAAACTTCAGAGGCCATTGTTACAGTGATTAGTGACACATGATCCTTGAAAAATCATTCTGATATGATGATTTGTTGCTCGGCATTTCTTGTTATTAATGTAAAAAACAGTTGAGCTTTTTAATGTTTGTGTCATTTGATACTTTATATTTAAGGATTCTTTGATGAATAGTAAGTTGAACAGCAGTTATTTGAAATAGATTTTTAGTTTAAACTATGACTTTTATCATTTTAAAGCCACCTTGCTAAATAAAAGTACTGATTTCTCAAAAAAAAAAGAAAAAGTACTTGTCAAATACAGTCTACCATGTTTTAAAATCACCTTTAAGATCCTCTCATAGCCGTAGTTCCCAATCCGCTTGACCATGTAGACCCCGAAAGCATACATTAGCTCATCGTGGGTTTTCCCCAAAACCTCTCCAGCTGCCTTTGCCAGTCTTAAAATCAGATTATCACTGGAACAACAAACACCAGCATTGTTAACTTAGACAGATGCAATCTATGACACTTCATTTATCAGAAATGCGACTCTAAGGACTTACTTGTACATCTGGTGTCGAACAAATTTGAGGTGCGGGATCTCTGCTCTGGCCTCGATTAGCCTCCATACGTCCTCTCCATACGATTCATTAATGTAGTCATTCACCGCTTCCAAATACAGGCCATACATCTTCAGGGGGTTCAGAACCTCCGCTACACTGACCCAGAAATCTGATCAGCCTGCAGAAAGCACAATACCTGGATCTGAGACGCTTCAGTGACATCAAAAAGCTTTTAGATGGCAAAAATCAATATCGTGCCCAAATAGACAAAGTGCATAAACAAGTAGAGATTTATAGAGGACTGGAACATGCAAACATAAAGCTCATCTCTGATATGATTAAACTGTCCAGTTTAAAATGAATAGATGTTCACTTTATATTATATTGTTGCAGACAATTTAGTGTGATCTGTGAGAGTCTGAGAGCCTCTGTGTTGCTTATCCATCCTTTTTTTTTTTTTTTTTTTTGCTGTCTATTTGTGTAAAATGCTATTTTGTTTGATCGATGAGTACTGTTTAATGTGCTGTGCTGTTATAAACCATCTCTACTGTCACAGGCTGTTTAATACACAACATCCTCTACAACCCCTATAGTCATGTAAAAACAAATTACGGCAAATAATACCATCTACACTACTAATGAACAACACATTCGATTAAACTAATAGATCAGTAGATGATAAAGAAGTAAGAGTATGTATGTGGCTTACCTGCAGACACTCAGTCTTGTGTAATGAGTCTGAATTTGGTTAAAGCAGAACCTTCTCTCTCCCTCTTTCTCTCTTAGTTTCTCTCTCTTGCTCTTTAAACACCTGCTTTTGGCATCTGATGCACTTCATACTCCTCCTTTCTGTCAGGACAATGGCCACACAGGCTAAAACAGGAGAGCAGGAGTGTGTTTGTGGCAGGTGCTGAAAAACATATAAGCATGGCGCAGTCGTCATCCGTATTCACTTTTCTCCTTCTCATTGACGGTTTTTGCTATAAATGAAGTTATGCCGCTTCATGTGAGGGGAAAAAAGTTTTGTTTTAAGACATGTTTTATTATGATGATGATTAATTATGATGATTAAAGGAGAATTCATATTATGCATTTCATTCGATAAGAGATAGGAGATGAATATATGGTATATAATTTATTATTATGATAAAGTTCCTTTATAGTCTTTGGCTTCATGCAAATGGCTCTCACCCTTTGACGGCTTTAGTCTAAATTGTCTGCATTGAAAGAAAAACTGCTTAACCTAACCTAACATATGTTCTGAATTTATTGGATTTTTATCATTGGCCTGTTGACTACACAGATGTCAAAATTTGAGTAGATATTTCAAACAAATTGTTTTAAATAATTTTAAATAAGTTAATAAAAGATCTCATTAAAACTTACAAATGATTAACTTCTGTCTCTCCTTACAATGTTAAAATAGTTTCTTCTGTTGTCTCTCTGTGTATTACTCTCACTAGCCGCTAGGGGCCACTGTTGACACATCGTCTTTACGCTATTGACTCAACGCAGAAAGCAGCAAAACATCTCGGCTGTTGCCCTTTGCTATAAAACGACTTATTATCGTTGCTTTACATAAATGGCTTACATCATATTTATCCTGTATATTATGTGTATATTTATGTGTCAAAGTGCGCGTGCGTGTAATATATATATGCGCATCCTATAAGAAACTTGACAGTGCAATTAGTGGTGTATGCGGAAAGAACCGGAGGAGCGAGAATAGTGTTCCTGTATGGCTTCCTCGCAAGACAATAATTAGCATGTCTTTGTTTCCAGTCACCCAAGAAAGCCCTCTCAGCACCTATCAGCCTCTATCTCTCACATGCATTACTCTCTCTCTTTCTCTCTCTCTCTGTGGTCTATTTGAATTAAAAAAAAAGGGTTATATCCAAGTCCACCAGTTACTGCAGGTCTCTTTCTTGTTTATTTATTTAACTTTTTCTCTCTCTTCACGAGTGTACAGTGCAAGTTACAGTAGGTCACAATGCCTGTGAGAAACACGGTAGTCTCAAGGACGTATCGTAGTATCTATTAGATGCTGGTTTTAAATAACTTGCTCAAAACTCTCTTAAATTAAAATAGGTTTGTAAATTGTGTCCAGTTTCAAATTTTTTTTTTATTAGCCACTGAGTAAATGAGAGACCACAATAAAACTACACCGGCTAACATTTAGACAATAATCAGCTACATCATGATTTAAAAAAAAAGCCTAATTAGTAATCAGTTTGTATTCTTCTAGCCAATAACATTTATTCTTATTTCACTCAAAAAAGTTAAGCGATTTACGTATTTTGCATTTAATTTTGTATTTAATTAGTTTTAATGCCAATTTTAAGTTGTTCACACAAAGTTATGGCTACTCTTCTATTTAATTTGATTTTATTATAGGCTACTTTAAAATAGCTACTTAGAAGGTTTTTTTTTTTTGGTAGCCATGACTTTAAGGTAGTTGAAAAAACTTGCATAAAATAAATACTTATAAAAATTTGTGACAACTAGCCCCGAACTCCCATATGCCAACATATATTCAAATAATTCCTCTCGAGATATTGTCTCCAGAACCTTCCAACGTTTTCATCCAGTGAGGTACTTTTACTCTTGCCTCTGAGGATTACGCATAACAAATACCTCGATCATTTGTTTGCATTAGCATTTCAGCTTTGTGCTGAAATCTTTCGAAAATCCCATGTCAGTCTATCTGTGAGGCAAATCAGGAGCTCTCAGAGGAGCTATGAAGCCGTATGTGTGTGTGGAGGTTGAATGCAGCATATGTGAACGCGCGTGCATGGATGTGTGGGAGGACAGCATGCTTATGGTTCCAAAGCCAGTGCTCTAAAAACCTCTGCAGAATTTCTGTTTTATTCTTATGGCGGGTTAAGGAATTACATAAGACATCTTATTGATTTGTTGTTTCATAAGTAATGAAGTAAGAAAGATGGAATAATTTAAAGACGTATATCACCTTCAGATATCTCCGGCATACAACTGGCACTGTGAACTTGTGTGCTTGTATAATGACGTGCTTTTATGTTTGTCGGCCTGCATCTGTGTTGCTACTTCGCTGCTGAATGATGGATGAGTCGTGTTTACATTACAGTCAAAAATATTACTAATGCATGTACATGGCAGCACATCCTGTGGTCTGACACTGATGGATTTCATGCATAATAAGGCCAGACTCTTTCAGGACCAGTAGTCGGAGGGAAGCATGCAAATACCCCCATCGTAATAATATGTATTCACTCATAAATGCTAATTCAATGAGTGTGCATATTTACCACCAGAATGACTTCACGGAAATATTGCCACATTTTCAAATATGAACTCACTATTTGGCAAATCATTTGTGTGGTCCCTGTAGATAGGATTGAGTCTGCAGCTTATTTAATAGGAACGTGACCATACAAAGGCAATGTGGATAATTCACACGTCGTGAAAATGGAAATTTCTTGGCAGACGAGCCCGAAGCCATTATGCCCCATAGCTGAATCCTGAATACCCTTCTGCGTCTGTTTCCTATTTCTCCCCTTTCTTTTTTTCTCCTCTCAGTCCACAATTCTCACTGAGACCTTAACGTTCTTGTCTATCAATGGCATAATTTTATCCATTGCCACGAGGGTTCATGTCTAACCACACAAGCAGTTAAAACGTCTATGATCACTTCACTTCTAGCTCTGAAGCCAAACGCCTGTTTCAAATTCATGCGTTGATCTTCCGCTGCGTATTTTTGCCGTTTAAAGATGCGACTGCAAAGCCCCAGTGAAGCACAGACGTTTCATTTTGTGCTTTTAATGAAATTATTGATAACTGTATTGATTCGGAGAGGTTGGTGTGACCTTGACATTTGCTTGGCAGGCTTTTAGAAGAATGGGAGCCAGACATTGTTTTGATTTATATCGCCATAACACATCAAGTCAGTCTGTTTTTATTAGGTTGGTGGATATTAGATTGATGACATGGACTTGTAGGAGGCAGCTTAAAAAATATCAATATTCAATATGTTCCATGCTTTCAATTGCACTTTCAGTTGTACAGGAGAGATATCTTTTATATTAAAAGATCAATTTTGTAATATATTTTTATTTTCAAATGATTGCATGCAAAAGGCTCATTAGTAGGCTGCATTATTTTAGACCTGCTTAAAATGTTTCTGTTTCAGTGAAGTTTGGTTTATACTTGTAAGATTAACAGGGTAGATCTGTGGTAGACTTTAGATGTAAATGAGTGGAATATGTTAAACAGAGAACAATGAATATTTTGGGAAAATTGTTTACTGTTGTTCTGGAATACCAAATTCTATCATTTGTATTCAGCCTGTTAGCCCCCCCAAAAACTGAATGAATGTACAAGAGCTCTAACTTCATTCACTTAGTGAATTATTTAGGCCCTACTGGTAATGTATTTCTCAAAGAAATACACAGACTTTTAAGAGCATACAGTTTAGGAAGCAAAAATCAAAGTGATCTAACAAGTCACATCAATCACTTTCACTATGGATTAGTTGGTCAGGTATTTTTGAGTTTAGTCTATCAACCAATGATTTTCGTTACTACAAAGGTGGATACATTTTTACCAAAGTTCATGTTTTCGATCACAGTTCTCATATAGACACCGGGCCAATCAGCTGTGAGCAGTGTGATGAATCTTTGATGCACTGAAGTCATTTGCCCTGTATCTCTCCCTCCAACCTAAAGTGCACTTCACAGGGAGAGACTTTCATAAATCCACATAATCGGCTTTCCATAATAATTATTTGAGAGATATAGATTTTCAGGAGAGAGAGAGTCTTGTACCTTTGTCAGCATTTTGAGCTGCACATTAAAAACGTATTATTGGTTTGTATCTATTTGCAAATGCTATATATTGCTGTAGGTGATGCAGAGAATCTGCAGGAAAATACTTTCTGAAGTTCTGATTGTATAGTGCGGAACAATACGTGTGGGGATTTTTTTTTCAGTGTCATGGATTAGCCAGTAGTTGCAACTTATAGTTATTAAATGATTCTTTCAACCATTTGTACAAAAACACTGTTCATTTTGGTCCTGTGTATATTAGTGTATTATATAAATTAGACTCCTAAAGATGGAATTACTGAATCATTAACTTATTAACATTGTTTGTTGTAGACTTTGTGAAAATTATTTTAATGGTGGGAAGAAAAATAATAATAATAATAATAAGTAACTGGGAACATTGTGTGTATTATGTAACTTGTTGAATATTAACTTTGAAAAATCACATTCTAAACCATTCTGGTATTATTATTGATGAATATCAGCATGGCTGTGGTTATATGCAATTTTTTTTGATATTGCATAATATACAAATCTAATGTAAATCTGTCAAATATCCAGAACAGTAGTTTAATATAATTTTGCATGAATAGTTATTCATATTAAATGAGGGCCGGTGTCCTGCAGAGTTTAGCTCCAACTTGCCTCAACACACCTGCCGAGAAGTTTTAAGTATACCCAAAGCCAGTAGTTGAAAAAGCTAACGCTTCTGATCTGGCAGTGCATGGGAAAGAAAACTAGAGGCTGTAATGTGATTGGTTGTAATGTGATAGAGAGCCTCTCATCTCCCTATATTAAGAAAATCTCTGGTATACCTAAGACCTTGATTATCTGTTTCAGGTGTGTTTGATTAGGGTTGAAGTTAAACTCTGCAGGACACCAGCCCAGCCGCAGTGATTACACTTTTTAGTCACCCAAACCAGAAGGTATTGTCACCCAGTTCCCCACAGCAAAAAGCCAATAGGATTTTTCCATTGGCATTTACATCTTTTTCCTGAAAATTTGAGAATAGTTTGCATGATGATAAACACAATGACGCTGTATGAGGGGACTAGTAAGTAGATTAGTTCCTGTTAGGGTTAGTGTTGTGTGTGTTATGATGGTGTATTCATGTGGGTGACCCAAGTTTGATTCCTGACTTTTGAGGTCTTTTCTTCTCCTCTCCTATCTCATCTCTGCTGTCTCCGAGAATAGAACACTAAATTATATTGACCTTTTGATAACCACAGACCTTTCTTTAGGCATTTATCAAAAAATAAAAAACCCATTCAAAAAAAACCCTAGACGTGTAGCGTGAAAATGCTAGCTCATTTCTGATTTTTTGCCTACAAAATAGTCATCCCTGCAGCCCCCTGTTGTGACTCAGAAGTGACACATTTCCCTGTGAAAGAACCGGAAGTACTTAAAATAGCAATATTCCCCTTTGTGAGGGATAGATGACACACTACCAACACACTGGAAGACATTTCAGCTCCTTGGCAGCGAGCAACACTGGTATTGGCATTTGCATTTATTCATTTGGTAGTGATTTGTAAAACCTGGACTTTCCAGCAGGGAGGCAGCTGAGAATACACAATGCTTGCTAAGCTGGGCCTTAAACACCAAGGAGAAACACGAAAGTCCTCAGCCTAACCAAAAAGCCATTACTACAGTGTTGGCTAGCACCTCCCTTTGGGCCTGCTATACAGCAGATCTCACAGCTCTGAGCCATAGGCAGGAGCACAATAAGATTACAGTGTCTGAATGACAGCTAGCACAATGCAGGAAGGATAAGAAGTGCAAAGAAAGAAATACAGACAAAGACAGACAGAAGGAGAGAGAGGGAAGCAATCAGTGCATGAATATTCCATTTACTGCACTGGAGCTGCATAGCAGTGCCTTTATACCTTCAGCCACCTGATCTGGAAATGAAATTACTACAGCCGATGCTCTTTTCTTCAATTTCTCACTCTTCCCTTTACTGTCCTTCATCTTATCAAGGCTGACACTAATCCAATTTCAGCCCTGCTGGGGCCACAGCTTGCACGGTTATGTATACTGATGCCTCTGCCGGTACGCACACACACACACACAAAAACACACATATACACAATCTTACACACACTCTCGGTTGCACCTTTGTGTTATCTGGATGCAACAGCTGCTCTGTAATTGCATTAGTGAAGTTCATTTGGCCGCAGCTGTTGTGGACTGGATGAGCAAGGTGGGCTTAATACACATACCGGTTCCAGCACATCTGCCTGTAAAATGCATGTGGACACACAGAGACCCGCGCATTCATCCACCAACACACGCAATCAGCCTCACATTTTTAATGGCCGCTTTTAATACCTTTAAATTTGAAGCAAACTGCCGTGTGAAAACACAATACCCTCCGTAATCACCTGTGCAGCACTGGAGCAAGGATTAATCAATCATAAGAGCCTGATTTTTTTCTTTTACAAAGCGTTATGGTCTACAGCTATTTGTAGATGTCAATCTATCTACCTATCTGTCTGTCTGTCTGTCTGTCTACCTATATATCTGTGTGTATCTATCTATTTACACATGTATTACATGTACTATTAAAATTGTTACTTATTGTTATGTATACATGGTTTTGGATTTTATTATAAATAGCCGAAAATATATGCAAATTAGAATGGTTCTCGCAATTTATTTTAGATTTATGTTAATATTCAGCAGTCAAGCGAACCAAGATGTTCATAATTGAAAATGTAAGGTCACGAGCATATTGCATTAATTGTGCAATGCAATATCATAAAGCCATTGTTGCATTCTTTGTATTTTGGCAAATAGTAGGTCATCTTTTTTCATTTAGGCAATAGGCACACAATTAAAGCTCCTATCTTCGTGGATGAGTAATGTACAAGTGGCTTGTCTCCTCTTATATGGTCTCTGAAATTACTGAGTGCACCTCAGAAATGCTCTGTCAGTTCATCAGGTAAAGCTGTTGAATACGTTTACCATGTATAAAATGTAACCCATCTGAAATGCCCTTGACCAAGCTTGGTAAATGGGAAAGAGGTGAAATCTCCCCCCCCCCCCCTCAAAAACAGCTCTTTAAATCCATTGCTCTGAGGAGCAATCATTGTGTCCCTATTATTCCTGCTGCTGTCACCCACAACAGATAGTGTGTCTGAGTGTGTATGTGTGTGAGTGCTGAGTAATGGTAGGTGGAGGAAGGTCAGCCAGTCCTTGCAGAGCGACTCCAGGGAGTGTGAACAGGGATATTAGATTATCCACACATGCAAATCACAGGCTAAAACAAAGGCCAGATTCAAATCACACCAGCGACAGGCTCACATCAGAGCTGCTGGGAATGCATTTATTTGTACTTCTTTTAAATAGCACCTAATAAGGAATAGTCTCTAGATTCAGTAACAAAGTTAAGCTCAATCGAAAGTATTTGTTGCAAGATGTTGATTAAAATCTATATTTATAATATCTATATTTGTGCTTACAATTGGAGTGAATGGGTCTAATTAGTATATTTTTACAAGGTGGTGATTGTGTATTAATTCTTACTCTTCTTACTTGTGTACTAATTCTTACTGTTTTTCAGAAAACAAATCTCCATGAACGTCCACCCCTAAACATGCAGTAGTTGGGGTAAAACATAAATGAGTCTGTACAAGATTTTTTATTATTATTTTTTTAAGAATTCTCTTTTTCTCATCAAGCCTGTATTGATTCTAAAATACAGCAAAACAGTAATATTGTGAAATATTTTTACTATTTTAAATAACCGCTTTTCATTTGGATGTATTTATTCCTGTGATCAAAGCTACATTTTCCAGTTACATGATCATTTAGAAATCATCATAATGATGCAAGGTTTTTTTTTTCAACAATCCTGATGAAAGGATGTTGACTACTGCTGTATATGTATGTGTGTGTGTGTGTATATATATATATATATATACACACAATATACCAATTCACAGAATGTAAAATACGCTCTATTTTTTTGCTAGGAACAAATAGCACCATAAACCCTAAAATCCTATAATTGTGAAAATGGCCATTGAAAAAGCTGTACAGCTTTAATAATACAAGTTTAAAAAAGACAATTAATGTAAGTGCTTTTATTGAATTATAAGCTTCGCAGTTTTGCATTTTAACTCTTCAGAATTGACCCCATTGGCTTCCATTGTAATTTCCACACAGTAACCTTTTCCTGTTTTACACAGAAAATGAGACAACCAGTCAGGATTATTTTTATGTTAATCATCATTGTCCCACACTTGCTGTGGACTGAGCTAAATTAAATTTAACACAGCATATTCCTTTAATGTAATGTTTGACAGTTTAGATGTGAGCATTGTTACTCCTATTTGGTGTTACTTAAATGTTCATGTTAAATATATGTTTGTAAAAGTTAGTCAACACAGCACTAAACACACCAAATATAGCGTTCCACAAACACTGGCAATCACTTCTGTTTCTGTTTGTTACAGAATGGTTGTGTTCAACAGCTAATCAACAGCTAATTAGCAGAACTTAGCTTTTAGTGGTGGATACGCCGTGTCAGCTGCTCTTTTGAACCTAAAGAAACGAAAACTGTGAATTTCATGTTTATGAGCACCCTAAGCGTCTTTATATAAATGGATAAATTTAGCACTGCGATAAAAAGCTGAGTTTGACACCGAACTCCTGAGATGAAATGCTCACTTGTGTCTGTGTGTGTCAGTGTGCAAGAGTGTGGGATTGCTTACTTCGGAAATGAAGGGCTCCCAAGAGTGTTTGCTTAGGTAGACTTTTATAGTATAACGGAAAAAAATGGGCTGTGCTGTCATCTTTTACCCCTCAGGCGCAGACAGAGAGAGAAAGAGAAAGAGAGGGAGGAGGAATTGTCCCCTGCTAGCTGCAACTGCTTCGGCAATACAAATGTAAACTGAAAGTGAGAGTGAGAGAGATTTTCACTTTCAACACTTTTATAGTGTACATCAAAGACTCCGCTGTAGTTATTCCGACTAGTTTATTATTCTGTGTACCAAGAGTTTGGGAGCTGCGTTTTAACCGGCGGAAAGGCCATCAGTGAAATAGAAAATGAATAATAGTTTACAGGGTGTTGCACTAATGAATGTGTGAATTTCTTTACATATAATCTGCACGGTGTCTTCATGATCACGTCTGTCCAAATTTGCAGAAAGATTTCTGAGTGGGTCACTTTGGGGCTCAAGTTCTTAAAATATATTCACACGTCTTACATTTTTGCAAAAAAAAAAGATGAAATAATGCCCTCTGAGGAACCCCTTCATACAATGATAAGAAATTGTTTTTTAAATGTATTCTTTTTAAACAATGTCTAATAATAATAATAATAGTAATAATAAACAGTTTAAGTAGTATTTTTTGTAAGCATTTATATTATTTAGGTTTCAATTTATATAACCATATGTGATAAATCCCCAGAGACAGTCGGATCCATTTGCAGCTATTTTAATGGGTAGTCAGGCAGGCAGAAGTCGGTACACGGTAT
>JAUMHP010000070.1:12179261-12194404 GCA_032361065.1 Enteromius trimaculatus
AGCATCAACTACATTAAAGAGAATCGCTTTATTTAAAGTGAATAAAATCCCCTACTTAATGGAGTTCAACAACTACTAATGAGCAGAGCCGCAGACACATACCTGACGTGTGTAGCGTAGGTGAGACGAACTGGTAATAGGAGGCAGTGGACCAAACCACTGTGAGGAAGGGGAGGGGAAGCTCAACTATTTCGAAATGCATTTTTTGCGTTTAAATTTCTGTTTATACAATTCTTTTTTTAGGTATACATATGTAGTTCTCACAATAGACAGTGCAATTTTTTTTATGATTTTAGGGGGGGACAACTCTCGGTCCCCCTCCGGGATTTACGCCCATGCTTGATGAGGCCAAGGGAAACTGGAAATTTTTCAGTCTAATTAAAAAAAAAAAAAAAAAATCATATTGTAGATATAAATATTAATACTACATATTTTGGTTAGAAGTTAAAGGGATAGTTTACCCCAAAATTAAAATTCTGTCATCATTTATTCCCCCAGCTTCTTTTCTTTCTTTTCTAAAATAACATATTTTAATGAATGCTGGTAGGCAAACATTTTCTGGTCCCAACTGACTATATTATTTTGGACATACTGTGGAAGTGAATGAGGACCAGCAACTCTTTGGTTACCTTACATCTTAAAATATCTCCTTTTGTGTTCAGCAGAAGAAAGAAACTGATACAGATTTGAAACAACTTGAGAGTGAGTAAATGACGACTGAATTTAATATCACTTTAAACTAACATTTAAAACTGACTTGGCAAAGCTACTGTCTTAATACAATAACGCCATAAGATTACACATCTTTCCATACTGAGATTTACCAACCTTCCTTCTCACATTGTGATTCTCACATTAGTGAGTCTCTGAGTCCGTGTTTGAACACTGGATTGATTTGTGTCTGTGGCTACAAGTAAACAGCTTAAGAAAGAGGAGTGCTTCGCATCTGATTGACTGTTCCCATGACGGCAGGTGCATTCCAATAAATGTCATCTAATATCCAATGGAGACGTGTTTCCCCAACAGAGCTCGATCCACCTACACCCAGACAGACTAACCCCAGTGCAGCTCTGTCTCCTGCCTAAACATTTCTGACATTTACAGTGCATTATCCCGTTCGGAAGCACTGAAGAGCGTGGAGTCACGTTTTACAAGGTGGGAGTCTGGCGCCACTGTGCTGCTGGTGGAGAACAGTCAGATGTAGTCAGAGATGGACAAAAACAACCTAGATTTTATGGCGTGTCAGTCTATCACAACTTACGGAAAATAATACCCAGTATATATGCATTTAAAAATAATAATCTACTGCATTATCTAGCTCAGAGATTTTTAAAGTGGAGTCTATGATTGGGGTTTAAAGGGAGTCTAATTGCTAAACAATTTTTACTATTATTACCACTTAAAAAAAGGGGGTCAAATTTTAGAAGAAAAATATATTATTGGTTAAAAATGTATGTGGCTTAATATAGCCTATTTATTAATTTGTTAATGTCAATATTCTGAATCAAGTTTCCAGATATTTTCAAGACTGATTGATATGTATGGTGCGTTCTCTCCAAAAAGCACAACATATGTTGTCAGTTTATACCACCTTTTGAGGTACAGATTCATGTAAATAACTGGAAGGTACAAACAAAGCCATGTTAGAACAACAGAATCACCCAAATGTTGTACCAAAAAAAAAACACATTTGTCTGAGCCCTTGTTGTTGTTTTGTCCTTATTGTTAGTTATTTGTTGTGTTGTGATGTTGGGAGTTCATCTTTTTGAAACCTTAAAAAATATCCCAGATATCTTTGCTCGGTGAGATGATAGTGTCTTCATCAATAGAATATTTCACTTGATATTATGTGTCATAAAACTACATGCTTATTGGACAATTGTTGTATGGTTACTAAAATTATAGTTTATTGGATTGCTAATTGAAAATTTGTTAAATGAGTCAAGTAGCCTTGATGCATTTATTGACTAAATGAGGCATTTTTCATTTACTGTAGTAAAAAAACTAATTCAAATTGAAACAAAGCTGTGTTATTAAGGATCAATAGTTGAGAGAACCTAAAAATATGAATGCATCAAGTTCAATTATTAATTTTCATGATGTAGACTAGTGGCGTCTGGAGCAGGCCTGATGACAATGCAATTTCTGAGAAATAATAATAGAAATGATAATTAAGGCTGGAATTTATTGATCTTTGAGATGCAGACATGAATCAAGGTTGCAGATAACATTTCTGTGTCTGTACATCATTACTGTTTGTGTTGTAAATCATTAGCACAGTTCTTTTCACTTGATTTCTGTTTGGGTTTGATGCACAGGGGGGATAATTGCCTCTCGTTCAATATAAAGAGTTAGGGAGCCGTACTCCCTCTTTTCAAATTATTTGGGTACTTCAGTGCTCAATACGCTAAGATCGAGAGTAGCAATTATCATATGCGTACCTTATTGCATCTGCATTATTCAGGAGTTCGGAATGGAACCGTGTAACTTCCAGGTTTGGTTAAACAATGTGGATTTTTCTGTCACGACACAAACAAACATGATGGAGTGCTTCCTCAAAGTCAAGGGAGAGGACACGGTAGCGGAGGAGGGTGGTGATAGATGGCTGTTCCATCAGCGAGAGGTAGGCACTTGGATTAATATGAGGAAAATGGCACTCTTTCTCACAAGAACAATAAATAAATAAATAAAAACAAGGACTCGCGAGCACTCGCAACACTGGCAAATAGACAAGTGTTTTTATTAAACTCATGACACTTTAGTACTCCTGTCCAAATTGCTGCCAAATGCATTGTTTTGCATTAAGGTTAATGTTTTTGAACAAACATGTTTACCAGTCATATTTCATCAACACAATAAAGCCGAGAGAGAGGCAATTTGGCACTAGAGACAGGGAGGCTGTCGGGACTGGTATTAAATGATCACTCCATTACTCTCTTCTTAGAGATTAATGCGGACCAGGATGAAGAACTTAGGGTAAGTTTTTGCCCGTCTAGCGGATTCTGTTCTCCGAGGTATATCTGTGGTCATTGCAAATCAATTAAAAACACTCCCCTCCTAAATGCACACAACTACTCTCCTGAATATTGATTCTCTTATTAAATTCCATAGTGTAACTGTCTGTAGTGAGTTAGGAGACATTTGTGAATTTGGAGTTGAACGTTTGACATTTGGAAATTGGACAGCCACTGGGTGTTAAGCTGCACAGTACAGATAATCACCTCAAAGGCTAAGGTGTTGTGTTTTGCATTAGAATGCTAGCAACCTTCCCTAACAAAGCACAGAAAACAAAGGGCCTCGTTCACTAATGCTGTTGGATAATTGGTGTATTTCTGCCCCCAAAAAATTACTAAAACATTTCTAAAAATTTAACTAAAATTGTTCTTACTTTTCTTATAATGTTTCAGTAATGGCTATAAAAATCATCAGGGATGTTTTCTCTGAGGTGGCAAGAGAGGGAGTGCCTCCTCCAAAAATTGGGTGAGAAAACAATTCATAGTAGCCTGGGCCCGCCCATATTTCCTTTGATGCTACATTCACTTCACGAGCAAAGTCTGGCAAAAAAAAAAAAAAAAAATCCGTTCCAAAAAAAAAAGTGGGAACCAATGAGAAACGAGCTATGAGGAGGTACTACTGAGGCAGGGGTAACGCAGCAGTTCTGCGACACGAAACCATACCGGCTTTTAAACATGGCGTGTACCGAGCAGCAACAATCATTCGACTCTGCTGTTGCAGCTGTTTTGAGAAATGTTCATGACAGCTTTTCTTTGAAAACGGAGCAGAAGTAATTAAAGTAAGTAAAGACATTTTCCTACTGCTTTAATTTGTCTTCAAGTTCCGTCGTTATGCACGTCATCGGAATGAGTGGTCTGATTGGTTGTAGATTCGTCCAGTAGTGTACAGGGGCATCTGATGGACACAGGTTAAGCCCGCCTCCCAGACGGCGGGTAGTTAGGTAGCTTTGCCAGACTAAGCTCCTATGAGCTCAATAGTTGCGAAAGCCAGGCTAAACTCATAGTGCAACAATAACACAATGTGAGTAATGCAAAGTATGACATTAAGAAAGTATATAAATTGCTGTCCGACAGCTTCACCAGAGGGTAAATTTACAGCAGAAGTCAGTCTTGCCTCCCCTGCCCTGAGCCCACTGAGTTTAACACTGTGTGGTGGGTTTAGTAGAGGGAAGAGGGAAAGTCACATGAGAGGAAGCAATGCCTCCGTCAAGATGTGATTGGATATGACTGGTGTCAGTCTGTTGTGATTGATTGATGCGATAAGTCCCACCTCTTGTGTTTGTGCACATTTATGAATTAGTCAGAATGAAGTATATAATGGCGTTGATAGGAAGACTAAAGCAACCGATCACACACGTAAAGGTGCTGTACTTAGAATTGACATGTAATGGTTGAACTAGCTATTACAGTCCAAATAAAAAATATTGGAGAGGTTTTTTTTTTCACCTGACCTCAGACTTGAAGCACACGCAAGTCGCCAGATTGATGACACCAACAGAAAAGAGCGCACATGTAAATGAATGAAATGAAAAATGCAGTGTTTTCCACCAACTGGCATCCCAGGGTGCTAACATACAATTGGGTAAACTGGCTGTGGGCGGGTTTCACAAAGCAAAACAGACATTCTGGCCTGGAACGCACATTTTCAATGAAGAATAACTGACTGTAGCACAGTTGTTCAGATAAACAAGTATGTTAACTTAGCATGTTTCTTACATTTCTGCATAGTATGGTATTATGGTACATATTATGGTATTTCTATGCTTTAGTAGAGTCAAAACATACATAAAGCACATTTAAATATAACCCCTTTGTTACATCAGAATAAAACTTGCAATGGCCTAATCTATGGGAGTTTACTTAAATTGTTACTTTTTATTTTGGAATATGTGTAAAATGCATTAAGCTGGTATTCATACTGTACTTGGCTTTAATAAACAGAATATTGGTCACATTATTCATGTAAAAGTCTAAAAATAGAACTGAATCATCTTTCAGATAGTGTAAGTAATATTTATTAAACCAAGTAAATGTGACTCGACCATGAATTTACATTTGATTTTTTAATACATATATTAATATAGGTGTAATTAAAGTATTTACGCTTCGTGACTATTTTTTTCTAATTTTTCTCTGAAATATTAAAAAGTTGGTTTAGCAAATGACTTGTTTCTAAGGTCATTGAGACCTTACAGCTTGCAGTTGGTTCTAAATTGGATAATAAATTATAAATTTGGATTAGAAATTTGGAACTGAATGTGAACGTATTAATGTGTCATGGTTTGTTTGTTTGTGTGCAGATGTAGTGAGTATGACAAAGATTAGTTCTAAATATAATATAATAAATAATATATAATGTGCTATTTTTCTTTTCCGAAAGATCCCATCTAATCTCGTTGTGGCCTCAAAAATAATGAAATCCGATTGGCTGCATGAATTACAGTCATTAACCATCTGGATTACTCATCATAATGTGGACCTGCCATTAAATCTTAAAGCTCCTGTGAATAATAAAGCTTCTGAGAAAAATATTGCATATTGTCAGGAAATGAGGCATGTTATGGGCTAAATGGTTACTGGAAAGGTATTTGGGTCCATCTATTAAGTTAAGTATCTTTTATTAGTTTGCCTTGGTAAATCATTGATGTGATTTAGCAGAATGAAACAAATCTTATTCGAAACATCCTCTTTCATCCCTTCAAAGCAACAGCTAATTCTCTCTTCTCCCTTTAAAGGGAAGAAAGGCTCTCTCTCCTTTCAAACTGGGAGGCTCCATCTACCTTAAGTGCTGGGTGATTTTACAGTCACTTTGAAATCAAGGTTACATACACGCTGAACTCTGCATTGTGACTCCTCCAGGTCCACTCATAGAATTTTCCCACACTTGTGAGTTAACTGAGCCATTCATTTACATCAGCAAGGCAAATTAGGCGATCCATTATGGTGCTCTGTTTAAACAAATTACTCACCGCACATCAGCCTTGGTGTGTTTACAGCACTGTGCAGGGGGGACAGGAGGGCTGCGGGGTGGAAGGTCATGTGTGCATTAATGAGATAAGGTTGTATTTAAAGTGCAAGACTGAGTGTGTGTGTGTGTGTGTGTGTGTTTTCAGAGCAGGATGGATGGATGTCCATCGGATTGCTGAGGCAGCAGTGTCCGTCCTCTGCTCATCCCTTTTTCAGTTTCTCTCATCCTTCTTCATCCCCCTCCTCCGCACAATCTATCGCCATGTTTGCTCATTGATCTGTGAGCCTGACATAGACGCAGAGCGAAAGAAAGCTTTCCCTCTCCAATAGAGAGGAGTCATTGCTTTTTAAAGCACTCGCTGTCTGACTTGCATGAATGAATGTTGCTTTGCTGCAATAAATGGACTATTAAAAAGGCAGGGAGACAAAATGTAATTACGGAACACTTGAATGACCTTCCAGTTAAAAATCTACTTAATTCCTCTGAACTTGCTGTTTCAGATTACTTTTGAAATTCTGCCTCCTAATTCAGTATTAATCAGGTTAATGCGCATCTGCTTGGCCTTTTAGTCATAAGTCACTCAAAAGTGCGTCATGGTTCTTGTAAAAAAGCGAAAGGCTGAATAATTCACCAATAGACAGATGAACAGACTTTTAGATAGACAGATAAGCTGTAAATAGACATTTCTTTGGTGTACTAAACTGGGGCCACATTGAAGCCTCTTAAGAAAAGCTGGTTTGTCTGCTTAAATTAAATGGTGTCTCTGTGTAATGATAGACCCTGTGACGGGCCCATCTGGACAGGTCAGTCATGCTTTTCTTAAGATGTGCTTCAGTGATTAGATGAAATGTTTGACGAGAGTGACTGTGTGGACCATGGTAAAAAATGTTTTGATGCAAACTGTTTATAGCAAGCATTAAAGGATGTTACTTGCAACTTAATGGTTATGGCACATCGTCAGTTACCAAAGATCAAACCTGCTGTGTATAATCGAGCAAAAAATTTGTTTACAGCAATTGCAAACATAATGAAAGCAGCCAGTTCCACTGAAAAACGCTTTAAAATACACATCAGTCACACCTTTTGATAGTATTTACACCAATCTATACAGTACAGTAGCATGATACTTAGGTGACAAAAACACAGGCTCTGTACAAAGGCATATGCTGTCTTTCAGTTTGTTAATCTAGCTAGAGATCAAGAACCTATTTGGTTTCCATGATCTCTAAAACACTATTTAAATGAGATTCCACTGAGTCCACAGCAGTTTCATTGGTAATGCATAACTAATAGTAACAGAAAAGCAGTACTGCTTGAAAATTCAGATTTATTTAGACAACTTTACAGCTCAAGTGACATTATTTCTCCTGAAGATTTTATCTAAGCACTTCATCAAAAATTTCTGCTTTTAAACCCTCCCACCCGCTGATAAGCACTCGTTTCAAGTTGTAAACACATTACCAGCTCATTGTTAAACTCATTATTCTCTGTGGTAACAGATAACATGCCACAAATGCTGCAAATAACCCAGAATATTCCTATAATGTTAGTTAAAAAATTAAAGTATTTTGCTGTAATTACTATATATCATACAGCACAATGAAAAGGCAAGTGTTTGGCAGTGCATTAAAGAACTGGTAGTCTCCTAACATGAGGCTATTCACTACAGCCTTGAACAATCAGAGTAGAAGCACATGCCAAGTGAACGGATAAGCAAACAGCTTTTGGAAGTAATGTTTGGTTTATTGGCCTTGAATTCATTGAGCACTTGGATGATGTACCCCACTCCCTCTATTTAATGACCACCCTGTTTGAAAGCCCGAGATACTGTGAATCCTCAGCTTAAGTTTGCCTGCAGTATGCAGAAATCTGGCAGCGTGAGTGTCAGGAACAGACACAGACACATAGTCCACACTTGCTGTCACCTCGTTCCCCACCTTGTCGTTCCTGCCAGGGCCTGAGTGACTCAGGAGATGAAACACCTGTGGGAAGCTTTGTCCTCATATTAAAGTGCAGCGACAAATTGAAAGACTGTTATTTAGCAGACACTGCTGACTTAGGAAAAATGGACCACTCGAAGCGGGCAGTGAAAAGGAGCTTCAGGAAGGCAGACTGTTAGCCTCTTTAATACATTATACAACATTAATGAGAAATAGATGGGAAAACAGGAAAAAAGATTACTACAGGAAAAGGCTTATGATTTCGTTTAATACCTAAACAAAAAAAATCAGATGTTTGTTCTCCATTGATTTTCACTGAATAAGCAGAATCATTAAATTGCCGCTCCAGATTCCTTCTTTTTTGATTTGCGGCAGTGATGGAATGATGCGGGTTTGAATATGAATCTCTTTGATTATGGTGTAAAGAATTTCTTTTAATTAAGGGAAGTATAATCACTGAAAACAGGCCCATTCACGTTGAACAGTTAATTATTGATTTGTGGTGAGAAGTGACAATGTAATTATTGCATGCTGGCAAAACTGATCTAAGATGTCAATCAGGCATGTTTAATCAAGGAGGTTGGTCTTCTCTGTAACCTCTGATGAGTTTAATTGGGTGGATTCTCACTATTCGGTTTATGAGTTAATGAAAGAATTTCTTTCAGACTTTGCTGGACAAAAGGTTTTCCTTCCTAGTCTGCATCATTTAAATTCACATGGATTTTAATGGGGGTAGTTCACTTAAATTGGACTTATTTTGATATAGCGAAAAGAAACATCCTGTTTTCAATATGGTATGTGCTGATGTAGTGACCTTTATGGATCAATGCGGTTTTGTCATAAGACACACAAGAAACAATATTGTTTGTTAAACAAGACAAATAAGTTTTTATACTTGAGAAGGGGTCTTTATATTTTAAGCCAGGGGCAAGAGGATCATTCTTTTCAAATTGTGATTTGGTTACGAGACGCACAAAAATCATGTAATCATGTAATGTAATATTTTGTGCTAATGGTAAATCGTTATTTAAAATGCTTTGGATTATTATTGATTATATAAGGTAATTTTCTCAGGTTTATACTTATATGTGTATATATGTGACCCTGTATATGTATGTGTATATATGTGAATATATGTGACCCTGGACCACAAACCAAGTCATAAGGGTAATTTTTTTTTTACATTTAGATTTATACATGGAGGTGGAGAGGAGAGAGAGATGCAGCCAATCAAGGGATTGGGATTATTGGGAGGCCATGATAGACAAGGGCCAGTGGGAATTTGGCCGGGACATAGTATTTGTTTTCTTTTAAAGTGCCTTTATTTTAGGAAGGGGCAGGAGGATAATGATATGTTGGTGTCCTTAGCATAAAATAGTTGAAAACAGTAGATATATTGTAATGTGCTTGACTATAAACTGTGAGAATACGAATTCATCAAAATTCTCCTTTTGTGCTTCATTGAAATAACAGTGTGGAACGACATGAGGATGAATAAATAATTGCATAATTTTAATTTGTGGATGTAATATCCCTCTAATAGACTAGTTATTGGATTTTCAGGTGAGACACAGGTGCTCATAGAGAAAGATGTCACTGCAGGTTTTTTTTTTTTTTTTAAATTGTCAGTCTGCTGACTGCATCCCTCAGTGCACGAGAGAAATTGAATATGGATATTCAGCTCTCAGTCTCATTTATCCCCCTGGCTTATAGATGGCTGTGTATTCAGTGGAAATGAACTTTTGGTGAGTAAATGGAATGGAAAGTGCCTGAAGAGGATCCACAGGAAGAGCGGGTGATATGTGCCTGCATTCAGAGGTATGAGAATTAACTAGGCTTTGGTCTCTGGATGTATCATAGACATTAGGATTTTTTGATGTGAATAAATGCAGCAGGAATTCCAAAATGATTCCAGGAGTAACATACTGTTTATCCTGTGTGGAAGTGTCAGCGAGCGTTCGCTGTATCAGTCTATGATGTTGCGATGGATCCCACCAGACTTGAGTTTAACTGGATATCAGAGTCATAGAAATCTGGCTGTAAATGCATTGTGTTCATGTAAAGGTTTCTCTATTGCAAATCAGACGTTAAATGCCAGGGAAACGTTTACAGCACGATTCATTTCCAAAAGGCTGGCTGTCTGTTCTCTTTCTGTTTGGCTCATCAGTGACCAGGCTGTGAGGTCAGATGGCCGTTGGACACTGTACAGCCTTGTCCCTCAGGGTTCATGGCTCTGCGGACTAGAGATGATTAAATGTCTAATGAGTCCAGTGTGAAAAATCCAGCACCATCTGGAGGGTACGATCATCCTCTGTTCATCCTACAGATCTGGAGGACCTTTTTGAGAAACAGGCCTGTGAACTTTGCATGCATGTGTTGTGTTTGGGTGAGATGATGGTTATGTATAAAAAAATTTTTTTGGTTGGACGTTAAATAAGATATACTTTGAAGGAAAAATACATCTTGGACCTAAAGTTTCCAGGAGGCCAGAGGAAATAATAAAGAGAGTATTGAAGGCGCCCAAGTTATACTGGTAGGTTTTAATCCATTTCTCTGATTGCTTTGGACAGAGGATAAGAACTATTTTCTGGGGGCTTTTGGAATTCAGAATCAACGTACCATTCTGAGGAATAGTAATCAGGACCTTTGAGGTTCGTTTGACTCTGTATGGGTCAAATGCTGGACTGAACAAATAGAGGAATCAGAAAACTATAGGACAGAGAAAAATAAATTGAATTCTTGTTGAGAGCATTTGATAGCCGTAATGAAACGCTCAAAGGAAAAACTCTGCTGCATAGTCACATAGAGAAATTAAAGGATGATAAAAATAATAATAATGAATGGGGTAAGAATGAAAGACTTTGACCAAAATGAACATTTACAGGTTTTCATATCAAATGAAAATGAGCGATTTGTGGGTGAATTATACATAATGACCAAATCATAAATTAAATGTTGAAACATAACAATTATAACCGTAGTAAAAGCTTTGTTGTATTATATTCTGTTATCAAAAATTCAGATATTGGTTGGAAAAGAAATAATCTGCATATATTTACTTTCCCCATAAGAACACTGCATTCATTGAGTACATGTTGACGTTTTGCCACAATAGTAGCCATTTTTAAGGCTTTTTGGTGAAGCTTAAATATTAAAACAATTCAAAACATGACTAATAAGGCAGCAAATGTACAAATATAAAACCATTGTTTTAGCCCAAAGTATTTTAACTGATGTACAGTTTTGAGTTCCATTGTATTTACAAAAAAGCACAGAGAACAAAATGGAAACGCTTAATTTTAAAAGTCTACATTTTGCTATCTATAAGTAACCTATCAGCTTAGTACATCTTAACTTATTTTTAAAAACACTAACCCTGCCACCTTAGTACTGAAGTTGTACTACTGTGCCTGTAGTTGCATACAAATAAAAGTTTGTGTAGATACAGTTGCAAAATTATAGTTCGTAAAAAGTGAAATACTGAAAAAGTGTAATGCGCAAAATATCTTCTTTTTATATTTTATATATTTAATAGGCTTTTTTCCACAAAACCTTATAGTTGCACTGAATGTCACTACAATGAACAAACTGTTTCTTTGTCACACATTTTTATGTGGGCTGCACTTGCAAATACAGCCTGAGCATTTCGCTGTAGATGGAGCCTATTTTCAGCGCATTCGAGTATAATAATAGCACTAATGGGTTTTGTTTTAGAGTACAAGCGTGTGTTGTGTATTCGGTTTTGCAGCATCTTTTCGTAGGTGGTTGTGTGCTCATTTTAATAGCGCCTTATTCTGATGAAGCCTTTAAGTTATGAAGACACAGCAGCTAAAAGCCCACTGTACTCATCATATTTTATACCAGAGTGTCAGCAGACAAACTTGTTTTTGTCACCCCACAGCGATGATTACTCCCTTAGCTGCTGATGTCATTCTGTTGCGTCTTAACTCACATTTTCTTCTCCCTCATTTGTTCTCTCTCTCTTTGTCTCCAGAAGACTGTCTTTTCTTCCAGTTGTTCTCTTCTATATGCAGGCGGTGGTCCCCTTGACTCATGACCTTCCAGAAAATTATGGACCTTAACACAGGGAAGTATTTTTGTTTAATCAGCAGGCATGTGCGCTAGTGGAGGATTTTAAAGGAGCAAAGGCCGCCCCCAGGTGAACAGAACTGTATTAATGCCCTGTAGGCAGCCACACGCATCTCCAGTTTTCTGTTTATTTCATCTCAGCTGGTTCACACATTTCCACAATACTGTCCTTTCAGATCTCATGCATAAAAAAAAAAAAAATCACATATTTAATAGATTAGGACAAAGGCCCACAGGATGAATCAAATAAACAATTGCAAATTCACCATGATTTATCAAACAAAAATCAAAAACAGTCATTAATCCCATCCGGACACGACTGTCTCCATACCAAAAAACAAAAGAAAAAATCCCTCACACGGTGGAGTCTTGTGAAAAGGGTGCAGAGCTGCTGAACATGTGGTGGTGTCTAATCACACAGCACTGTTATCCCATTAAAAACCGATGCTGTAATTTCATTTATGAGGCAGAACAGCAGTCGTCCTCCTTAGCAGGAAACAAATGAGATAAATATCTGTTTATCTCTACACTCTGACATGAAGTATATTAAGCAACGAATTAAATCCATTAAATCTGTTAATTTGAGTGTGTGCATGGGTGTGAAAGTCACTTTGGCAGATATTCGATCAGGAAGGGAAAGATGAGTGAAAATGCCCCCCCCTTAATAACAGTGTGCTGCTAAACTGTAACGTATTTCATTTAGAGGATATTATAAAATGAAGAAAACTGACACATTTGCTAATTTGTAGGTAAAAAGGGTTATAGGATGCTCTTACTTCAGTAAATGTATTTCCAATCTGATTTTTGCATAATATGTTTAATAAGTCTCAACTTTTTTAAAAGGTGTAATTTATGTAATATGCATTTAAAATAAATATGTTTAGAATTATGTTACATTTGATGATTCAATATGACCAATATGTGATATATATAATATATACTAATGATGTTTGAAATGTAAAATTGAAATAATATTGAACAGTCCCAAGGATGGCATTACAAGGTTGTCATTTTCATTACACGTGACCAATATATAGCTACTAAAACATAACATATAATATTTAAATAATGCAATAATCATTATCAAAACATTAGAAAATGCAACACAAAACACCCCATTGTGCATTAATGATAACAAAATTAGATTAAACTGTTTTGTTTTTATAAAATATAATCATGTCATGTTGGGCTTGGAATTCTAAGGCAGATGCTGAAACATGATATGGATCCATATACGGAAGTTTATTAAAGTTAAGAGGCAGAGACAAGTCAAGGAGTTCAGGCAGTGGTTTGTTAACAGAGAGGCAGTCCGATCTGGCGTCACACACAGGGAAGATATGAGAGGCAGAAACGATAAGACAGGTAATTGGTCCAAACAGAAACACAAACATCAGTCCAATAAATGTACCAAATCCAAAGGGAAATCTGGGAGATCTTGAGTCAGAAAACAGGCAGAATCATACACAGAGGTCAGGCAGATAATCAGAGAATAGCGCTTGGTTAGGCAGGTAAACTGGCAATACTTTGCAGTGAGCTGTAAACTGGTCTCTGGCTTTATGCTGGGCATGCAGGAAATGAGTGGCGTGCCATTACAGAATCCCCTTCCCTAGGAGCGACTCCTGGAGCTCTACTAGGACGTCCCCGTGGTTGTGGTGCTGGAAGGTCGGGTCTGGCTTGGTGAAACTCCTCGGTGAGGGACGGATCCAAGATGTCTTTGGCGGCTACCCAGGTTCTCTCCTCAGGCCCATAGCCTTCCCAGTCCACCAGTTATTGGAGCTGACCCCTTCGTCTCCTGCCTGGTTGAAGTAGCCCAGATGGAAGTTCTTTGGGGGTCTTGGATTGAGCACACACTTGACAGGACTTGAATCTCTCCTTCAAAGCGTTGAATGCATGGTTTGCCTCTCAATTCCAAAGGAGTTTCTTGGGTTTGCCTTTGAGTAGAAAGGTTAGAGGTGTGGCCACAGAGCTGTAATCTCGGATGACCCATCTGTAGAAGTTGGCAAAACCCAAAAACCTTTGTAACTCCTTAACGGATGTGGGTTGAGGCCATTCTGTTACTGCCTGTACCTTGGTTATGTCCATCTTGACGCCTTGGTGACTAATGTGATAGCCCAGGAAAGAGGTTGTGTGGACACAATTTTCACAATTTTCTGCCTTTACATATAGTTGATTCTCTAGCAGTCTTGATAGAACGGTCTTGACATGGATGATAGGTTCTTGCTCAGATGTTGAATAAATGAGGATGTCATCAATGTAAGCAATAACGTACTTGTGTAGAATGTCCTTAAAGATCTCATTGATGAATGACTGGAATACAGCTGGAGTGTTAGCAAGACCATATGGCATCACCTGATACTCATAGTGCCCCCTAGTGGTAAGAAAGGCCGTTTTCCATTCATTTGCTTCTTTAACCCTGTAAGACCCAAATTTAGAAAAACATGAGCAAAAATTTTTTTGACCTCTCAGATATTGTTTTAGTAGGCCTCTGATGTAGGAATAAAAGATTTTTCAAATTTTTTACTTTTTAGAAAGTTTTTATGGAAATGTTGTAATATTGCAATGTTGGGCCTAGTTGTGAGCAGAATTTCTGTATTTGTACTCACTTTGCCTGAACTGGTATACAGAACATTTACACATTCAGTTGCAGGGTTGTTCACTTATTTAGCCCCATAGCAGTGTATATCATAAGTAATAATCACACAACAATCATATTTTTTATGAATAAGCATTTATTAATAAAAATATTTAGAAAAAATATTTGGTCACATTCAGTGTGGTTTGAATGAATTCTGTGTTTACTTGCAGTGATAGTCCCTAAGACAATTCTGTTCATTTAAGAAGCACAGATGAACATTGCACTTGCTTCACAGTGTGTTTGTGTATCCATTATTGCAATGTCTGCAGCTCTCTTTGTCTTTGCTGGGAAATGTGCAATCGTATCTTTGCATATATCCAGTGGGGGGTGGTCCGATGACTTCTTGGCTGGGGTACTCATATGATGAGGATGGTTTCTTCTGAGGATCCAAAAGGCTCCCTGATGTCACCGTCTTTCCTAAAGATGGTCGCCCTCTCTTGGGTGATGTGTTGTGTGTGTTCACCAGGATGAGAGAGGATGCAAGTTGTGCCTGAAAC
>JAUMHP010000070.1:12203375-12213707 GCA_032361065.1 Enteromius trimaculatus
TATATGGACATACAAGTGATGATTAAATATCTGAATCTGTATTTTTGGGTTGTTATTCTCCACTAAAATACTAAAATAATTGTAAGTATTAACCTGTAATATATATATATTATGACTATGATTATGAACACAATTTTGGACCCCAGTTGACTCCAGTCACACACAGCATTGAACTTAAATGGAACTGCTTTCACCTTCAGCACAGGTCTGGCTAAGAATAGCCGACAGGGGTTGGTTGATTGACTTTCTCTGTGAAGGGTAATTGATTGGCGGGGATTACGTGGAAAGCTTGGCCCTTGATAAAGCGAGAGGGGAACCGTAGCTGAGCAGCCAAGTGATTTGTCCTGTCCATACATGTCCCTGTCTCACTTCATTACCGTATGGCTCTTGCCTCCTCCTCAGCCCAGCACAGCACGGGGGTATTTGTAACATCCTGCTGCACTCATTGCTTTCTCTCTTGATTAAAAAGTACCTACTTCACTTTTCTTGGTCCTTTCCATCCCAGACTGAGATGTAAGGCTGGAGGGGGAACAGCAGCAGAGGAGCCTGTGGATAAATATTTATTTAATAGCTGCCAAACGCTCGCTTTTATTGTCGGTCACTGCTGAGATGGGCAGAGGGAAAAAGACTCCTTTATGAGGCAATCAGACAAAACGGGGCTCATAAATCACATGCCGACCAGCAAACTGCAATGTATCAATGAAGGGGTCATTGAGGTAATGACATAGACTGAGAAAACTTTCCCAGCATGAAAAAAATCACATACAATTACATTTAATGCTTTACTTTGTTATTTTAGGAAATTACAAGAGCTCTTAGCACAAATGTGCTATAGAGGAACGGAGATTATGTGTATTAAAGTGGCCTGTTTCAACATGCTTTAAAATGAATTCCTTTCTTTTTTCTTTAGGCACGTTATGGAAGGAGGAAAGGACTTGTTGCTTCCAAGTTTTCAAATTTGAAAGAGCAGCTTTGAAGCTCCTTTTTTGGTTTAATATTTGTTAAAAATTAAATTAAAGAGTAACAAATAAAGACTTCACCATTTTATTGAATGAATCACATAAAGACATCTATATATTTTATAAGATATATAAGACTCAATGAGTGTAATACTGTGGCATGTAAAAAAAAATATGTAAATTTAACATATATTTATAATTTAATCAGAATTAGATCAGAAGCTGTGGGAGTTTTGGACAGCTGTCAGTGTATTTTGTGTAAATGTATTATGTTCTTGCTTAATAGCTCACTGACTTACTTGGTAGTTTGTTTGTTAGTTTTTTTTAGCAATTAATTTTAAATTGCTGTAAACATACAGTGCATCTCTTGCCATAAAAACTATACACCAGTCTGTAGATGCCAATCACTTGAAGCTTTTTATTGAGAGAGACCAAAAACATCCTCGAAACATGGCCCAGATTTGTGCTATATTTACTCAAGCTAGATGGAATTCCACATTTGCTGAAAATCTCACGAGTTGCTTTTCACTCTCTTGAGACGCCAACAACTTTTGCCGGTAGATTGCAGTAGGTTTGTCCTTGTGTGTTCATGTACGTGTGTGATGAACGTGGTGTAAAGTTTGTTCATACAGTTGGGGTGATGGCTGGGATTTAAGAATCTTGAGAGAATACACCTACAATTACAGTTTTCCCTAACAACCTGTTGGAAATGCAAAATCGCTGTGCCAAAAACAGAACATTATGAGATTCCCCCAGTGGTGTCTGAAACATTTGATTCATCTGCATATTAGTGTGAAGAAATATACTGCATATACTCAAGTCACCATTTAGATTAAAACTACTCCATTTTAGCAGAAATCTGTTGAATAGTTGTGTGCCAGTAAATGCAGATGCTGACAACTATGCGAGTGTTTGCGTTAAATATGTGAGAAAACTTTGCTTTCTATGTGCGCATGTTGCTTTACATGTTTATTCTTAGCTTGTGTCTAATGGCCCAGTCACTACCTCAACTTTAGCTTGACGTATAAACATAGGCTTTTTTCCACAATAATGGCTAAAGCTTTTAAAGAAAATAGACGGACATCAGATCACTGAGCTGCATACGGTATGTAGCTTAAATGCTACACAACAGAAGCTAGCATTATATCAATCAAATATTGACTGAAGACCAGGATTAGACACTTGCTGTATTTTAAAATAAAATCTAAAGGGCGAAAGTAACAACATCTCTAAGGTGTAATAGGTGTGAGGGTTAAAGGTCGAAGGGTGGTTTATATCGCTTCGCTTATTTGCATGCTATTCATGTGAGCCTCTATGTTTAGCATATTTAGCATACAGTATATTTCACTGTATTGAGAAAAAAAAAATCCTGTTACACATTGATTACATGCTGTCTGTGCTAGCATTACAGTCAGGCTAGCCATAGTGCTGACAGTACAGACCATACAGTTAAGGGCAACTCATTAGCGATTATTTTACTGCTTTGGTTAAAGTTATAAAAAGGTCAGGGGCCTTATGTACTGTATGCACAAAATGAGCATTGCAAAAGGCCTCTGACCTTTAGATAACTTTATCCAAACCAGTCAAAACATGAATCACTAATAGGCTGCTGTTAACTGCGTGGTCTGTAATTTTAGCATTACAGCCAGTCTATAATTGATTATAATTTTAGCACGCATATCAGTGGGTTAGTGATTTTTTTCCCCACACACATTTTATGCAATACACTACTGTACATCTAGAATAAGTTAAACACTTAAATCAGAAGTAATCATCATCTGGAGGCTGTGACGTTAAAATAATTTTATGTAGCAAATTGAAACGGTGTTAAAAATAAAGCTCTATGTTGTATATAAGACTTTTCCTGTGGCGCTTTACAGCGGAAGAGTGGTTTAATGACTACAAGCCATTAAACACTCCTTCCTGAAGGCCATATGCTTGGGATTGTGCTTTAAATTGCAGAAATTACTTTTTTTGGTAAAAAAAAAAAGCTTGGTTAAATATAGAAAAATCAGTGCTCTGACTAATAGAGAGTAAAGTGAAATCTATACTAATTTTTTACATATGGTCTCCCAGATGAAATATAGTTGCTAATGGCCATCATTGTTATGAGGAGCCCAAGCTTATTACTGTAGCTATTAAGTGTCGACAGCTAAATTTAAGTTCTGGTAATATATCTACCTAGTTTTGAAGGATTAAATCTTAATTGTCAGCTGCTTATAAATAACAGTCACACTTTAGTTTGGGGACCAATTTTCACTATAAGTTAACTGTTTAATATACATTTTGCCTCAGTAAACTCCTAATTTGTTGCTTATTATTAATTAGTTGGAAAGTTTATTTGGTGAAGGATTAAGATATCTAAAATTTGTTATGCAGAATGAGATATTAATATATGGTTTGTAAGAACTAATAAGGGATGTTTTAACATAGTTTCGGGAATCAGTATCAGCACAGCCGGTACCCATTGACGCTCATTAGTATTATCGCCCACTAGCCTATTAATTATTCCTAATTTATTGTATCCACCTCAGCATAAATACCACCGTCTCACTCTTCTCGGTATCTAGTTACGCATGATCCCGCCTTCCTCCCCTTCTCCGCCTTTTTTCTTCGCACCTTCAAGGGGGGCGAACGGGACCGAGCCTCGCTCCGAGCTCTGCCCTCGCTAGGGTTACTAGCAGCAGGGCTCGGGGTCCACCGAGGTCCCGGCTCGCTCCCCGGACAGCACGCTAAATTTGCTTATTTATTTTAATGAAGAAGTGCGAATTCGTGAAAGAGCCAATTTGCTACTGGAAAATTGTTCACAAAATAAAATAAAAAAAGAAAATGTGTATTTAAAATACAGTTACTGATTTTAATGTTGATGTTTCTTGTTATGATTTTAAATCTGTATTTAACCTTAAACGATTATGGTGGCTGTATTATAATCTCAATTCAAGAGATGAAGGGTTTTGAAAGTATGACAGTAGTTAGTGTTGAGTACTGCTACCTGTTGGAAATGTTTGAAAATGATTGATTAATGGTTGAAAACATTTATAAGACATTTAGAAAAGTAATCAAATGTAATTAGTTACATTACTTAAGTAACTAAAATAGTTACTTATTACATAAACCAGCTTTTTTTATTATCTGCAGAATGCATATTAATCGAGACAGAAGAATCTGAAAGCGAAAAATGAAAACTCTTCAGGTGGAAGTTGCCCTAGTGTCAGGTTATTATTATTTTCTTCATTTTTAGCAGAAAGGATTACAGCTTTAAACCCACATTGGTGCCGATTTAGACTCGATTTTCATGGAAGTTTGATGTCATTCAGACCTGCAGCGTGTGTGATGTCAGACGGCTTCAGACAGACTTTAAAACTCCTGCACCTGAATCATTCTCTCCTGGGAGCTGGAGGCGGCCTATCGGAGGGTATAACAGATGTACGCTTACACACACACACGCAGAAACACAAGAGTGAGTGATAGCACGGCATTAGGCAGAGTAAAGAGACATAACACAAGCTGGATTTGCATACTGAGATGTTTGTGCGGGCCTTTGGGAGCTCTTCTCCATTTAAAGTTGGTTGTTGCCAGGCAGCCAATATACGGTGGTCTAATGGAGAGTGTTGATTGGGGGTTGAACTGCTCATGCGATAAAAAGTCTTTGGATTACTCATGAACCATTTGTGTACAATTCAGTATATGCTATGAATGGCTCATGTTTTATTTGCTTTAACTATCACATTCTTTTTGGTATCTCTGTGATAACGTTACTTTAGTTGAAGCTTTAGTGGTGAAGCTAAGATATTAATCTATAGATATTATTATACACATGGTTTTAACTTGATAATGCTTTATAAAAATGGCAACTTTGGGGTTTTTAATACTAAATTAATACATTTTCACTTGATAAAGATTGCCTGACTGGTGTATTGTGTTCAGATACTCCTGCAAATGTATTTATTTGTTTTTACTGGGGTCAAACTGGCCTTAGACACACACAACAGTGCTTGAACAGATATAAAAGCTTCAGTAATGTCTGCCTAGTGTTTTGACTGGGTCAGAGGAGAACATTGAAATATTCTGAAGGGGAAAGTAAAATTTTAAAAGGATAGTTCACTCAAAAATTGCATTCTTCTGAGAAACACAAGAGAGATACAAATTTTTTTTTGCACATTCCCTTTAATCTTGAAAATAAATTACCATTATTTTAATTATGTCCAATCATAAAAGCAGAAATGTCAGTCTCAACAGAAGATGAGGGTTAATACCTGAGTGACACTTTCATAATTTTGTATCGCAAGACAGCTTACAGGATATTCACTGCATTTATCTGATCAATATTTATTTTGAGGTGGTGAAAATGATCAGCCGGGTTTAATATTTTATATTATATAGACTCTGAGTTGGATGTTGTCTTTTAATCTTTAAATCTTTGATGATATTTCTTTTGAATGCTGGAAGACCAGACAGGATGCATTTAAAAATAACTCTGTCATGAATCCTACAGACTCCTGTGTAAACACCATAAACAACATATCAAATGATTCCAGCTGGGTACCAATCAAAGATTTTATTTTATTTATTTCCATATATCGGGGAAAGCACAGAATCAAGGTAGTCTTTTATTGAGTGTTTTGATGAAAAATCACAAAAGCACAAATGTAGGTCGATTCTAATCATCAAACCATCATTATTGTGCAGTGTGTGTTTGTGTACACACACACACACGCATCTTAACCTGTGAAAATTCACCTGAGTTATTCATATCTGGGGTCTCTGAGACTCCAAACATAAATGATGTAACATATTTCATGTTGTTTAGTTGATATGTGTTCAAGTTCATTTTGTTTACAAGAGAGAAAAAAATTATGCATTTATTATATTAGTATTTTTATAAAAATATTAAATATTTTTGACCTATTCAAATTTCTTGAGGTCTCTTGAGAATCAAAACAGAACATGAAACAAGATACTTTTTTTTGTTACTGTCATGTTATATAGTAGCTTTAAATATCTAAATATTTACTATATCTGCTGTAGAGATAAAAACTTTATTTTTAATTAATCAAGACATGTTACTATAAATCTTTCATATGAGGATTTTAATTTCTGCAGCCATTTTATCCAGTATTACGCCATTTCTGTTCACCTTTTCAGTGCTGCCAATATTCTCTTCATTCATTATATTTTTATATTTTGTGTGAAATGTGGTTTAAAATCATTATCACATTTCTATCCACAAACTCGAAGGAGGCTTGAAAAGCTGCTTATGCAATTTTTGTGTGTTCGTCCTTGCTTATGGTATTTTTCTGTTGCAATTTTACTCAGATAACCCGGCGAACAGCCAGTGAGCTATCAAAGATTATTCCCAAAGCAATAAGCTTTATCTGCTCACCAAAAAAACAGATTACAAAAGCCTGTAAATGCTTCATCACAGCTTATCACGCAAACATTGTACAGATCACAGCCATCGATTCTAATGGAAAGACACTTGGAGAGGCCGAACTGGAGAGCAGAAGACGTCGATACGAGCAGGAGGAAGTAATTAAAACAGGTAATCCCTGATGGCACAAGGTGTTGATTCTTGCTTGTGCATGAATCTGCGGTTTTCACTTAGCTATATTTAGCAGCGTCTGATTGTTTTTGAGGTTGTGGGACACTGCTGGCATCCGTTGTATCCGTCTCTGCCCGGACATTACATTTCTAATTTATGTTTTGGCCTACAGAGACAGACTGAAAGTATTTATTAATTTGTGAGCTTTGCAAATGAAATTCTCCATAACACTGTGTCTAAATCATCTGTGACCTCTTCTGGAGTGTACGGAAACTTAGTCTTTGGCATCTGCACATAAAACATGAAGACATTTTTTGCCGATCACATTTAAGAACGCATCTTAATGCAATAATTCACCACAAAAATAAAAATGTATAATGCTTTTGACTTTTTCTTCATTGGAACTGAAGAGAAGATGTTTCGTTTTTTATTAATATAATGAAAGTAAGTGGGGATCCAAAACAACATGTTGACCCATTGACTGCAATTGTATGGTAGAGAAGTCATTTTCCTTGTGCCTTTATGTTTTAGTTGTTTTGTGCTATTCAGTAGACTATTTGTGCTATGAATGCTGCATTTTGAGACATTAAAGGCCTCATTTATGTATCCAAGTATCTAAGAAAAATTCTATTTATTATATACAGTAGTACATCTAAAAAAGTAAGCCTTTTTAATGTCGCAAGCTAATTTGTTGGATGCTGTAACAGTCCTTTACAATTGAGAATTTTGGTTTATTTGAGTAATTAATGAAGACATAAAGGTGAAAGCTGTGTCTTTTCTCTGTTTAATTCACATCTCTGGCTTTTGAGACGGCTGGCATCAAAAGACTCATGATTCTCTATCTCATCGTATCATCCTCCAGTCAATGACCTCCGTGAAATAGTTCTTTGCTTTGACATTTGCAGATTATGTTTTGTATCACTACAAAAAAATCAAGCCAGTAGATTATCATGCCCAAGGCTATCTAGCTCTGCAAACTAAAATAGATATAGAAATCTTCCAGTGCAAGGTTACATCTGCTCCACAGAAGCTCAGTTTCATTATAACCCATGATGGCACTGGGTCGTTCACCCGTTTTTTTGTTGAGATGGAAAAGCTCCACTGCTATGTTCAGAGCTGCATGTCAGATAAGTTCAGTGTTAATTCCAAATGAGAAATTATAAGTAAAAGAGAGAGGGAAGAAAAGGTTGGGTGTTGGGAACTGAAAGAGCTCATTATAAGTTCAGTTATTGCTCCTCAGCCCTCCGCTTGAGCTTTAAAACCCTCAGACTCTCCTTTTGTGCTCCGTCAGCAGCTTCTTTATATGAGAGTCGTGTGTGTTGGCTTCATGGAAGACTTATCGTGAAGGAATTTTGTGAACAGACAGTAAAATATCTTTGATGTTGGATATGCACGCTTCCCTAAAACCATAAAAGTGTGTTAAGATGAGAGAGGAGAGTCCCGAGAGATAGAGACAGAGAGAAATTAGAGCATGGAGAGATAAGCCTTGGGTAAGAGCTGGACTTTATTGGTGAGAAAAGCGCTGTAGTAACTGAAGAGCGGGAGAAGGTCATCCCTCAGATCCGCCACTCCTTACGGTTAATCCGCATGGACTCATACCGATGTTCAAAACATTCTGCATCCAAGGTCATTTCTGACAGATTTAGCAATTATCATTGTATCTTCCCCTCCTCTTGGAATTAAACTCATACATATGAAGTAATACGCTGCAACCCAGACTCAGGTGTCAAAAGAACAAAAAGAAAGGGAAGTGAGTAAACTGGAGGAAACTGAAGAGGAAAAACGGGGGGGGGGGGGGAAAGCAGCAAATAAATGAGGAAATGAAAGGGAAATGGGGAATAGAGGAGGAGAATTTGAGAAAATAAAAAAAATGCAATGACACAGGATAAAAAAAAAAGTGAAAAGGAAAAGAAAAGGATAAGAAATTAAATAAAACCAAATATAACTAAAACATGGTTAAACAATCTTAAAAATAAAGGTTCCATAAAAGATGCCAGTGCCTAGAAGAAGCATTTTTGGATTCCTCTCAGTTACAGTAACAGCCCTTAAAACAAAACGTTTTTAGGAAAGGTTTCATGGATGCTAAAGGTTCTTCACTGAACAACTGATGCTTAAAAAGAAGCTTTATTTTGAAGAGTGTAACCATGGCCTAGCAGTAAGTTCATGTATCTGTGTTTCTTGAGATTTGAGTTCAAGTCTTGCTTTGCATCGTTTGCCAATACCATTTCTGTTCTTCTCCTCGTAATATCCTGTTCACTATCTGTTGTCACTACCCATAAAAGTTGCAAACCAATAAACATCAGCGAGTGATATAGTCTGGAGCAGTCAGGGCCCACAGTATTTAAGAGAAAGTGATTGATGAGATTTTAATTGTGTGCGCACACATGCATGAGAGCAAATGAGCATGCTTGTATCTCATTATTAAAGACATCATTTTTCAAAGGTCTCATATTGATTACTGTCGTGTGATTTAATTGTGGCTGTAAAATATGATGCATAATGTCGGAAACGGATGGCTGACTTCACCAGACTCTCATAATTCATCCGTATGTGTCATTTTAATGAAGCGGCAATTCTTCACCAGCTTGGCATTGTTAAAGAGACTTATTTGTACCTATAATTTGGGTGTAGGAATATTACTCTTTCCTGAGGAGAATGTGTCCTGCTACCTGCTGCACAGATGGCTGATCACTTCTCTTTCATTATCTCTTCTGCCCTTAAAAAAGCCATAACACAATTACAGAAAGAGCAATTAGAGCCACGCTGTCAACATTAAGAAGCTGAAGGTCGTAATTACTGCTGTGAAATTTGTGATGGCTTGGGTGGCACCAGCTTTCCCCCGCTTCTGCGTTTTTATTCCCTTAACATCTAAATGTGTAACTTCAGTTTGATAAGCTGTTGAGTCAAACGAGTTTACGATTTTAGACACCTTAAAATGTGGGAGTTTTGAACTGGTTTAATTAACTGACTCAAAATCTGAAATATTTTTTAATCTGAATATAAGTCAACCTGACACATTACAGTAACTGTTCCAGGTTGCCATGTTTTCATTGTGCATCAGTATTTAAAATGTCATTAATTTAATTCATTATTTAGCAAAATTGAAAAAAATTGACGAATAATAATGTAAAAATCATACATATAAATATATATCCCAGAATTTCAAATTATTTATGGTTTAAAGTCTGCGTGAACCAGAAGTTTGCGAGCGATTTTACTTCTGTATTGTGACATACTTCCGAAAGAATCAGTTGAATGAGGAAAACAGAGGGCGTCGCTTGTTTTTTCTACTTTGAATTGATTGGATGGAGTAAAGTAGGCGTTTCATTCAGAAATGAAACTGATGTCATCAGAGAAGGTCTGTTGCTTTAGAGAGGAGGAGCATTTTCAGATGGATGAAAGATTACGAAGGCAATTTTTTTTTTTTGTGGTCTGACTTGCACAGATGAATTGTACACCACAAAAAGATCTAACAAAATATAGTAAATTTTGATTTCATAAGGACTTTAAAGTTGCGTTCAGAAAGCTGAGGTGGTATATGCAGTTTGAATGTTCATGATCTGTAGTTTGGATTTCTACTACATTATGCATTAGTGCGTGATGTTATGATCTTCCAATAATGTGTGTGTAAGGTTCGAGACACACACAATTTTCAGCCGTTCCAGACAAAAGATTGGCATTGTGAAGCAATCGTTGTGATTTCTGTAATTGTGTCTCCAACTTATTGGCCCTGTGTTGTATGGTGAGAGAGGGTCAAAAACGTCTCGGTTACGTATTGTAACCCTCGTTCCCTGAAGAAGGGAACGGAGACGTCACGTCGGAGACCGACGA
>JAUMHP010000070.1:12221359-12240178 GCA_032361065.1 Enteromius trimaculatus
TCGCTCCCTAGACAGCTCGCCAAATTTGCGCTATACATTTACTCCATTTATTACCAGGAAACGAGAACTCTTGAAATTTATAATGATGTGATTTTTTTTAGATAAAATCTGTTTATCAGATCACTTAATTGTGAGAGTGATGATAATGTCATTCCAGCAGAATGGACACTGACATGATTTTCAGAAAATAAATGTAAAGTTAAAAATCACACCTCCACCATAATCCCACTGAAGTAACGCAAAATGCACAAATGTAAACCATTTAGCCTGGATGAAATATCTGCCATACAGTCAATATGCCTGTCTCCCGTACTGTACAAATAAATTGAAGAGACAAATGATGAAACATACTGGTTGAAGGATGAGCGAGGGATTTTAAATCTGTTGCAGCTGATCAAATGAAATGGCAGAACAATCGTATTACCAGGACAAACAATCGGATTAGTGATGCTGAATGACATTTCCTCCTAAACTGATTTATGTCTGTTGTTGTCTGCGAGGCCTTTACACACACACATAGATCCGTGAGAACTCAACATAACATGACACTGACGCTCCAGCAGGTCTCTGAGAAACTGCCAGCCGTGTTTTGCAGCGCATTCATTCTGTTAAGTGATATATCGCCTATCAGGGCTAGTCATTTTTTACTGTCCTGATTACAGTAAATATGGAATAAGTGATTAAAGATGTACTGTAGGTTCATTTAAATAGATCTAATGCATCACTGTACTGGCTGTTTAATATTGCATGTTGAGTTTACATGTTCTGGGTCTCAACTAAGAGTAAATATTACTAGTTTCAGCCAGTCCATCTCCATATTTCACACTTCCATCTCATCTCTGTGCTGCCAGCTGTCTATATGTGTCAGAATGGCTGACCTGCATTCTTTTATAGACTTCATCATGTAATTGAATCTTAAAGTAGTGGTTCTAAAACTTTTCAGTTCAAGTACTTTCTTTGATGTAATCAGAACATCCAAGTACCAAAATACACTTTTTTTTTCTGAATTGAGAAAATCAATGTCTGTTACAGGTTTTCTATATTCTAAAAGTGCTTGAAACTCCTCCGTCTGACTGATACCACATTTAAAGCTGAGTCAGTCAAAAAAAGCCTTTATACTATCAAGCGCCTACATGCATGTTCAAAAATGTGGGGTCTATAAGATCTTGTAATATATTTGGATATATTTGTACAGTACAATAGGTGGCTTAATTTGTCCGCACTAACTTGTCTCGTGGCATAAATGTACCTGGGTGTGCCCTGATGTGCATCCCACAAATCTCCATCAACTGCAATATACTATCCTATCAATATGGGCAAACATTTCTAAAGAATGCTTTCAGCACCTTGTTAAATCAATGCCACATAGAATTAAAGCCGTTCAAAAGGCGAAAGGGGGTCAAACACCGTATTAGTGTTCATAATAATCCTTTAGGTGAGTGTATATATAGGTATATATAGCTAATTTATTTCTAATTGTATAATTAACAAAATCTATTGTTCACAAAGACTGCATTTGATTAAAACATTATATTGTGAAATATATTATTAAAATTATAGTTTTAATAATGACTTTTTTTAACAATAATGCATCATAAAAGCATTAAAAATAAAAGCATTTTTTTGTTGTCCTAAACCCTTGAATGTTTTTTTTTGTTGTTGTTTTTTTTTTTTTTTTACATTTTATAATCCCTTCTTCTACTAAATTTTCCTTGGCACTTTGGTTGCCTTTGGATTGCTCACTTAGGGTACTAAAGTGCCGTTTTCTGTCCCTGAAATCATGTATTGGTAAAATCTCTGTACAGTACATCCGACTAGACGCACAGCCCTTAAACAGCCTCTTTGGTGACTGTATTCGACTGTGCAATTTCCCACTAAGGTCTGATTTATTCTGTCTCTCCCTCATCACAGCCCCCTAACAAACCCCCTTTGGTTGTGTTCGCCGTAACCTGTCTGTCCTCTGCTTTGCTCATGCATAGATAACCGTTCGTAAGCAAGCTCACGTTTGAAAAAGAAGTTTGACCAGCAGGGAAACGGACAAGGAGAACAAGCCTTCTCTCAGACAGCAGGCCATCGCTCGTCTCTTCTCTCTTCTCCCTCCTCTTTCTCTCTCTGTGTGGCTCTGATTGGGCGGGTGCTTTGCCGCACACGTGGTGTGATGGCTTTTGTCTCCCGAGGTAACAGAATAAAGGCAGACAGCTGGAAGCTCAGCCCAATATTCACCTGTCACACCGGGCTGCCTGTGACAGGCTCCCCTGCTGCTGCAAAGCCACCGCAGAGAAATGATGCTAAATTAGGATGCTGCTTCGCTCTGTTGTCTCTGTCAGAGATCTCTCAGAAATCTCAGATATTCTCAGCGAGCTCAGCTCGGATAACAACTTACTGTATCACATCTCTTAATATTGCGGTAGTATAGTCTCCGCAGGTCCGCACGCACTGTTAGCGCTTGGCCCTGTAATAATAGGGATTCGGCCTGAATGACAGTATCTGTAATTGTATTTGTGGGACAGGCGTAATTGGCCCAGGGTCACGTTTAACTTGGCACTGTTAGTGCTCGTGGCGTTTCCATAATGAATATGCAGAATCACTTGAAAGGACAAGAGAGATAGCATTCTCTCTTAATGGATCCATTTTTAAAGCAAAGATCAGGCTATCAGCGAAGAATACAGAGGCATTATGTTTTATTGACGGTGGCCGTTGTTGGCGGGCGTGTTTGGCAAAGCGAGTGCGAGCGAATGAAGGTGAGGGAGAAAGGAAATGAGAAAAAGAGAGCAAGAGAAAGGCGCAGAGAGGGTTGCGGGATGTTTGTAAGAGAATTGATTTTGCTCATACATTTTCGCCGATAACAAGGAAACAGACCAGGAACCCAACTAATAAGCTATTAGAGTGGATGCTCCTCCAAGGGCAGTGCTCGGGTTTGAGGGGGTTTTAAAACAAGGATGTGTTAATTAGAGGGTTACACAGAGAAAAATAGAAGCTTCTATCCCTCATTTACACATGGCAGAACCGTTTCAGTGCTACTTGCAATTTCTTTTTCCATTAATTTGATTTCCTAATAGAACAAGGTTTCGATGGTATACTAACAAAGATATGAATTTATCATGCAGATTTTGTAACACTGCATCATATTAAATATGTAGTGCGTTTTAAGGAGTAGTTGAAAAGGGATTTTGACAAATAGTAGATTGCTAGAACTTACATGAGTTTGATGAATAATATATTTCGCGAACAATGTCAATTCAGAATCAACTAATTTGTATCCGTGAGAGTAGTGGTTCCTGAAAGAATTTTGTTCCTAACTCATAACTCACTTATAAAGACTTGTTTTGTTTCTAAATATATTTTTGTTTCAACAAATCTGTTGGGTGAATGATTCACGATTCACATGTAAACTGTCGCTTGTTTCATTCCTGTAAGAATCATTGTTCTGAATTGTCCTCTGTGTATTGGTTGACTGAATAATTCTTTGGCTTTTGTTCTTGAATGAACAAAAAATTAACTAAATTAACTACAAATCTATGGTGTGAATGACTCAGTGATTCACATGTAGAGATAACCACTTGTCCTATTCCTGAATGAATCTGTGTTTTGAACGAATCTGTTGTGTGAATGATTCTAACTCACTTATAAATACTTGTTTTGTTCCTAAATAAAATGTTTTTCTAAAAATCTGTTAAGTGAATGTGGTATGATTCACATATGTAGACTGTCCCTTGTATTGTTCATGAATGAACCTTTGTTTTCAACGAATCCGTTGAGTGAATGAATCAATTACTCACTCACCTCACAACTTAATAACAAAAATAGCAAAATAGCCATTGAAACACCTCAGTGATGTTGGATTATGTACTGTATCAGCATTGTTGTAAACAACTGGGTTTATCATGAATTATTAATTAGACAATGATGGTTAAGTTCAGCTTGAAAATTTGTATTTTGTAGTTGTTTTTACGAATGCCAGCCTGTGGTCACTATTAACAGCTGTTTTTTAAAAATTTTTAAGAAGGGTTTTTTTTTTTTTGGCTATGCAGCATAGAAATTTGGAACAGCAGGAATAAATGTCAGAATTTTCATTTTACGTGAACTTTCCCTTTAATGTATCACATTTTCATGCCAATAGGTCTGTCTGCTCAAAGTCTTTTTTTCCTGTCTTCAATCCATCTTCATCTCTCTACAGACCTGCTTTAATTTCGCCTCGTTTTCTGTTGCTCCATCACTCTCTTTGTCACTCTTCCCTTTCTCATCCTGTCACATTTGTTCCATTCTCAGGTTCCCTCTTTATTTTCTCGTCTCCCTGGCACACACATCCTCTCCATCTCTGTCTCTCTTTTTGTCCTCTTTTTTTCTTCTCCGTCACCTTCACTGCTCCCTTTCACAATCTTTTTGCGACTCTCTGATGTATTTTTCCTGCTTATTCAGATTTAACATTCCACTCTTCCTTCACCCCGTCATTTTTTTTAAACTCCTGGCAGTGTTCTGTTGCAGAGGCAGTCAGCGTGTGCTGCGTTTAAAGATGAAGACACACGGCATATTCACTCTCACCCTGATGCATTTCTGAACATCAACTCACAGCTCACCCTGTTCTTAGATGAGAAACAGCCAATCGATAGGAAAACCAATCAGCTGCTTGGTTACAGACAGGACTGGACGTTTTATTAATGAATATAATGCATGGCCAATAGAGAGAGTAATCAAAAGAGATGTTTTGTGAGTATCATCCTTTTCTGAATCAGTGAAACACATGAAAATTCAATTTTTAATAAAATCATTTTAATTTTACTTGTCACTGATCCAAAAAAGCTGGTTCATTACTGTTCTGCTAAACCAGGTTTGTAATTATATTTGTAAAGCTTGCTATTTGAGCCATTTTATTAAGGCTTTTATGATTATGAAGTTATTTCTATAAATCCTCTTGACTTTCCCCTGACTTTTCTGAAACTCTAAGACAAACCTCCTTGCGTGACACTAAACTAAATTAAACCAGCTAAACGAGGTTAACAAGAAGATTTTGTGTCCAAAAAGTTACCAGCTTAAGGCCAGCCGGCATGGCCAAGCTAGGAGACCAACTAAAATCAGCATATAAACTGTTCTTTTTAGCATTTTAAAACATTATTATGACGGATGTTGCAGTGAGTTCATCCTCTAAAAAAGCTTTCCAGCTCACATTGTTATTTCAGTGATTTAATGCATCAGTTATTAAAATAAATAAATAAACTAATACCTATTTTTACACTGAGCTGAATGACATCCTGTCCTTCTAAGGCCAATATTTGTACAAAGAAAGTACATGACATAATAATTCAGCATGAGCTGCTGCAGTAAAAAAAAAAGAAAAGATCTGGTTTTAATCGGGAACCCAATTTAGAGGTGATAAAAAAGCAAGGTTTTCAGTCAGATCTGTGCTCCATTCAGAATTGATTTATTTTTTAAATTCCAGTTCAGTTCCTGAATTTCAATTAAGCCTGAGAGCAGGATGTAGTCATTTTAAAGTCTGAATTTTGATTTAATGAAGTAGTATTAAAATAAACCAAATTTCAAAGCAATTCATGTAACTACAATACAGTATGTCCAAGTAAGGTTTGTAAAGACAAGGGAAGTCTGGGAGCTGTACATATTGTACATGTGTTGTCCGTTGCACTCAAATCACTTTTGGTTGGAGCAAGATAATGATGTAGCTTTTGTACAGCATAACTTTTAACTGTACTTCTACCAAATCATTCAAATTCATTCAACCTGTAAAGATCCTGTAAACTATTCTATTGTAATTGTACAATAGTAGAATATTTGTGCATGCAACACTACTAGTTTTATTATAAATGAAAAAAGTCAACTAAAAGTCAACGAAGTCATACAGTTTTTGTTTAAAGTCTTTGACTTAAATGCATAGTTTAAATGATTGCTTGACAACCTTCATCTAAATGCTTAGTTTAAAAGTTTTTAGGCCCTTACAGACTATAATAGATAGAGAGAGAGATTACAATTCTAATTAAATTCAAATTATGATATCTATATTCATACTAAATGAACATCCCTGATGTAATAAAACAAAGAGACTAATTTCGAAACATTAACCTAATTAGCAGTTCTGTCACAACCTGGAAATGATTTAGCAGTGGGGCACCACACCAGTGTTTAGCTTTCAAACAGCTGATATGTCATAATTTTAATGCTTGTAATGACGATATAAACACACAGATTCGCTTGGGCTCAATAATCAAACTTAATTAGCCAATTCCATCATTGTGTGAAAAAGTCGACATCTCCCACCCAGCACACGTTTCTCAAGGAACGCTCCTTCAGTCAGCTGTCAGGTGTGAGAAAAGAAATGTATCAAACACAAACAGTGTTTGAAAGAACATAAATCAAACAGGCTGTGCAATAAGGTGGAACCGTCTCGGCTCAGGAGTTGTTGCTGGGTGTCAGTTCACGTCCAATAGAAGCGAGACTGCCTGGTGACATGTCGGGTTTATGTGAAGGTGGCTGGTGAGTCTTCTCTGAAAGGTTTTGGCTGTTTCAGTAGTGATTGACCAGGATTCATTGTTCTGTCAGCATTCACGCACTTCTACTGCTGGCAGTACCTGTGGATACTCTGCTGCATTGCTTTTATCGGCTGTCTCTCGTTCGACATGGTCACAGCCTCCAATGGCTTAGTAACCAAAAGACTCACACCAGAATGTCTGATTGTGTATGCATTAAAACAGCTTGCAGACAGCTGAAAGATACTGGACAGCCAGCATGGGAAATCCAGACAGGAGAATCTGATTAAGTTGTCTGGCTATCCGGAGACACCACACACACACATACCTTTTGCATACACAAACATTTGCATGCGTATGCTGACCGCTACATGACCTGTATTCTTGCGGATGTCAAGATTTGACTTGAAAGTCCATCCTGGAAAGTGTTATATAAAACACTGGAAGCCAAAGCTTCTTATATAAGAATGTTATAATAATGTTTATACATTCTTATATCAATATATAAGAATGTTTTTAATTACTTTCTTTTTTTTTCTTACAGTTTTGTTTAAAATGCTTACAATTAAATTGGTGGGGTTTTATTTATGTTATTTAAAAATGATTTAGAATTTTGTTGAACTTGTTTTTTTGTTCTACAAAATACATGCTTGTTTAAAACTGATGTGTATGTTTTTTTTACAGCGTCACATCCCAAAATCTATGGTATGATGGGGTTTTTACATCCAACCCACTCGCTGGTAGAAAAAAAGCTGAATTTTTTGCACTTCAACATCAAATGGTTTACGGGTATATTTTCAAATCAATGAAAAAACTTGTGCTAGATGAATGTGGGGAAAATCTATCAAACTTTATTAATGTTCAAGTGTGTTACAGATGTTAAAGCAAAAGGCATTGCAGCCACTCCTATCGATAAATCTTCTACTGACAAATTACAATTCTGCAGCATTTTTCCACTATGTTTTTTTGATCAGGACCTCCTAGGCAACATTCAGGATGGGTGTAATTGAACTGAAATCTGAACTGGCAGTTAAATATTCATTCATTACTGACACAGTATGACACAGCCCATAAATACAAGCATCAAAAGATGCAGGGCTGTGCAATGCTGTGAAAGCAAAAAAAAACACAGTCTGCCACTGACAGCCTCTATCCCGCATTCCCCTGTTCAAAGCGTAAAAAAGTTGAAAACAGTCTGTGTTAGTGGAAGATGGCTGGGTTGTTCATTCTCATGGATCTCCCGGGCCGTTTCTGACAGTTCTTTGTTGGGCCCAGATGGCGCTTCTCTGGCGTCTTCTGTTCTCTGGGTTGAAACCACACAGTCTCTTTCTTGTGTTAGCATGCAGCATGACATGAGTACAACTCAACTTCATTTATTTATTTTTTCTGTTGTTCTTGTGATACCAACTGCTTTGCCTGCCCTGAATCAAACTAATAAATGTGTGTGTTTTCATTATGCAGCGATGGGATTTGCTGAATGAGAAAATATGAGATGAACTCAACTGAGCATGTAGCATACATGCTGACTACACACTACTGCTAAAATGATTTCAGATCTTGCTGATGAGTTTCACGCATCTTATTTTTTCTTATTAAATTTTATGTTTATTTATTTTATGAAGGTTGCAAGTTATAAACAGAATGGCAGATAGAGATACAGATTAGGTGAAGTGAAGTGGAGAATTTGCTACGCACGATTGGTGCTCCTACAAAGTAAATAATAATTCAAGTTATACATAAGCTGAATAAGAAATGATAAGAAAAGCAAGACTGTAACTACTAATACATATAGATAGAAATAAGCAGGGTGCAAAAGTAATTTGAAGAAAATTTTTGCTATGTACTGTATAAATATCTTATCTTAAAAATATCTTACAGTACCTGACAAAAAACTGCCACTTGTTTTGTTTTATATGTTGAAGCAACATATGTGGAGGCAGTTGTGGCCTAATAGGTAGTTGGCCTTGTAACCCAAAGGTCGCGGGTTTGAGTCCCAGGTCCGGCAGGGATTGTGGGTGGGGGGAATGAATAACCAGAGCTCTCTCCACCTTCAATACCACGACTGAGGTGAGACCGTTGAGCAAGGCACCGTTCCACCAACTGCTCCACGGGCGACGCAGCAATGGCTGCCCACTGCTCCGGGTGTGTGTTCACGGTGTGTGTGTGCGTGGTTGTTCACTTCTCACTGCTGTGTGTGCACTTGGATGGTTTAAATGCAGACCACAAATTCCTAGTATGGGAAACCATACCTGGCCACATGGCACATCCTTTCCTTCCTTTTTGTTGAAGAAATATCAGTTAATTTTTGTGGTTTGATGATAACGCCACCTTGAGGCCTGGAGTTTAAAAAAGTTTTTAAAACTTCGCTTTTCAATGCAATGGAAGTTTTTAGCTAGCTGGCCATTTTATTTGCTTCCCTCCCATTTGATGCTTTGATGATTATTAATAAAATATTAGGAATTTACAAAGCACCAATGAATATGTTTTACTGAGCGCAATTCTGATAAATCTACTAATAAGAACTAATAAGAATTGAAGGATGAATTGAAAAGACCACACGTCTGTTCTGAAGTGAGCAGAGAAAAGACTTTATCAGCTGTAAAACATTATTAAGCGCATGCTCAAGCTTGTACACTATTTAGATTACTCTGAAACACAGGAGAATAGGTGATGTTTAGGTTCGGATTCAGGTCTTGTTTGACTCATTATTTACAAGACAAGTGATTCTTTTCACTCTTCTCACATTAGCATTCCACAGCTAGCGAGAATACCAGGTTGTTTATTTCTGTTTATCCTGCTTATGAAATGACCAACGTATGACAATCCTTTCCGATGACTTTCCTCGAGTCAAAATTTGTTCAGCACTCTACAGGGACCAGCTTTCACCAGGAAAACTTTCTGATAAATGACTACTCAATTTTCTTTTTTTTTTTCTGAATTCCAACTGTAGGGTATTTGAAGTCCTCAGCACAGCAAATGTCTCTCCAGTGTCTTTCACTAGAGACATTTTTGCTCTTGAATATAAATTTAAGGAAACGTTTCTATCATTCTGACAGACTTTAGGTACACAAGCGATATACTACTGCTGGAAATTCGTGTTCTGGTTGTGAAAACAAATCTTTACAATGTGGGAAGATTTGGACATGTGCATCACCGCAGTGGCTTGACAGCAACCACCGGCTTTGTTGACAGATTCTGAATCTGGTTAGCACATATTTTCTGCTTTACAAGAGGGAAACGATTTTATAACTAAGCATATTAAAATGTGAATCTTTAGTGCACTTTGAATTATTGCATACGACTTCAACAATATAAACGAATATGCATGAAAGTTCAAAGCTTATTCGGGGACATTGTGTCTGCACCTTTGCCTCTTCCTCGAGCCATCTAACAAAACCTTGACGCAAGAACATTTGTTCCTTATTATTTTAAGTCATTTATTGGCTGGCCTGAGGCTACGCCAGTGCACGAACAAGCTCTCTAATGGGACCTGACTGTGAAAAAAATAGTGGGACTAAGAAAGAGAGGGCAAGACAGACACAGAGAGAGGAGAGGGGGTGGACGAATGGGCTATATAAATCTGAGGCGGAGTTCTCTGTTTTTTTATTAACATCGATTGCTCCAGGCTTAGCAAGTTTGTGTTTATGTGCTTCCACATTTACAGCTCTATATAAAGTGTAGATTTCTTTCCAAACAGAGCTGAAACATTCACATTCATACTGTTTGTCATGTGTGTTTTAATGTGGGAAGACTTATGGCCACTGCAGGCACAGCTTGAGAGGTCCTAAAATGTTAATTACTGCCTCATCATGTTGCGAGGCAAACAGTGACTCATATTTGTACATGCTGTATTTGTTTAGAATCTGAATAAGTTTACATACCGTTTTTACGATAAGTGTACATACCCCTTGCATAATTCCGCAAGATGTTTAGCAAACATTCTATTTATATATTTTTTATATATTTAGTTAGGCTATGCCATGAAAGAGCTGTTTAGCTTATTTTGCATATATTTCAGGCAAAATGTATTTAGTAATTTACACAATGTATTTTATTAAAAAGATTCCTTAAGATTAACGTCTTGTACTGTATGGAAATAGGTTTGTACCAAAAATAAAAAAAAATTAATGATGCATTTCCAGAAACAAACAAATCATATAAAATGTATCACTTCTTTCCATTCAGTTAATATTTTTTGTGTTTAATTAATTGTTTTAGTATCTTGTTGTTTGTTAGTTTCTGTTTTAGTTCATTTTTATTGGCACAAATCTAATTCCTAATTCCACAAATCTGATTCTTGAAAATCAGTGACCTCTGTGTCCAGAGTTGCAAAGTTGGATGTTAACTGAGAAACTTATATATCTTAGAAACTTATGCATGGGGTATGTTAACGCATTAGCAAAATGTATTTTGTAAGATGACTAATTCATAGAACTGCAGAATGTCATGAACGCAGAGCTTGAGATGAAAGCTCAATTATCAGCAAGAGTATATAACCAAGGCTGGTTTTCTAGTCATATATTAATTCTATTCTTTTTCTAAAAGACACAGTCAAGTATAATTTAGCTCTGAGAATCCTTTTAGTCCCGAAATAGGCCTAATCTGCATCCAAGCCGCTTTCCTAACACACAGAGAAAGTGTATGCTTTTTTCCAGCCTGTCTAACTCTCAACTGAGCTCCTTAATCTTGGACTCCCTCTTTCCCTCCTCTAGCAAAGTCTTCGTCCGATATCTATAGTGAGTAATGAAGTAATTTGAGCCCTAAAGCACTGCCAACTTCCTTTAATTCAGGCTGTTTCAAGAGACGCAATTTACCACATCTCAGCCGATTGTCCTTAGCGAGGCAGTGAGGGCCTTTTACAGAGCTGCTGCTGAATGTTGCTGTCACCCTGATTTGTGGTTCTGCTTTCCGCTCCGAATTACACTGGTAGAATTAGTGCAGGTTTGGCAGTTCCCCATCTGCAGTGTGACTATAAACAGAAGCTAACAGTGAACAACAAGAGCCTGGCTACAGAATATTTATTTTTTATGCGCATAATGACTATGCAGTCAGGAGAGAAGCTCTGCTCTCATAAATACAACTGATTTCTCATGAGCCAGATGGAGTCTGCTATATTTTTGGTATTTGTATAGAGTGTTCTCATTAGTATGGAGCTTCGGTGATCACCAAAACTAAAGACACAGCACAAGTAGGATTCTTGGAGATGCTTGAGACTGCTTAAAAGTAGATGACAAATAAATAAATAAAAATCAGCTAGCTTAAATGGGTGGCTAAGATTTTACAATAACACTCCATTTATAATACATTAACAAACATTAAATAACAATGAGCAATGCGTTTTTATAGTACTTATTCATCTTCATTAATATTAGTAAATAGAAATGCAGCTATTCATTGTTTATTCTTGTTATTTCTAATAATGTAATGTTGAAATTAACATTTTATAACATTAGTAAAGGCTTTAGAAGCATGCAAAGTTGTTTTTCACAATTGAAGATATAATTATACTACTTTTTAATGCTAGTATTAATAAAAACTTTTCTGTATATATTTTTGAGGTGCAATCAACTTGTGAATACTCTTTTCAGAATCAGAGAAGGGGGTTAGCTGAACACTGTCTGCCAAATGAAAAATGAATAAATGACGAAGAGAATTAGTTAATTAGTATCATGGTGAGGCACCATGGGTTTCATTTTGAAATAGTGGCATCTAATCAGCATAAAGTGCAACTGTTATTACCACCAACATTACATGTCCTGGCTGTTTAGTATCATGCTACACTGCCTCAATACTCAATACCTTTTTGGCTAATCAAATGCCAAAAGTCTCTCAAGAGGTCCTGGGTAGCATAATGTTTTTCTCAGCTTCCGCTTGAATGAATATCTCCTGCATTTCTCCTCTGTCATGCTTCTAGTCATTCACAATCAACCACTGTCAGTCTCCACGGATTACAGATCTCCTGCTTGTAGAACCACATCCTACCAACAGCCCATCTGGCAGCTGCTGCAGAGGAAACGGGAGCACGTGAAGCTGGCACCCTGCCTGTCTGCACAGGCTCTCTTCTACCTCTACGCACCTGAAAGAAACTCCATCTAAAGCTTGATATTCAGAAATAGAGTCCAGCTCACCCTCAGCATTTCAGTGTTGCAAAATCCATTTATCAAGTTATAATTTTGATCAAAACTGAGGGTAGGAATGTCAGAAGTGAGATCTGTTTAATGTCTCATTGTTCCTCCTAAATAGTAAAAAAAAAACAACAACAACAGCAACTGTTCTTTATTGGCATCAGTGGTTCAGTAAAACTTGCTGTGAGGATGCACCACAAAGCTTTATAGTGGAAAAAGATTCTTCTGATTATTCAAATGAATATTCTTCACAATAAGAAAAAATATATACATGTATGTATATTTTAGAAATGATCCCTTTTAGTACACCACTACAACAACCCTTCCTTCTGGAATCTTTATTTTTAAGTGTAGAAGAGCAAATTGTAAATTGTTTTTACCTTTTTTTTTTTTTGACTTTTCAATCGAATCTAATGTTTCAAATGACAACTCAGCAATGTCCCAGTCTTTGCTCATATTTGCCCTGATTTCAACAAAATCTTCCAAAATCTTCCTAAATTTGTACGCCCTCACTTGTACGAATTCATATGATTTCTTCTAAATTTTATGAGTTGCCAATTCATATGAATTTGTACAAATAACCTAAACCTAACCCCGCCCCTAAACCTACCTGTCAGAGGGTTTTAGACAAATCGTACCAAGTTAGCACATATTTGGCACCCCATACGAATATGTACAAATTGGTCGTGAGACTGTGTTGGTAATACAACATTTTTTGGCAAAATGCAGCACAAAAGCAAAAAGTAACTAGTAGTAAGATTTAAAAGTAATGCTCCCTTAATATTCTTTCTTTCTTTCGACTAAATGGTAACATTGGCGTAACATTCTTAGAACATTTTGTTAGTTGAGGTTATTCTTATACGTAAGCGCTAGTCTTATTTGTGTCTATTTCTATTTTAATAAAAAAAGCAATATCTTAGACAAATTTGATGCAATGATTAAAAGAGCCTTGTGCTTTAAAAAAGCATCATCTGAGCAATAAAAGTTTCATTAAACATGGATGTGCTTTAAAAGGGCTTTGATAATGAGAGCTTGGCAAAATTATTTGCCATATTAACTTTTTATTGGCTAGGCAGGAGCTGATGAGTCTACATTTTGATTCTGAAGCAAATGCTAGAGCACTGAACTCACACTCATCAGGATGTATGAGTTGTGTTATAGGCTTATACTTTATTATTCAGTCTGATTTTTTGAAAAGGTGATGATATGTTAAACTCTCGCCCACCATGGTGCTGATATAAAGAGTTGTGCTTAGTTGTGAAAGCGAGCACAGTGCTGTTTGTGCTCAGATAGCGGGGTTAGATGGGTCACGGTCTGCTGAAAACATTAGCAGAACGAGAACAACTAAAGAGATGGATGGACAATTTAATGACAGAACAACAGCACACATTTTTATCCAGAAACACTGAGGATTCCTTAAATGGATCCAGCAGAGGCCATTGTATGTACATTTCATTTCTCCTCCCCTAAATGCATTAGCTCTCTGCTTTGTAAACCAGATCCCGATAAAGGCCCATTAAAAGTTCAATGCTTTTATTAGGTTAAAATATTCACATCTAAACATTCAAATTGTATTTTACACATAAATAGGTTCACAGAAAGTGGCATTAATGGGTATAAGCATAGGAAAATATTTCTGTCATGTCTGCATTTGATGCTCAAAGTGTATAATTGAGGTCATGCTCTGCATTTGGTTTTATTTTATTATTTTTTGTATTAGACTTTATTTTTTCTGTTTAAGATATTTTCCCCATTCATTTTAAGCCTCTAGCAATATTTATTTTGCATTATAATTATGCAAAAGTTAATTTGAATAAACTGTAATAAATATCAATACAAATGCTTTTTGTTATGCGTGAGAAAATTGTTCATTATCAGTTGCTCTACCAATGTGTATTTCCATCATATTCTCATTTTATGCCGTATTTTATGTGTAATTTAAGGCCATCTTCTGTTAGACTGGGCAGAAGTGCTATTTGTGCTTTGTAGCTGTGCAGTGATGTAGGAGTGTGGTGGAGAAGTGTTTTATGTCACCCCAGAGATGTCCCTATAATGTAAGTTCAATGCTATCAACAATGATATAGAGCAGTAAAGTCAAAGGCCTTATTACTGCACCCCTAAAGTCTAATCACCTAACTGCTAATCAGCCACACACCAAGCATTAAAAGATTCTGAAAGAAGTGAGATTGATCGTGGCTATCACTAGTGTTTAGACCCATAAACTAATGGAGGACTGATCAGAACACCAACAGAGAGCAAAGAGAATGAGGATGCTGACATTTTGCTTTTGAAGATTCTGGCTGATCAGTGACTGCCATACAGTACTTGGAAGATGCGCTGTTTTATTGAAACACTTAACTTTAATGGCAAAATGAGATGTCTGAGGTGGTACGATGCTAAGAGGAAGCTTCAAACCTTGCACTAATGAATGCACTAAATAAATTGATTTTGACAAAAGGCTGTAGGAATATATGATGCGACTCGTTAAAGGAAAAGTTTGGGCTCTAAAACCTGATTGAATGAGTTGCATGTGAAGTTGTGGTAAAGTACTTCATTTGCACTCTGTTCAATTCTACATTGATCTTGATCTGAAAATGTATTTTCTACATTCGCCAATAACTTCTTTTAGTTAGACTAATGAACTTTGTGATGCCTAATTTTTATAAATTATAAATTGCCAATTTGTAAAACCCCTATAGCTAAGTGGTGCCTAACAACACCACTTTACCATGATACAATCAGTGCATCGCATAGTCTTGTGGTTTATTGCTTTAATAACTTTATGTCAATGTCTATGGCCACTTCAGACTGATCTTAGGGACCACCATTAGCTCTGTCCGATGCGGTCATAACTTTGAAGTCTGCAAATGTCATTGAAGCCTGCTGATTACAGTTATTACTCACCCACATATAAAACTGACCAATATTTTCTTCTGATCTTGGTTGTTGTTGGCACAAAAACCCGTGGTCTGGAACATTCTGAACCTTTCCAGAACGTTTCCTGTGTTTGAGACCCAAACGTTTCATCTATCTCCATATCTGTAAGATTCATGCAAATATAAAAATATATGAATAAACTACTGATCGCAGATAAACCCAATCTTTTGATTACACAATGTGCATTGTGTTCCGTTTGTTTTTGGTGCCCAGTTACAGTGCCATTTAATATTTTCTTTTAATCCTGATCCATGCAAACTGCAAAGGTCAACTAGAAGCCTGTAATCTTCTCATAGGAAACATATTTCCACCAGTTACAGAGGGACATTCATTCAGTTGTTATTATGGTTTAAGATGCCTGACAACAAAATGAGGTCAAAAAGTAACCAAACCATGTTCTACTCTATCCACTTCTATGAATAATTCAAACTGAATCATATGTTGCTCAACATAGAGACAGACAGACATAGTAGAGATTATTGCTTGTTAGTCAAGTCACCTTACACAATATAAACTTCCCAGTCATAAACAGAAAAATAGCAAAATCACCATTTCAACTAGTTCATCCATTTTTGAACATTTTATTTGATTAAAGTTTTCTATTTTATTTTTATTTATATTATATTTAAAGGAGGTGTTATTTAATTCTTTTGTGTTTTGTTTGACATTTTAAAATACATTTATTTATCTTAAAACTTAATTTAATATTATTTGTATTTTTATTTATTGAATACTAATTTCTGTATTTTTTTATTTCATATTTTATAGATTTATTTATTATTTTTTCTTTTATACTATTGATTTTTATTTTACAATTTTTTATGCACATTAATGCTATTATACGCAGAACGATAATGCCAATAAAGTACTTTAAAAATGAAAACTGAACAAGAAGAGGGAGAGCAAGAGCAAAGTTACGGAATAGATGCCATTACTTATTTCTTCACGGGTAGTATAGATCAGTTTTTTAGCACAGTTTGAGGTTCTCTGTGGGTCCATTCTTTCCCACACCCTCTCTGGGCTATTAAATGACCTGCCTCTTGCTGCCCACAGCGGGACGTGGGATGGCAGCGCCGGTATGGAGACATTAAAGCCAGCATGAGTTCTCATAAAATATATGGTTTTTTGTGATAGCCACATCGACAGAGTTATGCTATTGGTTCAGGCTACACGCATTGTGTTTTATTCAGAAAAGTGCGTTCCGTGAAGCAATTTCCTTTTGAGCGCTGCAAAGTGGATGATCACGGAGAAGAACAAAGAAACCCCGGGTCACTGCGGCTCTTATCGAGGTGCAGATGCGTAAATAGCAACCGGTGGCTGATAGGATTACTTTGTCACTGAATATGCAGGGTTGAAGGGAACCTGTCTAACTCGCTATCTCGTCTTCAAATGTTCCCGCTCTTTCTCTCCCCTTTTTCTTGTCAAGGACGAAAGAGAATATGAATACAAGCGCCGCTTCAGGTCAGGGATCCCATGTAAATTGCATCAATCAGACAGCGCCCCATTGTCATGCAGATGTACGTTGTGCGGAATAAGACTCCGGTGAAGTATCGCTACAAGATAAGTATAGTTAGATAGAAGCGTACATGAAGTGCCTGCCAACCAAGAGCACTGAAAACAAGCTGGGAATGTTTGGCGTATCTGAATGTGATTAGGTTGAGCAGTTCGGGCAGATTGAAAGAGATTGTCCAGATTGTCTCGTCAGATTGCACCTCTGTTTTCTGCTCGGTGTTCGCGTGGGGTTGAGCGTGTCAGTTATTACGGCGAGCTGGGAGCCATATTGCGAGGCTGTTTCTACAAATAGCCGCCTCTACAAAAAGCCTCACAGATGTCACTCTGCGTTTGCACCCTTCCGTCCTGCTGCGTCTGGTTTATCTGTCAGCGGCAGAACGCACCTGAGGAACAGTGAGGTGTCATCGTAGCTGTCACCTGTGGGAGCAGGGAAGCTATCCCCGCCGTCCTGTTCTGCTTTTAATTGCTGTCACAAGAGTGAGGAAGGGAGGGCTGGCGTCCCTTGACAGCCTAATTAGTCTTCTGTAGTGCGGCTCTGGGCAGTAAACAGAGACAGCCTCTGATGCTCAGGTCCATGGGCGCACCGGTTCGGCAGTGGGAGAGGCTCCTGGTGTGTTACGGATCATCAGACCTCTAACACCCTTATTAATAGCTCTATCCATCCTACTGCTTTGATTTCATTAACACTGTGTCACCTCAAGGCCCCAGCCGGGCCCACAGGCGCTCGCTATCCTCCGCCGTCTCCATCCGCTGACCTCCCCCCTGCTGTACAAACGCTCATTATGCAAGGGACTCATTACGCGATTATTAAATACACGGTCTCGCATATGCGAAGGCAGCTGCATGTTGATTAGATTCAAGTGCAATTTTCGTATCATTTGTTGGTAAACCATGTTATAGGGGTTTCGGTTTGAGAGGAAAACAGAAGGCTGCTGTTTTAATAGGCACGCGCCGTGTGCGAGAGGTAGCATATGGAAGATTGTTTGATCAATCACTGAAATAACTTCAGAATCCTCTTGAACTGCATTACTTGACTTGGCAGCATGTCCAGAAGGCGTTGATGTGAATTCGGTTAAATCCGCAGATTCGTGTCGTGTGTTTGATTAAAGGTGAATTGTGCAATTATTTGGATGTTAAAATACTTTCTATCCTGGTTTAATCAGAAGCATTGGAGTAAGCCATTTCTCTGACAAGTGTACACACACCGTGGCTCATGATATGAACTGTGTTTACTTGACCGGAACTGAACTATTTTTGATTTTGTATATGGTTTTCACTCATGTGCCGTTCATTCTCAGATATACAAAATACACAGACATATGAACAAACAGTAGGATCATTTGGATCAGATTTTGTAATTCTAACTTCACAGAAAAGAACGGTCTCACAAGTGTTTGCTCATAAATTGGACTTCAGTGGCTATGCTGTTTGCTTTACCACATATAATTGGCTCATAAGTGTTAAAAGGGACATTCTCTGAGAGAATGAAGAGCGAAAAAAAAGAAAAAGAGACGAGAGTCGGTTGTGTTTTGTATGGTATTTTATAAAAAATAAAATGTAAATTTTTTGTTGTTGTTTTATACTTAAAAAGACCCCACTATTTTCCAGTATATATATAAGAGTCTTTAATGTATCTGTAAAGGAATCAGAATTGTTCATGTCTTTAAGATTCCCATTCCTAGTTTGGGGTGGAACTATCTGGTCTGAAAACCAGGGGCGATTCTAGGTTCAGAGCTTTGGGGGTGCTGAGCACCCAGAGAGCTGCCCAG
>JAUMHP010000070.1:12247290-12270336 GCA_032361065.1 Enteromius trimaculatus
TATATATATTTATATATTGCAAACCATTATTAAATATATAAACAACATCTTTTCTTAAACATATACATTCATGTGTGTGTATTTATATATGCACAATACATATACAAAAGTACGCACAAATATATTATGTACAGAAAACGTTTATTTTGCATTTAGAATTCTTAGCCAGATCTGTAAGCAGAGCATTTATTATGTTATAAAATGTTGTGAATTATTTTGAATTATGTTTGCATGTGATGTTGATCTGTATTTAATAAGTAGGCCTAACAGCCAGAAGATGTTCTATGCCAAGAATTTATTTGAATTGGAAAATGTTTAATATCTGACATAATAAATTGTTAGTAGCCTAAACACAGTTGTTTTGTGGTTAGGAAATAAAAGATAAATAAATAAATAAATAAAACTGTAAAAATGAATGCCGGGGAAAATATTATCTCTTAATAAAATGTTATCTTGTTAAACGTTACCAACCCTTATATTGGAACAAACGCCTTCATTTTATGAGGTAATTCTAAATGCAATTACCTCATACACTGCTGGCCATCAGGCTCTTTTCTGGCCAGCTGTTTTGGACATGTAATGGACTATTAGTCATGTTAAAGGATCTACAGTTCAAACAGTTCACGTTTTGGGCGGGGATTATGAGAAACTTTTTAAAGAGCAACATCCAAAACACTTCGGCGGATCCTGATTGGGCTAGCAAACTGTCACTCGAAAGCCGGGGGCGTGGTTTGGGAGCGATCGTTCACAATGTAATAGAGTTTTAGCGCAGTCTTGCTTTTTCATAGGCGTGTGTCAACTGTGTGTGCCAAGGGGTGCTCCGCTCTTACCAATGCGATTAATGAACACAACGCACCAATTGAGGGAACGCTAAACAAACAACCCCGCTTTTCCTTTCCGCCTGTGTTTTAATACGGACGAGCTTCGCGTCTGCAAGGAATCATCCCTCTGCACGAGCACAAAGGAAAATTTAAAGGGAAGAAAAGGTAAATGAGCTGGTTTTCTCCTTTGTAATAAGTTTTTTTTCTTCGTGTCGGTTTATATGATATGGACTCTGGCCGTGACATTCAGTGAAGTTTGGATAGGATGGAAACACACTGCGATATTTTGCACAGTTTGGGGGAAAATAAGCGGGTATCGTTTCAGGTTTGTAAATATTGCAGTCAGTGTCGACATGAAGGCAGCCTTTATTGCTACAGACAATGCGGTTCTGATCTGTTTTGCTCGTCATTTTCTTAGTTTTGCACGTTTTAGGTGTTATTCAAACGTGTTTAGGCTACGCAAGGCATTGCTCCTCTTGGCTCATGGAAATCAAAACCACTGGGTTGTGCACCTAATGCTGTGACACAATTGTTGACAACATAGAACACACGTTGGTCATGTTGATGAGAAACACATGATGACACGTGAAGTATTTCCGTTTTCCAGTTTAACCTGTACTGGTTAGACTAGTGTTTGCACGTGAAACAATTATCGTGTCTGCGGTTACAAGCTCTGCACGAAAGCGTTCAGTTGTTTAGATAACAAGCGCGGCATTAGTCAGCTGGACAGTAGAATAAAAGAGGAAGCCGTGTATCCTGGTCCAGAAAGATTGGCATGCTGGTTTTGGAATACTGATCGGTGGTTTTGGAGGAGTTTGGCCTTGGGCACAAAGCTGAGAGTGCAGTATTCATTCAGCGTGTTGCGCACCTTTACCAGCTGTGTGGCGGCGAATTAATTACGCTTACGGATATTTAACGTGGTCATAGTACAGAAATTAAATAAAAAAGGATTGTTTCCTCTAAGCAATTACGATAAAAACAATTAAATCTAGAATATTAAATCATGTTTGTCGCGTTTTTTCAACGCGACAGCTGTGGACAATTCAAAACTGTTTTACAACTGTTATTGTCACGATACAAGATTTGATTATCGTTAGCATTAGTTACATTCTACTATTCTCTGTATTACAGCAAAGCTGCTCATTTAGCACACTCTTAACTATTAAACTAATTAATTCTTAAAAGTGCAAATCAGTACTTAATACGGTGGCATATGACCTTAGACGATTTTTTTTAGGTAAAATTGCTTCGGTAAGACAAGTAAACGTAATAAAACGAAGAGAACAAAGAAACGCATTAGGAACAAAGAGTGCTTGACGTTTTCCAGTATCTAACTCTAGAGGGCTTATTAAAGCTAAAGCTTAAAGTTATCCAGATGAGAGCAGTGAGGGAGTGATTTTCTTTTTCCCTGCCAATATTGTTTTGAGTATTATTAAAGGCATAATGGGCTGCCGGAGGTTTAAGCTGCGTTTACGCTCCAGGACCTAACGCAAAGATCTGTTTTGACATTAGATTTTTTCATTCTGTCTATGTACGTTCCCTTAAGACAAAGCTGACTGTGTCTGATATCTTGGCAAGACCTGTATTTTTAACGGAGAAGTGCATTTAACCGCGCAGTCGAGTGCGCGAGCAAGCTTTCTTCAGAGGGCACGCGCGCAAATACGCGTGACCGTCTCAAAAGCAGTCGTTTCTGTGATGCTTTTGACGTTGTTAATAGTTATGGCTTTTTGACCGAACAGTTGCCTAATTAGTACTGTACGTTTAATTGTTGGCCTTGGTTAAAATAACACGAAAACCTCATAATAATCATCCAAATATAGCAGTTTGCTTTTCGTGGCAGTATTGACCACTGGAATTGATTCCCAGGGTTATTTACAACTATTTGAGGGTCTGTTGTTTTGTAACTCTATAAAACGGTCTATGTGTCATTCATTTATGTCCATTAAATACCTCAATCAATAGAAAGCCATAATTGCTCAGAATAAGAATGCATATCACCTATCAAATACAAAGGAAATCATCTGCAGTATCTGTACAGATCATAACACAAATGCTTTGCTTGAGTGCATTACTGGTCTCTTTGTTATAGATCAGTCATTTTTGTCCCAGCGTTTTGTTTTTTGTCACTATTAATGATGTTTTTGCTCCAAGTGCTGCTTACAGTTTGACCCTGCTTTAGATTTCTTAAAACGCTTTTGTCCCTGATAAAATTCAGCCGTAAGCAAGACTAAGAGCAGCTTGAAGGGTTCATCCCTCCGGGTGCAGGAGGTATATTTCTAGCATCTACCCCAAGGTTGCCTTGAATCATCTAAGTGTTATTGAATAATGAATAGCTCACTGAGCTATCATTAGACATTTTCCTGTGGTATTTCTTTCTTTCTTTTAAACATTTGATAACCGTTATTTAATAAGTAGGTTTGGTCCATAATTGCAATATAAGTGCACTTAAAATATTTAACCAGTAATTCTGAAGTGACCTAAGTAGAATTTTAATGGATTCCAGTATCTTAAATATGGCCAGAGAGTGTGGTGTTTTCCACTTAAATAGCTTTTCTCTCTGCTTTACTTCGCTGATATTAAGACTATTCGATATTGTTTAAGTTACAATTACCCTTGAATATACTGTGCTGGCTTTTGAATTGCTGGAGGTCAACGCTCACTTGTTGTTCTGTGGGAAATGTCTGTTTTTCTTCTTCCTTTAAAAAAGGTTAGTGAAAAATGAACATTCAGTCACCATTTACTCATCCTTGTTTCATTCCAAAGTCTACGTGATATTTTTTTGCAAGAACATCAGAGTTCAAACAACATTTGACGCCAATTGAGAGATGTTTATTTGTATTTTTCTTTTGTCTTCTACGGAAAGTTAATATTAGAATTTTCATTTATGGATAAACTGTACCTTTAAGTAACATCTTTTTTAAGCTGAATACAAAAGACTAAACATGTTATGACCAAGGAAAGAGTACATGAAACGTGAAATTGTCGGAAGCTGCATTTTGCTCGCAGATTGCTTTGGCTATTTTACCGAAAATAGTTCTGAATCACTCAACTGTCATTCTGGAGCAAAACAAGTTGGCAGCCAGATCTATTTTGAATGAGCACAGGTACAGACATCTCTAGTCCTTGTTTTGGTTTAAACCCTAATGATCCTCTTAACCTGCTCGTCTAAAAGGAAATCTTTGATAGTCATACATGTACAGGACACAGGAGGCATTTTCCTTTTAAATGTACCTCTAGTTTTGTCTAAGCCCATCATGGCTGCCTCTAGGTAGGGTAATGATGCATATAGCTAGGGTGTAATTTTATTTCCAATTTCCATTGCTGTAGTTTTGTCCCAAATGATGTTACGCTAGCCGTGCGCAGTGGATGGCTGTGCGCTCCTAATGGCTCTTAGGGTAATGAGAGCTAAAATAGCCTTGGTGCTACATTTGGATCAAAGCCATCATCTACCGTTGTTGCCCCTCCCCCCCCCCCCCCCTCCTCCCCCATTTCATTAGACGAAGGACAGTTTACTTTGTAGACTTGTTACCCTGCTTTAGTTATTCATAGCCATTTTTATGATGGATTGAAACTCTAGAATGGAACAAATGCAAGTCAGTTCATTCTCTGCATTTGAATGCGGACTAAACAACCACCGTGTACCTGTTCTGGATCGGCTGTGAGACACAATGGATCACTTTCAATTAGTTACTCTGGGGAGTTCACTCTGCACTATAATGGCCCCTCATATTTCATGTTGATTGTTGTAACCCGTAGCAACAGGGTAGCCAATAGCTGTAAGATGCACCTGGAGAGGAGGGTTTTTGAGGCTGTTGGGGTGCAGTGGAATGAGAGCTGTTGTTCCTGCCTGGCTGCCTTAGTCCAGTGAGGGGTCTCATACCCCTGGGGAGTGAATTATTACCTGTCAGACCTAAGGCCTCGGCATCATCCATTACGCAGCCCTCTTGCGGGGGCAGCCAGCCCCAGCATGGCAGCGCGATCAGTGGGCCTTGGCCTTCAAACCTGGCCTCTTCTCTCTGGGTGGGTACAACTTGTGGAGCTCCAGCTATTATGAGTATCTCCAGAAGTTATATACAAATGCACAAATGCTAAATAGCCCTACAGGTTTAAGATTCCAGCTGAGAGGTTGTGGCATCTCTGCCAGGCCTCCGTAATCTGCTGTAATGAATGGCATCGTTGTGCTAAACTCTGTTATCAAGTTGTTAGTGGTCGATGATTCTAATTTGTCACACATTCACACTTAAGGTAATTCTGTTGAAATCTTCAGCAGAGTCCAAGTACAAGTTCTATTCTTACTCTAGTCCGAGGCAGGCTGCGATGCCTCCAGGATATTTTTAATGGGGTGGCCAGATTGGGACAGTACAAATCATAGAGTGACACAAAAAAGGATGTAACATGGCTGAATTTTGGGATATATTCAGGCAGTTTCTGTCAACGATTCATTGCCCATGTAGTGCTTAGTATTGTGCTGCACGATATATCGTACGATATATTCATGTGCATCTCATCAGTAAAGCTGGTTCTTTTGGTGCTTTTCCACTGCACAGCACGGTTCAGTACAGCTCACTTTTTGGGGGGTTTTCCACTGGGTACCTGGTAATTTTTTTTAGTACCACCTCAGCCGAGGTTCCAAGCGAGCCGTACCATTACCAAAACATGCCGTTTAAACTCTGCTGGTCACTGATTAGCCGGAGAAAATCGTCATTACTGCGTCACTGAACTTGCAACACGAGGCACAACAGACCCTCTAGATTTAAATCAGCACTGTCAGCGAAGGATCAGATGCAACCGTTTTGTTTGAAGAAACGCACCTTTTTTTATCAACCAAAAAATGGCTGTTTCGTGGTCTATTGAGGAAGTACAGACGTTCCTCTCGCTGATAGCCGAGGAGCGGATCCAGTGATTGTTTTGTGTTTGTTTGTTGTGCGTTCACGATGATGTCACGACAGTAGAGGCGGCGCAACTATAACAACACGTGAATAATCCTGCCCACTCTAAAGCGATACTAAGCTGGATTGGAAACGCAAACCATGCCGTGCCATACCACGCAGTGGAAAAGCGCCAATAGATTAGCTGTAAATCTCCATGACCTGTTTTCAAAAAGAGTGGCAGTTAATGCACAGAGCCATAGACTACACAACATTGAGTTCAGTCTTGCAAATGAATCACCCACGAAAGTGAATGTGATATTGCGTAGCTTGTCAGTGATTTACGGCTCTGTGCATGTTAATTTCAGGAAAAATCACTGTAAATGTTAAGACAAAATATCTTTGTTTAAGAAACAAATAAAGTCTTAATGACCAGGGATTTGGTGTAAATGTTGCATATGCACAAAATAGATTGTGTATTTCCACCCAAATATTTGAATTAAAAAAAAAAAAAAAAAGTATTATATTATGTGTAGCATTACGTGGTTAGACATTTGCATGTGGAAGTTATATGCAGATGAGATTATGCATAGTGAAACTAGATGTTGTAAGCTCCGTATTGTATATAGTTGCTTTAGGCAAAAGTCAGGATGGGGTTGTAGTTATGTATGCAAAATTGTTCTAGGATTTGGAAATCTTGTGCAGGCTCTGGTCATAAATTCAATATGATCATAAAATTCAGAAGCTTTTTGTGTTTACAAACACCTTTTACAAAAAGCTTTATAGTACATAAGGACCCTGTTTATTCCATTGTAGAGTTCACCAAATAATATGGTTTTTGCAGGGCATAAATTGGTTGATCCTTGTCTGAAAATATGCGCAGATATGTGAATAGATGTTTATTTTAAAATACACAATCTAGATAGTGGTGTAGCTGGGGAAAATGGCCAATCACTGGAGGTGTCAGTTATAACATGTACTGTCACTACTAGAAGAGCTAGCACTGGGCTGTAAAGCCTGGGTGAGTAAGCACTGAACTCAGTAAAAAAAAAAACAAAAAAAAAAAAACCGAGTATCGGTTTGCATCAGAGAACGAGTATGTGTTGGACGTCACTTTGGACGAGTTACAGGCCTCAGCCCTCAGCTCCCTTCTGCCCTTGGACAGCCTGCCTGGCTTCCAGCAGCTTTGTAAGCCATTTCTCTGAAACTTTAACCTCTTGTCAAACATCACACGCAGAACCACAGCAGCCACAGATGGAGAGAGACAGAGAACTGGCCACTCCTGCAAAGCACGTGGAGATGGAGTGTGTCCAGACACTACACAAAGACAGAGATATGTTGGCAAATTAAGAGAGATTAAATGCAGGAAAAGGAAAGGCAGATCACTTGCTGAGTACAACAGCTTTGTTCAATACAGATGATGTTTCAATCATTTCCGTACTTGAAATGAGTTGCATGTACCTGTAGGTAAGACAAAGTAGATTTGAAAATCCTGATCAACAACAGATGTCGGTTGAGGTCCAGAGTGACTTTTTTTTTATTGCTTTGATGGCTTTTATGACTAAATAAATATGACAGCAATGCTGTTTCTCCTGTAATAAGCTTTTGTCAGTTAAATGGGAATGAAAGGAATTACAGAATGTTTTTATTTGGGTTCAATAAAAATGCATCAATAATACATTTCTGAATAAAATTGAACGTTATGGCTAATAATAAAGCTATTTTATCTTTTAGTGGTGTATATAATATTTGTATATGTGTGTGTGATCCTGGTACAAAAACCAGTCATAAGTGTCATAAGTTTTCCGAAACTTAATTTTTACATTTTGACATTTATACATGATCTGAAAGCTGAATAAATAATTCCATTGATTTTGTTGCTGTTGTTGTTGGGATAGGATGATATTTGGCCGAGATACAGCCATTTGAAAATCTGGATTCTGAGGGTGCAAAAAAAATCAGAATACTGACAAAATCACCTTTAAAGTTGTCCAAATGAAGTTCTAAAGAAACTCATATTACTAATCAACAATTCGTTTTTAATACATTCATAGTTGGAAATTTATAAAATAACATAATGGAACATAACTTAATATCATAATCATTTTTGGCAAAAGAGAAATATCGATCATTTTGACCCATACTGTGTATTTTTGGCTATAGCTACAAATATAACCTAGGAACTTAAGACCAGGGTCACATATATAATGCGGAAAACTAATCAGTCCCCTTAAATGCTGTAGTAAACTTGGATGTCAGAACATTATAATAGAAAAATGGATCATAATGAGATTTGCTTTATATTACATTACATTACAGTCTTAGTCCTTCAGTGAAAATTAGAAGACAATTAAGAGTTTGTGAGTATGCACAAACAAATATAGAAACCAATACTAAATAAAATGACGATGACCAATATAATTGTGCATCCTTCATTACAAAAAAAAGTTGTAAACCTTTTTAGCTGTCAAAGTTTGACCATATAAATGTAATGAATATCATTACATTCTTTTGTCGGTTCTGTGCAAACAAATACACCATGTGGATCACGTACTCGCGCACACATTGTGATTCATGAGGAAAGAAGTCGCTGCCTACACAAACTGTCATCTTTAAGAATGTAAGGCTAGCTGAGTAATGAGAGCTAAATGGAGACTGAGTGATAACCATGTGAAATCGCTGAAGTGTGTCATTGTTTTTATTATTTCTTTTTTCTACCGACTCTTCTTTCCACCTGATTATGGAGTCATGATTACCCGCTTCGCCTCATTTGAATATTCAACCATATCCTCAGCCTCCAGTCTCCACACAGACACCTTTTTGTACTCGTCACATTGGTATGCTAGAATTCAAAGCTGAGCTCACATCCACGGGCTTTCCTCCCTAAACCGCCATCCGCCCCCCCTCTCGTACTCCCACCCAACCTGCAATGCGAACTGCAGCTCTCCGTTTTAATTACTGTTCTCCATACATACAGGTTATTGATTGTCTCACTCCAGGGTGGTGGGCTTGGGGTTGCTCCAGATTGTGCTTTAAATGATCTCTTAATCACTTTATAATGGAACAACTCTTCCTGCTGCATTGATTACCTGCTTGTGCTGGAATTGTTGTGAGCCTTCAACTTTCTAATCTGGTTTTAAACTCTCAGGGCTCCTTTATAATGTTTATATCCCTGAATGCCTCAGGAAGGGTGTAATGTTAACCGTTCTTTGCACTTGTGTTGGAAGATAAAGCATTGTTCATACATGGATAACCTGATATAGGTTATTATGGAGCCATTTATGTTGCTTTCATCACCCTCTAATGAATTTAGTGGCTGGAATCTGATTTAAAGAGTGAGTGGTTTCCTCCTGGGAATGTGCAAAACTACGCATTTTTAAAATCAACTAGTCCGTGGGTTGCCTGAACTGGAAGCCCTGGGTAATTAGACAGCTTTCAGGTTCACCTGATGGATTATTGGATGGGTTTCTTAGGGGGTGTTTACATAAGATTGGTTATTATGTCCAAAAATGGCTAGACTTGATGGAAGATGAGAAGATTTTTCTCTTTGAATGTTGCAGGGTTCATTTAAAGACGCTTGTCCAAGAAAGAATATTATTTCAAATAAAACCCTTCCAATATTGACATGTTTTTTTTTATTTTATTTTATTTTGTTGCTGGCTTAAAAATGAATCTAAATATATATTGCCAAATGTAGTCTTTAGCATATCTCAATATTTTCATACGGTAACAATAATAATGATATGGTGCCTAAATTCACTTTATAGCTTTTCTCATTTATATTAATTAGACTAAATGGAGTGGAAACCTAATGGTTTTAGTACAATGGGTATGTCAGCTTATTGTAATCAGTAAGATTTTTTATACTGCTGCTATAGGGGTGGGTGATATGATAAATATGAATATGAGTAATTTTATTTTTAGAGTACTTACAAAGATGGGCATAGATCTTGACGCATACAGATGTGTGATTTAACCGTTTAAAGCTCAAAAAGAAGCCAAAATATGCTCCCGTGCTCTTTACTCCATCTTCACTTGCTTCATATAGTGAAATTAGTAAATTGCATGTCGTGCTAAAAATAAAAGTTGTATTGTCACATGAGCGTGTTGATGGAGACAATAGTCCAGAATCTCTACCAGCTGACAAATATCTACCAATTTCTATTGTGTTTACCAGTATAGCACACCCCTCTGTACATTATTCTCAGGTGTTTGGCATTATTGACATCCTCGAAGCAAGAAAAAAGGCCTTTTTATATGTGTGTTTTATATTATTGGCATGACGGTGACCTTTAAGAGTCTCTCTGAGTGTTTCAGGTTTGTTTGTGTTTTGTTTTGCTGTAACTTTTATATGCGGCTATAAAGAGAATCTGAAATGCGCTCATCAGAGTTAGTGCTGGATAAATGACTTGACTGCCTCACTGCATGTTTTTAAAATGAAAATTTTTATGGCTCTAAAGAGTGAAACGGAGCAGGAAATTACAGCCTGGAGATAAGGAGATTCTTCCTCTCACAGAGGCCGTGGAATCCCAAGGTAGCGCAACACCACCCGTCACTCAACCAGGACTAGCAGCAAAACACAGCCGAAGTTGAAATTTATTTTGTGTGTGTGTGGTGGAGCTGGCGGTAGTACTAAGAACTTGTATCTTGGTTAAAGTAACTGTATATATGATTTAAAAAAAATGCATTTTTATTATGTATTAGATCATTTATGTATTATGTATTAATGCGTTTAAAATATGCATGGAAAATGCATGAATGTCTTTTGCATTATGAAAATGTAAACCAAGGCACAAAATAAGTTTAAAACTAAAATTTAACTTTAAAACTGTGCTCACATAGATTTGACTGGGAATTATAAAACAACTTTGAAATCACCTTGGGACCAGTGGATTTGAAGTAATTGTGAGAAAAATAGTTCTGAGAAAAGCATGCTGAAAATTTATTCTAACAAATGGATGATATCACTTGGCTGATGATATTTTCAAGTGTGAATCAGACAAGACTAGTTATGGATTATCCAGTGAGATGTTATTAAAGCATTTTAATTTCATTGGATTTATTTGGAACTTGATGGATGCAAACCAAAAAATAAGATTGTTTATAAGAAATAAAGTCTGGCATTCATGCAAAAATTGCTTCATTTTAAGTAACACTTGAACAGTAAATCTATTATTTTGTTTTTATATTATGAAATCTGATTTTATTGTATCTAAAACTATCAGATTTCAGAACCTAAAATAAAATAGATTCTGATAACACACAACTGCACCTGCTTATCTGTTCAATTCTATATTAATGTGCCGCTAACCTCTGCCATGAGCCTTAAAGGCATAGTTCACCCAAAAATTAATTGTTTTTATTTTTCTTCTTTCTTAATTTTGAAGAATACTGGTGATAAAGCACTTGATGGCTCCCATTTACTTCTGTAGTATTTCTTTGTTTTCTATGGAAATCAGTGAGAACCAACCAAAATATTTTGTTCTTCAAAATTCCTAAAAACACCTTCTTTTATGTACAATGTAAGAAAGAAACCCATACAGATTTGGAACGACATTAATTAAAAAATAACAGACTTTATATTTTTGTGTGACTTGTCACCTGAAAACAACTGTCTTGACACATACATAATGTCAAGCAGTCATACCTCCTGATAGCCCTGTAAGTCTATTTACTGTTGCACAGAGTACCCATCATGCCATCCGCTTTTTGTTTGTGATTCATCCTCAGGTGTGTTTCTAGCATCAACTTTGTAGTGTAAGTTTAGCGTGACCACTAGTGCCTTCTTTGACTCCCTCCGATTTCCAAGCTCCCTATAAATAGAAAGTCTAGTATGACCTTTGTAGATACTGTGAAGGCATTCTCGTGCAGTTCTCAGAAAGAGGCCGATCTAAAGGTTTAAAGCTCAGTATCTGCTTCGTACGTCTGAGCCAATTTCTGTGAGCGTGTGCAGATAACCTGGGTTTGGTTTGGACCCTGTCGAGTTTTAGATTAGAAACAGATGTCCCTCTTGCACTATGTTTCTGCAACTGCGCTTTTAGAGACGGGGGTTATTTTTAGTCCTGGCTGTGGACGTGGGGGCCAGAATTGAGACTTGAGGAAGGGGTATAAAGTAACCCCCCTGGCTCTCAGCCAGAGCGCTCGCTACCTTCCAACCCCTTCACATTCCTCAAGTATGTCCCACCGACAGTTAACCATTTGATGACTCAACTGTGCATGTGGGAAGGGAAATGCATGTGTGCATGTACATCACAGTCTTTTTTGGTCTTTTATGTGTTCAAGCTATTTGTGATATAACAGGTACCAGCAAATATCTCTCCCCCACAGACATACACACACACACACACACACATTTCTGGTGTAGTGCTTCTAGGCTGCTTCATTTGATCTTGCTTTATTGCTTTCTCACATTATCTGCGTGTTGGCCTGCAGCTCATCCCTGCGGAGCAATCTCTGATGTATGAAAAACAACTCGCCATAAACACATTTCAACCACAGAGACTGATATTACCCCTAATGCATCTCTCACTACAGGCATATACCTAGATTGTCTCCCCTCCGCTTCTCCTCTGTCTCTCTCTCTCTCTCTCTCTCTCTCTCTCATTCTCTCTTTCTCGCTCTCCAGTCCCTTGTGTCATCATATAGTGATCACAGTGGATATTACTGGGGGGCGTTCAAGACTCCATGAAATAATCAAGTCTGCCCCCCAATCCCACTCAAACCTCCCTCTAGACAGGCCCCCTAAAAATATCTCCGGTGTATCTCATCATCATATACTAACAGTAACTGGACTTCTTCCCAAGGGTGTGCCACATGGAATATATGAGCTTTAATATAGGGTGAAAATAGGCTTAAAAATTTATTAGTTGGCTTTTGAGGTCTTTTGTGAAGCACCTCTTCACAGCCTTTTTTCCCTTTCCAATTCACTGAATGAATGCTTTATATGGCATGGTTTTGTCAAGAAATGTTATAAAATTTTGGGAAATGTTGCAATAATTAAATGTGACAAATATTTGTATTTGCATCTCATTTGCTACAGTAAAAAAAAAGATTAAATAAAATATAGCAGTATTAGCTGTAAAATGCTTCAAATATTTAAAAATTTTAATATTAATTTTAAAGTAATATTATTTTTTTCAATAGTAATATATTAATTTATTTATTTGCAACAGGGTGATTTAAGCAACCTATTATATAAAAATGTATGTAAAGTAAATATTGAAGTAAATTTTATTGTTTGTTTTATATGTGTGTGTAACAATAACAATAATTGAACATGCATATTTTAATGATGTCATTTAATATATTTGTTGCAATTTCTACACTACATAATTTCTACATAATTTCATCTGATATATTGCTGTCATTTCTTCCTTTTCTGTGACCCCATTGTCATTTATTTGTATAATGACTCAAGTTAGAGAAATTTGTAAATGTCAGAATACACATTATAAGCACATTAATGCACATTAACTGACATTATAAACCAATTGGAATTTGTGTGGAGCATTTAGCTCTAAGACCCCAGTAACCGGAGATCCTGTGTGATTTCTATTCTTATTAAAGTGCCCCTAATTATGCCATTTTAAAGGTTGCTAATATTGTTTAAGAGTCTCTTAAAACAGATTTACATGTATGCAAGGTCAAAAAACACTTTAGATTTCAACAAAAATAGATTTAATTTCACCCCATTTGTTAATGATTTGTAAACAACTCGTGTGAAGCAGTTCAAAGACTCAGTCTGTCTAAGCCCCGCCTTCCAGTGATCCTTCACTGCTGTGATTGGTTTGATGGCACAGTCCTTTATGATTGGTCTGCTACAGCGGTCCACAGAGCTTGTACCAAAACTATACTTTCTGTCATTACTAGAGGTGTTTTCTGAGAGAATATGTCAACTACTTTAGTTAGCGAGGACTACCGTGGAAGGTGCTCGCAATTTGCTTTTGTAAGTGAATCGGACACACCTCTACGCTGTGAACTTCAGCATTGTATAATGCATAACACTGCGTTAAACATTGTTTAACTTAATTACTTAAACTAATGAGACAGACAGACAGTCAAGCTGCATCAATCACAATGTTTAGACTGCATTAGGCCCACACCTGAACAACAGAACAACCGAAACGTAAGTTAGCCGGTTACCGAGACATCTTCAGGGTTGTTACACAACGTAACGTACACAAATATGTATTTTGAACGATCGCTAGAAAATACAATAATCAATTATTAATCATACTTACAGGTAGAAGTTCAGAGAAGCAAGCCAGTCAACTGGGCACTGATCCATTTTAAGACCAAGCGTTACTCCAAGATTGGAAAAGCAGTCATTAGTAAAATGATGCCAACACAACAAGAGACTGTACTGCTGAGGTGTTGTTGAAAAAACTGAATGTTAATCACTCATTCTTTGTAGATTCATCTTTCAAAAGGGCATATAAAACAAATTTACTCTCACAGGATACAGCATCTTCTTCACATGATGTAATCCATGTGGAAATTGTACTGTTTGGGGCCGGGGCAAGTTGTACGTGATGTAGAATGTGTGCGGACATTATACAAATATGTTACTTAGTGATGTGGATCCATAACAGATTCAAATTGCTGACGACTCGTTTAGGCGAATGTGAGCCGACTCTTTTATTTGATAGACAAAAACATTATTTATCGTTCACTGTCGACATCACAACTTTGCAACTTTACGTACAGCTACATGACACACTGCATTAAAGATCATATTTAAAAAGGCATAATAGGGGCACTTTAATTGTGCAGCCCTAAATACGTAGCATCATTTATATGCAAGAATATGAATTAAAAAATCATTTTAAATTGCTGTATCTCTGCTTTTGAGGTCACAACATGGGCAAGATCTTTTTAGACAGATACTTTACCTTTTGTGGCCTGTTAAGTACTGTAACTGTTGGCTGAAATGTACAGTACATGACCATTCAGTGTGTCCCTCAAAGCTCAGTGAGCATTCAGACACAGTTAACCACAGTGCTTAGCGACACAGCAATGCCGCTTTCAGTTCAGATTGAGATGATATTTTTTTCGGTTCTTTCTCAATTAACATGATAATAGCTCGTAGATAGACGGGGAAGAGCTAATCTCATTCCTCTGTGACGATCGACAGCTTATTATCACACAGAATGCGCCATCAGTTTAACTAACATGCTGAACTGCTCTATAAATCTCTCATATCACACACCACCAGCAGATGGGAAGGGGACAATGGCAGATTGTACTCACTTTAATAATATTATGTTTCTTTAGCAGAATCGTTTCCACAGCTATTATTCTGTTGTAATAGTCTCCTGGTGCATCTTGTATAAAATAAGGAAAGCGAGAGAAGGATAGAGAGTTAGCAGCTGAAAGCGTACTCTATGTTCATCTCTTAGACTGTATTTTGAGTTTGAGAATTTCTTTTTTCCCTGTTGAAAATGAAGGTAGCGTACTTGCCCCCCAGACTACATCGGACCACCCTGTAGTGTTTTAAGTGAAAATACTTTTAAAAACATTTGACCCCTTTTAGGCAAAGTCTACATATTCCTGCTGACGCAGTCCAACTGGGTCGAAAGTTCAAAGGTTAAGCAGGAGCTGTGTGTCCTGAATACTGTTGATTTTTCTTCCAGAGGGAAGTTGAAGGTAGAAGATGCCCAGGGTCAAATCATTTGCACTCTAAGAGGAAAGAAGGGGGAATGGTGGTCTGGCATCCTCAACTGGGCTGAAACTGAATCCTGACCTACATCTCTGCTTTTTTTAGTAAACGGAAACTACTTCTGCCAAGTTATTCCTGGCAAAAGGTGGTAAAGGTCTTTAAAAAGTGGTTTGAATCATCAATGGATGGGATGTAGAAGACTATTTTGAGATTTTAATCTTTTGCTCTAAAGTTTTTTTTTTTTTTTTTGTATAAAGTTGTTTTTAATTTATCAGTATTGATTGATAATGGATATTTAACTGTTTACGATCATTTCTTTATTTTTGCCGTTTTCATATTCGTTAAAAAACAGTAATAATTTATTACCACTTAAATGTAGTCTTTAGCAAATCTCAAAATGAATATCCTTATAAGTTTTGCAATTTTGTTTTAAAATCTAAAATTAATTTGTAGTATTTTAATGGATGGGTTTTATTTATTAGTGTTTTATTGTTTGAATTTATTTAGACAAAATTAACAAAGGACTGGAGCATTAGTCTAAGTATTAGACATGCAACCCTTCAGGCTCTGCACTTTAGTAGTGTGTGTGTGTGTGTGTGTGTGTTGTTTTTTGTTTTTTTCCCCCCTAATGTGTGTTCTGGTAAGATGATGTCCATGGGTTATTTATCTGTAGTAATGCTCCCTGGCGATCTCCTCTCTCCAGAGATTTATCTGGGATAATGAGACCTCCCGCCTCAGGCGCTTTGACTTAATCAAACTTCAGCAGCTCAGCAAATCAGACGTTCTTTTCAGGAACTTCTCTCAGCTCGGGCAAAACTCTGTGTGGTTTGGAAGGATTTGGATAGTGTCTTTAAATAGATGCTAAGGAGAAGCCAAAAATGAGCATTTGCAGTGAAAGCTAAAGCTAAACGTATGCTGTATTTATTTGAAGGTGGTTTAAATAAGCAGCAATGCTTGAGTACAGAGCTGTAAAAGTTTTAATGTAAGACCAAGCCAAGCTAGAGTAATAAAGTCTCTCAGTTAATCTAAGCACATAAATGCTGGAACGCTGCCTGTGGCTCACTCAGATTTGTTTTGTCGTAAAGGTTTCCATCATGTTCTTTTTTCTTTCTTTTTTCCTTTTTCAGATATAAATTTAGACTTGGGTGAGATTCTTTCTGAATGACCACATGGCCGTTTTAAAAGCTGATATATAAAAGTTTCAAAGCAGATGGACTTGTGAAAACTGGCCGATTAAAGAATAAAACTTGCTACGATGACAGTCCAAGAATGTTTATAATATTCCTTTCATAGTGAGATCTGGTCATTCTGGACCATGCAGTGACCAGAGAAAGACAACAGGAAACTAAACTAGAAAACTTCAACTTGAAAAAAACTAAAAGGACAGGACAGTTTATGAATCTCTTTGGAGAAAAGGTGTCTGCTAAATTGCACATGCTTAGTTTATGTAACAGACATTTGGCTAATGTAATATTGCTGTTTTTCTTTTTTAAACTGAACTCCAATTGTATACGGAAGTACATGGTGGGACACATTTATTTGTACAGCATTTTACCATGGGAAAAAAAACATTGGATCTGTCTCAGAATGGACTAACTGGCCGTATGGCTTTGTCTGAACTCCAAAAAGCATCATGTAACCTCTAAATATACTGTTATTGATGCACTTAAGGTTTTTTTTCTATGATTCTATTCAGTTCGCTCCTGGCTAAAGTAATGTAAAAAGTATCAGCATCATGGACACTTTGACTTTTAAACACAAGTTTCTTTTAGTTGAAGGTGTTGGAAAAAATAGAGGATGGATGACTTAGCTGTTAGCCCTTTTCTCCCCGACAGCCTCGGCATGAACTCTGAGGAGCGAAGGGTGACCAGCTGGCCAGGGTTCTTATCAGGGTTTGTGCTTTAAAAGCCTTTGAGGAATGTTGGCAGAACGCCACCCGTATTCTGCTCACTGCAGACCATGGGTTTACAAGGACTGTGCTTGGAGGAACATTCTTGTGTTGAAATGCTGATCTAAGATCTGGTTTCTTGGTCCTCAGCACTAGTTGTACTGTAATGATTATTATAATTTTTTTTTTTTTTTTGCATCGATCGAGACATGGGGTACTTTGTGATGCAGGCTCTGAAGGTGCAAAGTCTGTTGTGCTTTAAATTTATAATGCTTTAAATAAAAACAGCTAATGAAGACAAAATGTAAACAGGGTGTTAAAGAAGTAGTTGACTCAAAAAATGAAGGCTCTATGATTTTTTTATCATCCTCATGTGGTTCCAAAACACAAATCCACATGGTGAACTAAATTTATTGAGGCTGTTTCCATACAATAACAGCTCATAGTGACCACCTCCTCCAAAAATGGAGCTGCTTTCTTATGGGCCGGCCCATAAGACCGTTTGACTGACATGTCAAACACAGTTCGTTTCGTTCAGCGTCCCGTTTCGGGGTGTGGAAATGTCCCCACAACAACAGAACGCCATGCAACAAGTCATTCAGCATAGAAAATCCCAATGAGACGCTTGCAGTAAACATCTGTTTGAAGCATATCTCTGAACTTTTTAACACCCACAAGCAATTCTGGAGAACCGAACACAATACTGAATCGGCCAGCTGCGATGTCAGCGTCTATTGTTTCATGTTTGCCCGCAAACGTGGCTGATATCCCCTTCTCAATTAGGTGCTTCACTTGATCTTCCATAATAGATAGGAGGGGATGCACAACAAGTAAAATTGGATCTGCTGGGAACCTTACATACTTTTGAGAATCCAACGTTTAACTGATCTTAATAAGTGCTTATTGTCACTCATGTAAACACAGCAGTTTTTTTTCTCCAATCGCACATCTGCGCTTTGTTTCCCGGCGGACCGAAAATAAACACGAAACTCGCTTCCCCCGGAAATCCGATAAAATTCAACTAATCATTTGATGACCTCGACATTCCTGAAGGATTTCCAGTTAAGTGTACCATATGCATCAGACGTTTAGCCAACGTTCCGTGACGTCTGAGGCTGAGACTATTTAGTAATAGTCTTTAATAGTTCCTTCTAGTGATTAGTTAACTACTGATTGAGTTGAACTAGAGTGGAATCAGTTGTAACTTTTTTTGGTTTCTCTTTTGTTTTATGTAAAGGTTCAGTATAGTGGAAAGAGCTGGCTCAAAAGAGTGGTTCATGAACTAATTAGATTGATCCATTTCTTGAATCTCAAGAAACTCACTGATTCAGTTCCAGTGAATTATTGCGTTTGAGAATAACATCCTAACTGTCTGTTTGTTCCTCACAAAATGACTTTTTATCCTGAACAGGCTCACTGTAAAGATCTGTGTAAAGCATAAAAATACCTCTATTTTTATGTTCCACAGGAAAAAGTAAACAGCATATGGGTTTGGAACGACATGAGAATGAGTAAATAATGGCAGAATTTAGATTTTTGAGCGAACTACCAATTTAAATGCCAGATTTTATCTTGGATTTTCCACACTGAGCTTTGGATTTCACCCAAATGCAGTCTTTTTTGCTTTGTGGAGCTTTGAAAGAACACGCAGAGCAGATTTCTGTCCGGCACTGACCAGGTGATTCTGGTCTTCGGACTGTCATTTTAAATTGAACAAAAAGTGATTAAATGCTTTTTAAATATTGACTGTTTGTATAATTCCCAATATCACAGATTCAGGCTGCTCATTATTACTTGAGCTGTACGAAAGCCATTTAACAAATGCAGGTAGTGCTGCAGAATTCGTCGAATTAAGAGGCCGCTCTACATGAGCATAACTAATTCACATTGCCCTGAAGGGGATTTGCAAGTTGAAGATCATTTTGCAATATTAAACATGGCTGTTAATAGATCAATTTCTCTTTTTTTGTAATTCATATTACTCTCTGGTGATAAGAGACAGCTGGAGTACTGCATTCCCTCTGTGTCTGCAGACTGTCTTTATGCAAAGCAAACTGCGAGAGATAGATAGAGAATAAGGTGCATGGAGCGAAAGAGAGAGTGACACGGATGGAGATATTGAGAGGCAGACGGACTGACCAAGAGAATAAGGAAATGCAGCGGAGACAGGCGGTGAGACGGGAGATTTGGGGATACTTGGGTGCTGTCAGTAAGGAAGCTGGCTTGAGCTAGTGTCTCATTCTCACACGGCAGATTGGAAGAGCAGATTGCGCTCTGAGATGCCCTGAGATTTGGGCAGCTTCCGATGGGGGATTTGTAAAGATTTGGTTAGAAATCTGCCCATAATGACTGTTAAGTGAAGGCGCCTTCATCATCTTCTTAGCAAAGACATTGTTTTCTCTGAGCGCTTGTTCTGTTAGCTTTGGCTCGGTGTCTAAGTGTCACAGTCCTGAGATGACAGTCTATAGCTTCATTAACTGGTATGTGCAGATCACACAAGCAGACGTTTTATGAATAGAAAAGCCTAATTTGTTTGTCTTTAGAGACAATAGATAGGAAGATTCTCTTCAGATGCAACAGACTTTGCTGTTTTTTTTTTTTTTTTTTTGTGGTGGGGGGGGTTGTGTGTGTTTTCTGTGGCTGTTAACATTTTGGCCACTTTTGTGTCCCAAGGTATTAGAGTTTTTGTTTGTTCATTTATTAATATTGCTGATTTTATGTAACTAAATCCTTTTATTTTTTTCTTCTTAACATTCTTTCCAGACTTTTCATTTTGTTTTTATCTTTTTTTTGTTTTCTTTCTGGGAGGATGCTTGGAATTGATCAAAAGTTATGGTAATTTAAGGATAGTAAATAACTAATGATCTTCATTTCCAATAAATGCTGTTTTGAACATTTTTATTCATCCTTAAAGTTTTGCTTTTAAAAAATATTAAGCAGCGCAACCTTTTCACCACTGATCATAACAAAATGGTGCCCTATGAATTCCGGTTTATTTTTTCTCAACTCCTTTGTAATAGTTAAAATCTAATTTTATTAATCAAAAAGCATGTCTAATTAATTAAAATCATGTAACGTATGCATTTTCATATAAGTTTTCAAAGTCTAACAAAAATGACATGTTTAGAGCCCTATGAAATGTTTTGTTATTTTCACCATATTTTTTTTGTTATTCCTCAAAAAAAATATTTTAGTAGGCTAACAGTAGTAGTAGTAATAGTGAAAAATAGTAATAGACATAATGACTTCAAATCAACCGGACTTTTATTTTGACTAGTTGCAGTGAATACGTTTACAGTTCTGTGTATGTGATGTTTGTTTTACTCGAATCAAATGGTAAAATGCTCATGAAGTGACTCTCAGAGCAGTTCTGGAGATGTTGTTTGTATGTTTATGTCCTCATTTAGTAAGACAGCAGACACGTGTCACACGCACTTCAGTATGCATGTAGTAAAAAAACCAAGTGCCTATGCCATTCATTTGCAGAACATGCAGGGTTCATATTTATGTACAGATACTAGTCCATATTGTGATTTGATTTAAGTGTATTGACCCACTTTTGATTAGTTCATTAAAAAAATGTACAAATTCTGTGAAATTTTTGTCTTTGTTCTTAGGTCTGTTGTGAAATGTGGCAACTTCCTTAAGCGATTCAGCACTTTACCCTCAGCTTAATCACCCGACTGCAGTCCTGCTGCCTGATTGGATCATCTTTTGAGGTAAGAACCTATGGAAAGAAGTTTGTTAAAACTAATCAAAGTCACTTGCACAGTTTATTCCGTTTTCTCCTCGCGTCCTGCTCTTTTGTTGAAATTTGCTTGGTGAAGTTGAGCCCCTCTGAACGACAGTGACTTGATTTGACAGAAAATTGAAAATATCATCCAACTTCATTATTTTGGCTGGACTATTCACCCGAGGCCGTCGCGTTGGGGACAACGTCTGTCAATTTTTTAGAAGAATACAAATATAATTTAAAAGAAACATCTGACAGTCTGTCAGACAATCTGTTTAAATCAAGTCTCACGGCGAGCAGGCGACAAATGCTAGAAAAGTATCACAGTTGGAGAGGGTAAAAGGGAGGTGGGCAGATTTTCAAACACTTCACAAAAGAGAAACAAGCAGACGACAGAATCGGAGAGAGATCACTTAAGAGAAGACAAAACGGATGAGACAGGAGACTTGACATGAAGAGTGGGAAAAAATCTGCTGGAAGCACACATGCATCACAGCGCACCTGTGCACGGCCTTTTTACTCATGCCCCCTGTCTACATAGATATCCCTTAGAGATCAAGACACATCCCACAATGCTGGACGCAGGGCTGGTGGTGACAGGCTCTGTCGGCCGGCTGCAGGGAGCAGATGGCTGGCCAGATGCAGGGTTGCATTTGACCTTGGGCCCTGTGGAAGGCTAAAACATCATAGGCGTCCTCCGGCGCTTCCACCTTTCTGCCGCTCCATGGAGCCGCTGCTTCGCTCTGACAGCTTATGGTTGTTTTATTTAGATGAGCCATATGGAGCCATTATGTGCTCCATCGTTTAGCTGCTATCGCTATTCCCAGTGTAGTTTATCACCCAGTGTGTATTCGAACAAAGACGAGTTCAAGTCCCCCAGACTGTCCATGACAATGGAGATACGCCATAAGATATGACTAATCACATTCGGCTCTGTGCTCGGACAAAAAGGGGTGGCAGAATTATAATTGGGGTCAGCTGATGCAGACTTGATGGAAGGGATCTTTAGCAAGTTGGCAGTGCTAAGATTTATAAGCACGTATGCCGGCTCCTGCTCCCGTACAGTGTTTTACCCAGAATAATATGTGTTTTTTTTTTTTTGTTTTTTTTTTCTTTTCTCTATAGAAAGTGTATAGAAATTTGACTTTGGATGCCTACATGATTAATCAAAAATGATCACAATTACTATTTATTATAGGTGGTGTAAATTATGCAAAGTGTTGTTTACAGCTTTTTCATGTCACATATTTGTCCTATGCAAATGTGATGCACAATAATATCATTTACATTTTTTTCTGCTTTTTTTCTGAATTTTTGCTGGTAAGCCACTAATTTTTTAATAAGCTGATAACTGATCTGATATAAAAACATCTATACTATTTTATGTCCGTTTTATTTTATAAGAATAAAACACCAAATCAGTAATTTTAAATGATTCAAGTGAATTCACATTATAACGTGCAGTTTAAAATATTTGAGTGCTTTTTTGATGTTTCTAAAGATAAGAGGTATGACAGCAAATGTAATAAGTTATTAATTTACATCAAATATAATCATTTGTATTTCCAATCTTGTCTGATAACTGATTTGTTTTTAATCAACGTTTTATCTTGCATGACTAGTAACTAGTTTCCCATTTAAACTGTTGTGCAGCTGCATAAAATTATTATATTAAATATATTTAACTGCAAATGGGCATTAATTGTCACAATGACAATATCAAGAAAAATAATCTACTGTGATCAGTTCTTATCTTGTCTTAGCCTTCATATCAGATTTTTTTCTTCTTTATTCTCTCAGTAAGGTCATTGTTGTGTTTTCTTCAGGGGACGTCTGTTTCCTAATGGCTAGATGGCTTTTAGCACACTGTTACCAAGTGCAATGTCTACCGATTTATTTATCTATTTTTTTCCAAGTAAACACTTGTGGTCACAGATATGCCCTGCTAATGGTTCCTAGTATACACTACAGGCTGAAAGTTTGGACACACCTTCTCATCAGATGTGTTTTCTTTATTTTCATGACCATTTACATTGGTAGATTCTCACTGAAGGCATCAAAACTATGAATGAACACAT
>JAUMHP010000070.1:12270436-12280477 GCA_032361065.1 Enteromius trimaculatus
TATCCAGATCAGATGGTGTACCAGCACAAAGAGATGATCTTTATTGGAGACAAGAACACCTAGATGAGCTCCGTGGACAGATTGACGAAACCAGATACACACACACACTACAAGTCCTTCACACAATCTGACATTTGCTTAATGAGTTTTTGGCCGTTTTTCTGGCCCTGCGTCACTTCCAATCGATGCTACACCACAAGCATGTGCTGGTCCGTATGAACACTACTGCGGCTGTAGTGTACATTAACCGACAAGGTGGTCTACGCCCCTGCCGCTTGTCACAACTCGCCTGTCATCTGCTCCTGTGGAGTCAAACGCATCTGAAATCGCACTGTTCACATTACAGGGGAACTCAACCCTGCAGCCGACCAGCTCTCATGGCAAACCACCCACCCTGAAGAATGGCGAATCCACCCCCAGGACGTCCAGCTGATTTGGAACTACTTCAACAAGGCAGAGATAGACCTCTTTGTCCTCGCTCCTGAACAGAACACCTCAGACCTCTCCGGCCTCTCATCAGCCGTGATTGATGCTATGACTCAGTCTAGAGCTCCCTCTACGAGGCAGGCCAACGCACTGAGATGGGGTCAGTTCATCGATTGGTGCTCCTCTTGGACTCTTAAAGTCAAAGTCAGCTTTATTTGTCAATTCTGCCACATGTACAGGACATACAGAGAATTGAAATTGTGTTACTCTCAAACCCTTGCTGGATAGCAGATACACATTAAATACAAAAAGAGTGTTAAAAATGCAAGTAAAAAATTTAAAATAAATACAATTATACATATAATAAAAAAACTAAACAAAAAAAAAATACAAAGTGTATGTTCCTGCCATCGCAGCAAATCACAATGCAGTGCAGGGTACATCTTTCGGGAAGCACCAATTGATAGTGAGGTTCCTTAGATGTGCGAGCCCTGAGACCACACCTTGTACCCTCTTGGGACCTCACCCTTTACGTAGACCACACACGGAGCTTCAGATGCTCCCAGCAGCTCTTTGTCTGCTATGGAGGACAGAAGAAAGGAAATGCTGTTAACAAACAGAGGTTGGCCCATTGGGTTGTAAATGCCATCTCCCTGGCACCGTTAGGTGTCAGAGCCCACCCCAAAAGCAAAGTGTTGCCTCATCCTATGCATTGCCTCATAGCGTCTCTCTAGCAGATATTTGTAGGGCTGCAGCCTGGGCGACACCAAACACCTTTGCGAGGTTCTAGGTCCTTCGCATAGAGGCTGTGTCCTCCTGTGTCTTCGGTTAGACATCAGGTGAGCGGGAGGCCGGCTTGTGTTGGTTTGCTGAGGCATTCCCACGGGATCTGTGCGCTATCTCTCCGATGTTCCCTCCAGCGAACCTGAGTCCTTCTGCCCCACAGTCAGAACTAGATGCAGAGTAGCTCCTGACTGTGTTCCTACTGGGTCTCCTTCACCCGGTAGGTTGTGGCTACAAATCTCAATACTCCACGGTCAGCCAGAAGGCTGTGTATGCTTTTATATATCTATAACTTTATTGATATATTGAATTACTCAAAGTTCCACATGTAGAAAGGGCAAGTTTAGAAACATGTGCTCCGCTCCCCCAACCAACTGGGGGACAACCGACATCCCTGTGGGGCCCCCTATTGGCCCTCAGGGCATTATGAAGGTTATGTGCAGGCTTCCCCACTGCCACACACGTCTGCCTGTCGGCACGGGGGTCTCTGTGTAACGTGGCCTCAGGGTTGTGGCCTTTTCCACGGGTCTGTTACCATATGTAACATCGAAGTGGCTCGACTGAAGGGGAATGTCTAGGTTACAAAGGTAACCATCATTCCCTGAAGGAGGGAACGGAGACATTACATCCCCTTGCCACGACCCTGGGTTGTGCTGACGTTGGGCTCGGCTCCTAAGTGAAAACCTGAAGGTGCACTGCCTCTATGCTCTCTTATACTCACATAGTGACAAGATGCACCTGGATGCAATCAGTGCACGTCAATGTTCATTGGCCTTTTGTTAAACTCAAAGATTATTGGTCTCTCATGCGAGTTTCCATATGTAACGTTTCCGTTCCCTCCTTCAGTAACCTAGACATTATTTTTTGTTTGGGTGTAAATGACTCTATAAAGGCTAAACTGCCAATAACTTAAGTCACTAGGGGAATTTAGACAGCTGGAATTCATTGTATTGCTTCAATAGAAAGCCAAATAATTTAAAGCTTTGTAATATAAAATATTTTTCCAAAACAAACTTTTATTAGTATTTTAATGCTGTGATGGTGAGGAACAAGCACCACAAGTACTTACTAGACCATCTCGTTCTTGCGTTTATATGCCGAGGATGACTCTAGCCTACAAAACTCTGATGGACTGAATTAGGAAGGATGCAGCCTTGGTAGGATGCAGCCTTCCGTTTGAGAACCACCCTATGTGTGTATGATGCTTTTTATGCATTTATGAGAGAGGGCAATTTTTTGTGGTTGCTGTCATCATTTGATGGTGTGTTCACATTAGGTGATGTGTTTAAAATGTTGGATTTGATTTCACAAGAGTATATGTATTGTGTGGCATGAAAATTTGAGGGATGCAGCATGCGGCAACTTGATTTCAATTACCAAAGACTTGGTTGGTTAAACTTGTTGATGGTCTCACTCTCATCTTTTCCTTTTCTTTTTTTTTTCAAAGTAGGCCTTCTAGAGTTTAATTTGGCTAAATAGTATTTAAATACAGGTGTAAACAGGGTCAGATTTTACCAAACCAGAACATTTCAAAGAGTCTGTTAGGAATACAAAATGTGTTATTAAAGCTATACAACAAATCAATCATGTAAATTGAAAAAAAAAAAGATATATTAAACACATGCATATTACATATTTGCATTTAATTTTACAGCACACAACACACAAAAAGCTTTGGCATTGGTGTTGTTAGATCGATAGCCAATACATGAGCAAAAAAAACAATTTCTTTTGGGACTGAAAAAAAATAAAAAATAAAACTTCCATTCAAGAAAAAATATGAAATATTAGACCTATCAGGCCACCACTGAAGTTTAACAATAACCTCTTAAAACAAGTACATTTGTATTATTACTAAGTATTATCTAACAAAATCACATATACATATATATACAGTACAGGCCAAAAGTTTGGACATACCTTCTCATTCAATGTGATTTCTTTATTTTCATGACCATTTACATTGGTAGATTCTCACTGAATGCATCAAAACTATGAATGAACACATGTGGAGTTATGTACTTAAGAAAAAAGGTGAAATAACTGAAAACATCTTTTATATTCTAGTATCTTCACAATAATGCTCTGGTTACTGCTTTTCACACTTCTGGCGTTCTCTTGATGAGCTTCAAGAGGTAGTCACCTGAATGGTTTTCCAACAGTCTTGAAGGAGTTCTTAGAGATGTTTAGGACTTGTTGGCCCCTTTGCCTTCACTCTGCGGTCCAGCTCACCCAAAATCTCGATTGGCTTCAGGTCCAGTGACTGTAGAGGCCAGGCCATCTGCCGCAGCACTCCATCACTCTCCTTCTTGGTCAAATAGTCCTTACACAGCCTGGAGGTGTGTTTGGGGTCATTGTCTGGTTGAAAAATAAATGATCGTCCAACTAAATGCAAACCGGATGGAATGGCATGTCGCTGCATAATGCTTTGGTAGCCATGCTGGTTCAGCGTGCCTCCAATTTTGAATAAATCCCCAACAGTGTCACCAGCAAAACACCCCCACACCTCCTCCTCCATGCTTCACAGTGGGAACCAGGCATGTTCACCTTTTTTTGGTGTCTCACAAAGACACGGCGGTTGGAACCAAAGACCTCAAATTTGGACTCATCAGACCAAAGCACAGCTTTCCACTGGTCTAATGTCCGTTCCTTGTGTTTCTTGGTCCACACAAGTCTCTTTTGCTTGTTGCCTCTCCTTATCAGTGGTTTCCTGGCAGCTATTTGACCATGAAGGCCTGATTTGCGCAGTCTCCTCTTAACAGTTGTTCTAGAGATGGGTCTGCTGCTAGAACTCTCTGTGGCACTGATCTGAGCTGCTGTTTACTTGCGATTTCTGAGGCCGGTGGCTCGGATGAACTTGTCTTCAGAATCAGAGGTTACTCTTGGTCTTCCTTTCCTGGGTCAGTCTTCATGTGTGGCAGTTTCGTTGTAGCGCTTGATGGTTTTTGCTATTCCACTTGGGGACACAATTCACGTTTTTGCAATTTTCCGGACCGACTGACCTTCATTTCTTAAAGTAATGATGGCCACTCGTTTTTCTTTAATTAGCTGATTGGTTCTTGCCATAATATGAATCTGTCGGTTGTGTAGTAACCTGACTTCTGCACAACACAACTGATGGTCCCATCCCCATCAATAAAGCAAGAAATCCCATTTAATTAACCCTGATAAGGCACACCTGTGAAGTACATAAGTACATAACTCCACATGTGTTCATTCATAGTTTTGATGCCTTCAGTGAGAATCTACCAATGTAAATGGTCATGAAAATAAAGAAAACACATTGAATAAGAAGGTGTGTCCAAACTTTTGGCCTGTACTGTATATATTCTCTTTGTCTCTCTTTTTTTCTTCAATAATTCATAGCACCATTCATTCTGACTTTCACCTTCATTTCACAATAGGGACTGAAGTTGACAATGTAAAAGATGCTGATAGATGTTCTTGAATCTCAGTCCAGACGTTGAGGCCACATTGTGCTCTTCCACTTTTGAATCTTTATTCATGTTGATCAAAGTACAACTTACTCTCCAATCTCAAAAGATTTGTGATCAAACACTTACAAAAGACGGAAGTGAGCTTATTCAAATTAATTGATGGCTTTCCGGTAGGCTCAAAAACAACAATTCAGTGAAGCCTCAAGCCTACCTGAAAATTGGAATAATCGTCAATTCTGGCTCTACGTCGTTTTTCTCTACGTACTCTTCCTCTCATAAGAGGTTTATTTAACCACAGGTCAGCTGAATGGGCAGATGCCAGCAGAGGGGTTGGTCCACCATAGCTTTTTACTGATTTATAAATTCTCTCTCATGGTTTATCACTCTCATTAATGTCAGCACCTGCTGCAGCAGGGCTCTATCTGTCTGCCCGCAGGCCCTGCAGCTGTGCACTAAGCTCAGGCAAACTGCCCATCAGTCCTGCCCCCTCCACCCTTCCACTCCACCAATAAGCGTTTGGCTTGGGATAGTTGCAAAAACCTTGCTAGAATCAGGTGCAGTTGCTCTGTTGATTGTAAAAGTGTATTTATCATGACTATGCACATTCCAGGTACATTGCCATGCAAAAGTATTAGCCAGATTTTTACATATTTTTCTACCTGAAATTATTAATGCGTTCACAATAGAAACGTAGGCACAGGAAACACGGACATTGAAAGAGCGATATTTATTTAGAGCCCACACAAACAGGAAAATTCTGTCAAATCTTTTTTGTTTAGTTGTTCCAAATCTGTATGACACAAAGTTTTGTTGCCCCTTGACATCCTTTTGTATAAACGCCCCTAGTCTTTGAATCAACAGAAATTATATTGGAGTGGTTGTGTTTTGTTTTTTCTCTCAAAGGGCGCAGTGGTACTTCATCCAGAAAGCTTCAAATTATCACAGAAAAACTTTGCAATAGGAAAGGAACTGTGAAAAATGACCTTGAGGAAGAGTATCAAGGTCTAAATGTGTGCTCACCAAGAAGAACATTTAAAGTTCACAAAATGTTAAAGAAAGATTCTATGGCCAGATAACAGATAAAGCATTGTACTGTAAGAATGTGATGTGTACAGTGGTATTATGGTTGATTTGGAAAGTCTGTGGTGGCCTCTGTGACCTGTTATTGCTGAAAGACGCTTGTATTCAACAATATATAGATAATTCTTTTAAGAGATTGTCTGGGCGTCTGACCATGAGTTGAAGCTTAAGCGCAATTGTGTGAAACAGCAGGACAATAATCCAAAACAGAGTCAAGTTGACATCCGGAGTACTGAAAAGAAGGCTCATATCAGATTACAGCTGGTGCTTGATTGCCTTTATTATTGTTTAACGTGGTCTAGCCTGATATTAGATTTAAGGGGGCATTTACTTTTTCCTCAGGGGTCATGTAAGCCTGTGTTAGCCAGTTTCACTCACTGAAATTTTCATTTTGAGCAGCATGTCATTTTGTTTGAAAATGTTGCAACCATTTTGTTCTCCGAATAGGCAATTGCTAAGGGTTTTTTTTTCTGTTCACTGTACTGTAGGTCAATAATGCAACAGAAATGTGCAAATTATGCAAACAGAATATTCCTTTATAAGCCTTATAAGTAGCTTCTTGATCTTTCAGATTGAGATTATTTTTTGTATTTTTTGGTGTGCAGAACTGAAATGTCATTAAAAGAAGAAGCAGAGTAGCAGCAGGAGGAAGAGAAAATGGGAGTCATGGACCAAAGCAGCCACCCCTTCTGTTCTTATTCACAAATTGGTTTCTTAGGACCCGGTGCCATATTACACTTTGTTTGTGCATTGTTTGTTTTTTCTGCTGCTTTTAGTTCGTCTGTTAATCCATCAGCGCTGGCGATGGGGGGGGGGAGCTTGCACATTTGGAGCCAGGAAGCACCTCCTGGCTCATCTGTGTCCTTTAATCCTGAGAAACAGCCATGCTGGTGAGATTGCAGGCCCCTTGGAGTCTCTCCTTCTGGAAACTTCAAAGTCAGGCATTGGCGATTTGGAAGACAGGGAGGCAAAGTCTGCAGGGAGTATTCATGCAGGTCAGCCCAAATCTTTAGCTGAGAGCCCCTGGTTCAGTGCAGGTGGATCTGAGGCCTGTGTTGAGGGAGGGAGAGGTGCTGTTAGGCAGATGGAGAGGGATTAACCCCCTCCACCACCACCCATCTTTGAATTATGAATGTCCCCTCTCTCTTTATGTCTGTCAGCACAAGGCAAGACTTTGAACACAACCCTCTTGCATACCTATATGCAGTTATGTGCCATAAGAGACATTTTTACTGTTTCTGCAGGAGTCAGAAATCGTTTCATTCTTGTATTCTTCTACATTATCATAGGCGGACGGTGAACCAACTGGCTAAAGTGTAAATCCAGGTGTAGGCTATATATTTTCCTAGATCCCATCTTTTTTTTAAATAATACAGACTGCTTTTAGAGAATGGCTTGAATTAAATGTATTAAAGGGATACTTCACCCAAAAATGAAGATTCTGTCGTTAATTACTCACTGTTGTTATAATCCATAAAGCCTTCAATTATCTTCAAAACACAAGTTAGTATATTTTTTATATTATTTCCAATTATGTTACATTTACATTTAGTCATTTAGCAGGCACTTTAAGTATATTGTAGGTTCAAGTACACATACTGTAAAATAAAGCGCAACCAAAAAAAGAATATCATAAATAAAAAGAAAACGGATAGAATACGAAAATAATAGAGCAAGTTATGTTAAAGGCAGGGTAATCGATTTCTGGAAGCAAGTGTTGATATTTGAAATCACCAAAACAAACCTGTCACTATCCCAAAAGAGTCTTGTCACTATTTTTGTAGCTCCACCCCACACATACATAGCCTTTGCAACCCAGGCAATGATTGGTTCTTTAAAACATAGCAGAAACAATGCTACGCCGGCTACACCATAGATATGGCCGCGATAAGTAAGCCAGCATTGTAGCGGTTTTACTTGAAGTCATTCACCATAGTAATCACTAAAAGACATGTTTATGGTCTACACGGGACATGTGCGGCGTGACAAAGTACTATAGCCATTATAATCAGTGATGCTGTCTACATAGGACGTGAGCAGCACAACAAATCTCCGCCAGAAAACTGCTGCCGCGTTCCATTTATGATGTGTTGACACTAATTTCAAATGATTTTCAATGGTCACTTTATCGCGTCCGTGGCACGCCATCTGATGTAGACACTCACCTATCAAGAAGATGTTTTGTATCTTCATGTGGCTTTGCTCTGCTGTTCACTGAATGTTCTCTCCTAATGTTCTCCACATTATTAGTAAACACGCCCCTTACTGCTGATTGGCTACAAGTTTGTTTGGGTACTCTGCCCCGACTGTGTTTTCTTGAAGTATTTTTGAGAACTCGCTTACCTTGTCTTTAATGTTAATAATAGCAAATGTTACGCTACACTGTTACACTATACTATGTGTTATAGTTAAACTGACACAGATTCAAGTCTTTACATCCCATATGACTGCCACAGATTAGTGTACCTGGAACATATGTGAAAACCTGTAAGTTTGCTTACTTTTAGAATAACCCTCTTGTTTCGCCTGAGGTAATATAAAACAACTCATTTTATCACACTGTAACGCTTGTGTAGCCAAGAACTTACTCACCTTTAATACCTGGCCAAAAAGAAAGTTAGTTTTGGACCCGGGGAGGCACTGTGATGCTGATGTTTGAACTCGTGTTGTGCTCAGGGAGGCTGGGACTCCACAACTGCTGCTGTGAGGATTCACAAACACAAAGGAGTGGCAAATTCATGAAAATGAAACGAATGAGGTTAATACAGCCTGTTTTATGCAGAGATCCTTGAGGATGACATTTGTTATGTTGCACGAAAATGTAAATGAAGAGGAAAGCCTTGCTTCAAGACGTCTCTGAGGGAGCCAGGCTCTGTGTTCATAGAAAATACGGCAGGTCTGGGATCAGATTGTACCTTGTCTTCTCTAATCACAGACAGAATAGACTACAAAGCAAAACAGATCTAGAAATATCTCTTGTATAATGTTTCGTATTCTTAGAAACTTCATTAATACGCCACAATATCTGATTCTCTCATTCTGTGTTTTTAAACGTATCCTTATTTTTGGCGTAGTTTGGTGTCTGAGCTCATGGACTTGCTGTATTCTGTTTTACAGACTCAGATCTGCCAATGACATGTGACCCTGGCTGTAAGCATTGAAGAATTGAGCCTTTTAGATGCCAGATCGGTCTCTCTTTACAAAGACAGAATGACAAGACTCTTGTCTCATCACCATTCAGATTTTATAAAAGCAATTAGCTTAAAGGCGACTGTGGTGACAAAGCTTTGGCTCACTTAGGAGATGTGAACCGCTCTACTGTGATTTACCTCAGACAAAGAGGGCACCTTGGGAATTTAAGTTGGCGTACTTTTAAAAGTTTGAAGTAAACAACTCTTGCTCATTTACTTTACTCTTGCCCTCGGTTACGCAATGTGACTCTAGCTCAATAGAAGTCTAACTGAAGACTTGTTGTGTTTCATTCTGCTCTTTAATGCCCTATGATGTGATTCAGAACATTGTGAACAAATGTGCGTACTAACAAGACCTTTGATGCACTGAAGTTTGGGAAATCATCAAAATTACAAGTATCTGGTATTTAACATTGTGCACCTTCATCAATGTGAAAATGTGTTTTTCTCCAACTTTATTACAATATAAATACTAATTATTAGCCTATACTATGAATAAAATACCAACATCTCAACCTAAATAAACATAATAAAAATGCTAGTATTTTATTTTGAGTATACAATGTATATTAGTGCTAAAATTGGTTACCCAATAATTGATTTTTAATTAAAAATGTATCAATATCAGTCAATATTGAATGTTTAATTCTGCTTGCTCATTACATGATACTATTGTAAATATAAAGTTTTTTTTATATATATATATTAATGCAACTTATATATAAAAATAACATTTAATCTTTTGCAAATTAAAAAAAAAACGTATTTCTTAGTTTAGGAAATATTGTTCTGTTGCCCACATGAAGTTGTACTATTTTAAATTGTGGATTTTAGTTTACTATTTAATTCCTGCTCTATCCTTAATATCAGCTATTCGTCGAGTATCAGCTTAAGAAAATAATTAGCAGTTAAATGTTATTGGCCAAAATATTTTACTTAAATTCATTGTGAGCATTCTTTTCACTTTAGTAATGAATTATACATAACGGTATAAATAGTTGAGTTTTAATATGAGCTTTTTAGCAATTATCAGCCAAAGTCATAGTCTTTTTTTTTTTTTTTTTTTTTATTTTTTGTTTTTTACAGGTCATACATTTTAGGGAATAGGGATTTAAGTTCAGATT
>JAUMHP010000070.1:12286668-12297757 GCA_032361065.1 Enteromius trimaculatus
AATAAATAAATAATATAAAATTAAAAGATAAAATGCTGAAACGCATGGCTTAGTCTTCCGTAAAAGAGTTGCATAGCGTGCAGGCGACAGAAATAACCTCAGTATTTTGGTACCACAAACTTCTGAAAAATTCAAAAGCCTAAGCAAAAGGTTTCAGTCAGCGTTTCATAGCCACTAAGTAGTCTGCTGCTGTTGGCCTTAGATCTGTTTGAGTAGATGTACAGTGCGGACCTGAGACGCTGCAGAGTTGTTGATGTAAAGCATTTTTGCTGTACGGTAATGGGGGAAAAATTGCCTGCGGCGGCGATTGCACAATACTGGAGTCTGTGTGAAAGAGCAGTGGTGATCTCACCTGCCCTGAGGCTGCTGCTCTGGGCACGGAGCACATTGTGTTTCCTGCAGGGCCACGTGTGCAGGCGGGCGCTTCTCTCCTCACTTCTTCCCCCAGCTCTGTGTCTCCTGTCGATCTGCCCTTGATTCTGAGGAGACAGATAGAGCACGGTAATCAATTACTTCCATTTAGCGGTGAGCAAGCCACGTTCACGCGTCCGTCAGAGAGAAATAGGAGTGAACGACGGGGTGAGACAGACTCGCCATCACAGATGACAGCATAGCATTAGAACTGTTTCACAGCTTAACTGCAATGTCAGGTTTACATTGTGCTTTTATGCAACAAGCATACTTGTGCAAATGTGTGTCAAAGACTGACACGGAAGAAGAAATTGTTGAATAAAGTTTTCTTTGTGCACAGAAATATTCTTGTATCTACATAAAATTGAACCACTGATGTCCAGTCAAGTCACTTTATTTATATAGCGCTTTTTAACAATACAGATTGTAGCAAAGCACTGAACATTTTCAAATAGAAGAACAGAGTAATGATAATGTATCATGACGAGAATTAAATTTTATTTATCAAATGCAGAGATGGTCTCTGTAGTCAAGACGACGGAAATCAGGTTTCCCCAACTAAGCAAGCCAGAGGCCACAGCGGCAAGGAACCAAAACCCCATCCATTAGAGAATGGGGAAAAAAACTTTGGGAGAACCAAGCTTAGTTGGGTCCAGTGGGAATTGCATATAGTAGTACCCTTTTACCCTTTTGCATACTAAATTTAATATTGTAGTATATTGAATTCTGTACTCTGTGATGTCATGCTTAAGTGCTAATAATGCAATAACGATGTTAAATACAATCTTCAGAAAATCTTAAACCATTTCTTTACTGCACATGTGGCACATCTAACTTGAATTGCCTATTTGTCCGTTAATAGTAATAAAAATAATGAGCAGCTTGTCTATGTCAGACATCGGTGTTGAGCGAAACCGGACCTTTATGAAAACGCAACACTGTACGATGAACTTTGCTTGGCTCTATTTCGATGGCAGTTTAATGACAGGGTTTATGGTGTTTTAAAGGCAGTGCTTTAGGGGAACTCAGCTGCTGAGTTTATGATTTTGTCAGACAGCAGTTTGACCTGTAGGCTTTTATTCTCCTCAAACACACACAAACCCTCAGAGACGCTGGAAATGCCAGAGGAGGTCATGGTTGTGTTGCCTTTTGTTCTGTGTGTACAGAGAAAGACAGTGAAAGTGTGTCTTCTGTTGACTCTGAAGCCAATCAGCATGCCAGGTTCGATAAGGCTACATCACTCTCACTCCTCACTCTACCTGGCATTGATATGCGTTTCATATACTATCTAAATATTCTTTGGCTTGCATTCCGATGCATCTCCGGTGTGGTCGGATAAAGATACAATCAGTCTTACCCGAGGAAAATGGGAAGCAGTGTTGTTTTTGTTTTTTTACAAATACTGACAGATAATTCAAAATGCTTTCTGTCTTTCTGCTGTTCTCCTACTTTAGAAACATTGCCTCAGTAAAGGATGCTAATAGGAATCACAAGTGAAGAAAAGAGGGGGAAATAAAGTTTTAAAGCTCTTCTGTAAAAAATAGACCAGAAGATAGATGTGACTGAGGATTTGGAGAATATGAGAGATTCCTGGTTTGAACCAGTTCAATAATTCATCAGATGTTGTTCAATAAATCAGGTGATCAAACCGAAGTGGTTGTTTTCACATTATGAGAACAGAATAAAAGGGAAAAAAAGCTAAAAGCATGTTGAAAATAGACTATAAATAAAAACGTGCAATCTATTTAGTTTCGGTGGCAGTTGCTAATGTTGACTACTTAAAACGCAATAGGATTTACATATTAGTTGAGACTGGCCAGAATCCGTCCATGACTCAAGGGATTCAGAGGGATCAGTGCAATCCTATTGTGAGCCAATAATCAAAAACAGTGCCAATATTCTCAGCAATATTCTGTTCAGAACATGCTAGGTTGTTTGGGCCAAGCTTCAGCAGCATCAGAAGCTGTTTCTCAGAGGGGGTGAGGGGGATATTCAGGTGTAAACGTCGAAGTCTGTTCTGTCTCCTACAGCTTTCCTCTTCTTGCTGTGTAAAGAGCTGCTAATGTCATTGTGCTTCAGGAGTCAGAAAACTGTCAGCTTTTTGGGCTACTTAAGGATAGCTGCACGTGTGTTCCCACAGTCCTAGAGCGTCAAAGATCTTGGGAAAAACACAGAGGGTAAACAAAAGCTAGCGTGTGATTGTGTGTTTTCTTTTTGTCCCTGGAGTTTTCTCAAAAATCACAGTGATGACGGGACATTCTTTGTAGGGCTATTTTTGGCTTTAATGTTTTTAGTGGCCGAGCCTGACATGGAAATGAAATTACCAAGGCATAGCGTGAATATGGCACTTCAGCTTAACATAGTCACCTCCAAAAGCTCTCAAAACAATCTCTTAAGTCTAAGAGCTGGAACAAAGGTTAGCCAACGGATTGAGACAGTATGCACACATGGCCAAGACAGGTCTGAAGATGCCCTGATCAAATATTTCTTTCTCCCAGCGTCAGAGAATAAGATGAGAATTAGATGTATAGGATATTTATATAGCATAATTAGATTATTTAGATTTATAAGATAATTAGATTGATGTGTTTTAGCTTTTTTATGCTGATCATTCTCTAACTGTTAAAAAAAATGTGAGCACATTAATGATTGTTCAGAAATTAAAATGGTAGTCCATATGATATGGGATTTTGTGACGGATTTGCCGATGATGATGATGCAGATTTTGCATCGTGTTCATTCAATTGGTCATTCAAAATCGCCCCATAACCAACAGTTTTGTTGCTTTTGTTACTTAATTGTAAAGTATTATCTGTGCTCCATACAGTACATCATTACACTGTTGACAATGAACCTTTCTGACTGGTCCAATTTTGCCAACATTTTTTGATCTTAATTTTAAAAAAGAAAGTGTGAGATGAGAATAAGCTATGTTTGAGGTGAATGTCAATCACCAATCCCTTTTAAAAACAATGAATTTTCATATGAGCTGCTGAATATTTAGCATGCAAGGTTAAGTACTGTTTGAGCACTTGGGCATTCCAGTGGGAAGCAAGTCTGAACTTTCTCACATCTCCCTGTGCGTTTTAACAGGCTGGATTCCTAAACCCACTTTTGCTTCATGTTAGTTAAGCTAGTCCAAACCCGAGCGAGGGGCTGTCAGTGCTGTTCTAGCTCTGTTTAACAGCAGCCGTCTCTTCTGGAACTAAATACAAGTGATCAAAAACCTGGTCTGGCTACACCACCCACACTCTCTCTCTGCTCATATTCAGCCCTCATTACCGCCACATAAATAACTAATGAAGGATCAATGAGAAGGGGCATCGCTGGAATGCTGGATGGAGCCCACTTAACTTCCAAGCTTTGTAATTCTCGCTCTCGCTCTGTTACAAACTCCCTCTGTCTCTCTGCACCTCCTTTTCTCTCTCTTTGGTCTTAATTGAATGTCTCTCAATGCAAATTGCTCATCATTTATACATGGGTCATGATGAAGTTGACAGCCTCTTTTTCTTCCCATGCCACATCTGGGCCGCTCAAAGAAGCCTTGCTGACTCTCTTGCTGTGGATGATCTTTAGGTGGTTCTGCAGCTTTCCCAGGTGTGTTCTTACTTGTCAGGTTTGCCGGAGGGCCCAGCACCATCTCCCCTCGTTCCTCACCTTGGCATCTGTCTTCTCAGAGCCTCTGAAGTCTCTAATTGACTTTTCAACCGCGTACGCAGTAATTGGGCTTTAATTACCATTTTACATTCTGTTTTGATATTTAAATCAGCCTTGTCATCTGAGAGAAGTCACTCTCCGTCATCGCGTTGTCGGTGTGCCGTATCGGCGATTACGCTTTTCCACACGGCTCAAGGTTGAGTCGCACACGCTGGAGCTCGCGGCATTCACTGACAAGGTCTCATAGACAAAGACCTGCTAATGGCAATCCTCACTTATTCACAGTAAATACTAATTATCTCCCATCAACCGCGTACTTCAGCGATTCGCTCAAACAGCTGTGAAGATGTTTTTGTGGAGGTGTTTCATTTTTGTGCTTTTCATCACCACGCTTTTACTCTGAAGAAGGCCGCTAAGATGAAGATGTGCTAAAGCACGCACGCAAAGGTCTGCGGGATGTTTCAACAGATGTCTGAAGGATTTCCAAAGTACACCGCAGCTCCTCCTGTAATGAGATTTTTGGGCCCCAGTTGGAGTAAGTAGTCATCTGTACGCTCTCCAGAGAAGATGCAGATGTGAAAGCATAATTTGTCATTTTGTTGGATCGTTCATACTATTTTTGTAAAGACAAGTATGCTTATTCTTTAATGAAATATATAAATATTTCTAGTCTAGTTCATGCGCATGTCATCAGTAAAGCTGGTTCTTTGATAAGTGGGAAATCTCCATGACCTGTTTTCAAATGGAGCGACAGTTAATGCACAGAGTTGTAGATAACTAACAAGCTATGCAATATCGCATTCAGTTTTGTGGGTGATTCAGTTGTGACACTGAACCATATTTGTTTTTGGCATTTTGCTTATATTAGCATATTATAGAGTAGACAGGAAGGGAAGTGGCCCCTTGAGCCGGCATTGGAACTCGGGACGTCTACAACCCAATGGCTTTATATGTCGACACACTGCAAGCTAAACTATTGGTGCTCATTTTTATTGATATTAGACAACATTTTACTCAGAAAATAAATGTTTAAAAAGGTGTCTCTAAAAAGAATTTTTTTGAGATGCGTTGAATTGAAAAATTTCTTTTTGTTGTTGTTTTTAATTGTATATTTTTGTACAGTAATTGCTTCCTAAGGATATTTTGTATTATTGTAAATAATGTATTCTAATGATACTGCCATGAATATAGCTATTGTTGCTGATATGGCATTAAAACATACGTTTTAATAAATGAACAAATAACACCCTAGACATTCTGCTGCTGTGTGAACGTAGCCAGTGATGTTTTGTTGTCTTATTGATAGACGCTGGTGACTCAAACAAATCATGAGTTCGTCATCACTGAGAGGAAAATCTTTATTTTTCTCCTTATGTTACACAAGCAGTAACAGATAGCAAACACTCCCAGATGCTGGCAGAAGCCTCTGATCTCTGAAGATTACTGTTCTCATTCCTCACCACATAATCTCAGATGATCAGAGTTCTGGATCATAGTTTGTGAGATTTGTTGCTGTGTATCACTGAGCTTGGATGAAGCTTAATCTCAGTGGGTCCTCAGATTGTTGTTTGTTCTGCATACCTGTGTGTCTCTGAGATGTCTAGAGATGATCGTTAGCTTGTGGTGTCGTGCAATCTGGACTGTAAAGTTTTCTGTCACGATCATATTTGTCTGATGCATGAAAAATAAATTCACACATTCGATTTGTTTTATTTTTTTTATTTGAGGCATTAAGTAGCAAATGAACTCAGTATCCTATAGCAGAGCTTTTGTCTGTGAAATATGTCTGTTTATTACTTTGAATGGCACACAAAAAATATTCTCAGAATTTTTTTACTGTGTTTTCTGTATAGCCATTTACAGACTGACATTATTTGTGTAAGTTTTTCAGTATGTTACACTTGTGTCATGGATTTCAGATTTACCTGCCCTTTAACAACATATACACCCATAATGAACTGTGAATGGTCTCTGTGCGTGTCATTTAGACAATCTCTTTCTGGCTAAATGGCCTATTTCTGTCCAGAATAAGCAGCAAAATGGGCAGATTTAATGCAGTAGTGAAAAGTCTGACTACTCGAGACTAGTGCTGGGTTAACTGGAAGTAGCGACACTACTTAACTACATTTGTCGGTAGTCAGGCATTTCAAAATGGTGTAGCTTTTCCAGAGACAAACAATTCTTTTCCCAACAAGTGGAGATTTAGAGCAACTAAATACCGTAGGAGGTAGTGTAGTAAACACACCGTGTAATATCCGTCTCTTAAGAAGCACAAAAGTATGATTCATTTTAGCAAATCAGTTTATTTCAGGGAGTCATGTTAGCATTTTTTCAAAGTGAAAATATATTTTTCTACTGTAATCTTTATAATACGTCTAAATAAATATTTAATACATGTAATAAAATAATTAGGTATGCAATATACACTCGTTGAAATCTCTTGGGTCAGAATAGAAATAGAATAGAAATAGAATACATGTACTCAGCAAGGAAAACTTTTATAAATTATTAGAAACAAATGTTTTAAGTAAATGCTCTTCTTTTGATTATGCATTAGAGAATCCAGAACTGGCATCAAATCAGCATATTATTATGATACTAAACTGAATATTGAGCTTTGCCAATGCAGGAATAAATTAAAATATTGTTATTAAAATATAAATATGCATTTGTTGTAATATTTAATATTATTATTGTTTTTACTGTTGTTTACTTTTTTTGTCAAATAAATGAATGTGTATATATTCATAGATATTTAAGAAAAATGTTAGGTATATATGTATTTTTTTATTATTATTAATTGGTTGACAACACTATTAACAATTAAATACTGTCATGTGGAAGGCATTGATTTGTATGTAGTCTAATAAGGATGTAATTCTCTTGGATCTGAAAGATAAATCTCCTTGTATTTAAGTACTTTCAGAATAGCATAAATATAGTAACTTTCTCCACACTGGTGTATACACACACACACACACTTGGTTAAAAAAGAGAAAGTTTCTCTTTCTCTGAACTTCCCTATGTTTTTTTTTTTGTGTGTAGACTGTGGATGTCTTTTCTCAGGGCTGTGTTGTGCACAGCTGCAGGCCTTTGCTTGAGGGAGGTGAGAAATGTCTGCCTGGATGTAATTGGTGTGACAGAGTCCTGCAGTCATTTTATACTTCCACCTATCCGCTGGCTGTTAGCTTGCATTAAAGGCCCTGTGGGTTCTACTGTAACCCAGCACATCTGAGAGGACAAGCAGACTTTTTTACCTGTATCCCTCCTTTGTGGTGGTTTAGACGGGTGACTTAACATGGACAGAATACAAATTTTGTGGGCTTTAAGTAGTTTAAAGGCTTTGCGGTCAAAATCGAACATATTGACATGGTCTCCTTTTAATTTAAAACCTTTTAAGCACAGGCTGTTTTCGAATGATTAGAAAATATCTAGCGTTTGTGATAGTTTGAGCTTTTTTTATCGGGCCAAGATGCCGACAGAAAAGCTGTATCCCTGGTAACCGCTAAAGGTAGCGCGTGTTATGTGTGTGTTCTGCGTTAATGATATTGCATTTATCTGTGTCTCTGCCCTTTTGCAAAGAACGATAACGAGCCATTTGAAAGGCCAGAGTGCTCGTACGCCCCCCACTTCTCCGCACACACGCCTGCTCCGTATACCAATGTCGCCACTTTCCATATCTACGCCTGTCTGTCTGCATATTCACTACCTTTTTAACATCTACGTACCTGTCTCTTACATTATCATCCTGTCTCATCTGAATGTCTCTAGGGCTGGGTGGTATGACGGTACGTGGTGTGGTAGAAATGTGTAAGATTTTTTGCTTTATGGTTAATACCACAGAACTTCTGTTTTTACATTTAGATATTTAGCAGAGACTTTTATGTAAAGTAGACATGTTTGTTTTGCTAAACGCATGGTGAATGCTCTGTTTTTCACTGTATACACGTTAGAAATCGAGAGGAATGTAAAAAAACAGATGGTTTCTCAAACAAGATAACAAAAATCACTCATAAATTGTATTTACAACATTGTTTAATATATTAACTGGAGCTGGGCAACAATTCATCATGATGAATCTCATCCAAAATCAAAGTTTTTATGTACATAATATACAGGTGCATCTCAAAATTAGAATTAGAAGGTTCATTTATTTCAGTAATTCTACTCAAATTGTATATTAAATAAATTCAGTTCACACAGACTGAGGATGTTTTAAGTCTTTGTTTTTTTTATTGTGATTGATTAGACTCACATTTAACAAAAACGCACAAATTCACTCTCACCAAATTAGAATACTTCATAATTTAATTGCTACCTCAATTCAGCATGGCATGGAGTTGATCAGTTTGTGGCACTGCTGAGGTGGTGTGGAGGCCCAGGTTTCTTTGATAGTGGCCATCAGCTCATCAGCATCTTTAAAAAGCTGGCCAGCAGAAGGAAGTGTGAAGTGCTCCTAAATTTCTTGGTAAACGGGTGCAGTGATGTTGGTTTTTAAAAAGCACAATGGACCGACACCAGCGGATGACATTGCACCCCAGATCATCACAGACGGTGGAAACTTAACACTGGACTTCATGCAACTTGGGCTGCGAGCTTCTCCAAACTTCCTCTAGACTCTAGGACCTTGGTTTCCAAATAAAATACAAAACTTGCTCTCATCCAAAAAGAGGACTTTGGACCACTGGGCAACAGTCCATGTTTTCTTCTCCTTAGCCAACGTAAGATGCCTCTGACATTGTCTGTGGTTCAGGAGTGACAACTGTAGACTGGAAAAATGTTCCCTGGTCTGAGTCTTGATTTCTGTTGAGACATTCAAATGGTAGAGTCAGAATTTGGCGTAAACAGAATGAGAACACCGGTCCATCATGCCTTGTTACCACCTTGCAGGCTGGTGGTGTAATGGTGTGGGAGATGTTTTCTCAGCACACTTTAGGTCCCTTAGGGCCAATTGGGCATCGTTTAAATGCCACGGACTACCTGAGCATTGTTTCAGACAATGTCCATCACTTTATGACCACCATGTACTGTACCCATCCTCTGATGGCTACTTCCAGCAGGCTAATGCACCATGTCACAAAGCTCGAATCATTTCAAATTGGTTTCTTGAACATAACAATTAGTTCACTGTACTAAAGTGGCCCCCACAGTCACCAGATCTCAACCCAATAGAGCATCTTTGGGATGTGGTGGAACGGGAGCTTCGTGCCCTGGATGTGCATCCCACAAATCTCCATTTGCAATACTGCAAGCATAGCAAGATCCTATCCTATCAATATGGGCCAACATTTCTAAAGAATGGTTTCAGCACCTTGTTGAATCAATGCCACGTAGAATTAAAGCAGTTTTGAAGGCGAAAGGAGGTCAAACACAGTATTAGTATGGTGTTCCTAATAATCCTTTAGGTGTGTGTGTGTGTGTGTGTGTGTGTGTGTGTGTATGTGTATATATATACATGTATGTGTATGTATATATGTATGTATGTATGTATATGTGTATATATGTGTGTGTGTGTGTGTGTATATAGAAAGAGAGCGAGAAACACACCTTAACCCCTTTTTTTTTTCTTGGTTTGTGTTAATTTCAGGATTTGAACAGCAACTCCTGAAATCAGAAAAAGGGAGACATTTTCTTGTCCGCTCCTTTCTTAGTTTTTTTTTTTTTTTGGGACCAAATCCATCGAGTTTCTGCTCAATTGCACAGATTGTAATCTTATTCTGGGAGAAAGACCTGCTGGAAATGAAGCCATAGATCACACGGAGGGGAGCGGACTTGTAGAGAAGAGAAGGAGAGAGAGAGAGAAAGCGAGGGAGGGAGGGTGCTGGCAGAGATGGAAAGGTGGATGGAGAGATTGAAGAGGGCAAGAAGTAATAATTGCGTGAAAGCAAGCAAGGGGGAAGAAGGAAATAAATAAAAGCCTGTATCCATCACCTGGCCGAATCCACAGCGCTTACCCGTGTTACCTTGTTACAGGAGATGACATTTAGACAGAGAGGATGTTCTCTCCTCAGCGTCTGGCCGCATTAACATTCTGATTCTGCGGTATATGCAGCATGAAGTCTCTCCTACAACCCCATTCAGTCTCACAGAGACAGCTCTGTCTTTGACTCCCTCTCTCTTTCATTCTCACTCGTTCTCTCTCCATCTATGCGCTTTTGGCAGTGTTCAGAGAGGAAGCAGAGAGGAAAAGGGGAGCGAGGAGACGGGGCTATCTCTGTTATGGAGAGCTCTTTAGTGTCTTTGTGCTCTGCATGTGTCCAGCCATACCCTCACATGTACCCGCTTGTGTTTGGACTCGCATAAAACTGCCCGTTCAGCCCTGGCAGCCGTTGCCATGGAGACAGTGTGGTGATGGACCCAGAGAGAGGCTGCAGGTAACAGAGAGAGAAACAGAAGGAGAGACAGACTTGAAACAGAGAGGGGGGTCTCGCCAGAGGTAATCGCCTACTTTGAGAACATTCGGTTGGGAAAAGAGGTGACAAGAACAGAACTTAGTAGCTTCGATCAGTCTGTAGACAGTTTGGTGATGTCACAAAGAATGTTCTCAATGAAATAGTGTTGCAACAGTGTTGCACTTTGCATTGTTTTATTTAATGCAATGCAACAAATACTTTAACATTAACTTTTAGGTTGATATTTGGGTAATGGTTTTATGGGTAATATTTTTAATAATAATTTACCGAATATATATAATTTGCTTTACTTAAAATCATTATATATATATATATACACACACACACACACACACTATTATATGTTGGACTATATTTATTGTTAGCTGTAGCATTAGTGTCACCATTGGGAAACAGGTTTCCTGAACACCATCATTTAAACATCAAATCTATTGGTTAAACCAATGTGCTAAAAACCTAGGCCAAATGCATAAAGTTAAATTAAAATGAACATAACATAAAATATAATAATGACATATAATGTAAAATAAATTACTATTTGTTCTCTTTATAAACTCAATTTAATTGGTTGTGGTTATGTTGTAGTTAACTTAAATCTGAGGAAAAAA
>JAUMHP010000070.1:12314985-12327244 GCA_032361065.1 Enteromius trimaculatus
GCAAGTTCTCAACAATATAAAGTCAAGGCTTTAGCAGTCATGTCTTTATTTATCACAGAAAATGAGAGAAGAGTCCCCATCCAGACTTAAAATGAAAGGAAAAACAACAACATAAGCCGTAAGTTAGTTAAACTATGAAATATGTTATAGTTCTAAGAATGGTTGTAAGTATAGTTATTAGAAAAGTTATTTTCAAAGTGAATCTTTACTTTTTTAATGACATTTGCACTTATAGACTGAAACCAGAAAACTGGTACCTAGCTACACAAGTAGGGCAAAGCTGCCCAGCTTGCTTTCAGGAAACCTGTAACTTCCTGCACAGTAAGGGCATGGCTGCCCATACTGTTACATCACTTCGAATGGGGCAACTAACTACGGACCAAGATTGTGCATTGGACATTTTTGACACCAGAAAATTTTGGTCAACTGATGATTTAGAAGTTAGTTGCAATTAAATGAATATACATCTGCACTGCAGCTGTAAGTATGCATGGATGAAAATCAATCTTCAGTAGTCTCTTGCTAAATTAACACATTTACACAAAAATCCGTTAGCATATAAGAGCGTAACAGATAGGCTACACATTCAAGCGAAATAATCAAACATTATAATCAATTGTCAGTAATAAACAATAGGCTACTGCGAGAAAAATTTCTATACTGCCAATTTTTGGCGAAGTTTTGTAACTTATGGAAGGTCACGAGATGATAATTAAGTCTGATGACAAGAAAACTAATTTTGTTGTGTCGAAATCTCAAGATAAGTTGTGATAATGTTTGCCCTGATCATAAGAAAATATAAAGTGGTGATAATGACAAAACAACTTTTATGTCAAGATCTTAAAGTCGTAATAATGAAAAAAACTTTATGTCGACATCACGAAAAAGTCATGATCACAAGAAAACAACATTAAGATCACAAATTAAGTTGTGATCAGTAGTCTTAAACCGCATTTACATCAAGCAGATAACTAAAGATAACGATTAAGATATACCGATATTAGCGTCCACACGCGCTATATATCATCTGTTCTAAGCGCACACTCGCGTCTGCAGCTTTAAATTCTCCTGCTGGAGATAGCAGGATGGATTCTGATTGGCTGTCAATGTTTGTATCCTTCATTAGCTAGGGAAAAAAATGAAAATTATTCCAAGGATATTGTTTCTCCGTGACTTTATCGTTATCTTTGTGGTGTGGGCTCTGCAACACGATTTTAGAACTATATTTTATCGTTATCTTTATAGTTATCGAGATTGGACATACTTTCCTGAGTTTATGAGCGTATAAGCGGCACCTACAGTGCTACAGCGCAAATGACAAACTGTGACAAACAAACCTCCCCTTTAAGAGACTGTCCCTTTAACTAACTTAACCTGGACACACCTGAACTTCCACTACGGGAGTTTCAATATAGTAGAGGAAAAACAACAACGAAAAAAACAACATCCTGTGCTGAAATATGGGTGAGTACATGGGATAGTTTTATCCGTTTACTTAAGGTGTTACATGTCCCTCAACCTGTGTCGCTCAGAGAGTTTACCTTTTGGATATATCAAATGACTTTAGGCCTGTTTAAGGAATCTTCATCGCATTATTAAAATACGCCCCGTTGAGCACAATAAAGATTAAATGTGTAGTGTAGACAAAAAGCTTCAGAATAAGTTCTGTCGTACTATGTGGCTCTTCTGAACTCGCTCTGTTGATGTGATTATCTGTCAAAGTTCTGCTGCGGCCTCGTTCGCTTTGAGTTATTCGTCTGCGAGCTCATCGAGCTAAGTATTGTGACACTACTAAGACTAAATGTCGTAGTTTCGTGCTACATAAATATTCACAGTATTGATAGAGAAAAATCCGTTTTCTTTTACAGCCAGTAAGAAAGTATTCTGTTCATGACAACTGGTTTTATAAGTTTGCTTCATAGAAGTCATAGCTGCTTTAGTTTGACTACGTTAATGATTTAAATCTAGTTTAAAATCTAACCATTTAACTTAGAAGTACATTTTAGGGTGATATTATTTGTTGACCTGATAATCAATTTCTTGCTAGGTTTTGTTGTATAGTAAATACAATTCATAATTTATTCTTCTTCTAATTCATTAAATATATAGGTTCTCACAAAATGTAAACCTCTTACAAAAATACTGAGAGAAGCTGTTGCCAGCTTCTCTAAATCTTTCATTTTCAGAATTTCTGTTTTGATTTCTAGGGACAGTTGACCCGGGCTGTCCTGGGCCAGCAGCGGTGCCCCAAACACCTCAGTGGGTAGCAGATGTGGATAAGGTAACAAAGGATGTGAAGAACTCTGAGGAGGGAGAAGAGGAAATGATCAAATCTGCAAATATGGAACCCAGTACCCTACAGTGGCGTGAGAACAAACCCGAACCACAGATTCTGCCAGTCAAAGATGGAGAGAGCACAAGCATGAAATCGGATTGCATCTCACTCCGGTGTGGAGTGAGCCGGACGGAGAGCGAGAGGGAGGAATTAGGGCTGAGAGAGCAAGAGAAGACCGGTGAGGAGTGGAGAGGGTTGGAAACTGGGAATGAGAGTGTTTCTGACACTGAGCTGAGAAACAGAGTGAAAAATAAGTGCTCTGAGATAGAGGTGGAGGAGGTGAACATCATGCCAGAGAATGCAGCCCGAGTCTTCAGCCCCAGCATCACCATCCTGCATTCCACCAGCCAGCAGGAGGCTGCAAACCACTGGAGAGATGAAGAAGATGAAGAAGAAGAGAGGAGCCCCTTCCTGGGGACACACGGGACACATGCAACACATGGCACACCTCTAGAAGAGTATTACAACGACTGGCCCGTCACACCCAAATCACGCTGCTGTAAGATCAGATTAAACCATTATGTTTTATAACTTTTAATACACAGTATATTTGTACCTTTTTATGAACTGATATTAGAGATTAGAGAAAATTGGTATAGGTTGATATAATTAGTAGAGATGCACTGATGAGCTAAAACGCACCTTTTTTTTCTTCCGTGGGTACATTTGTATGTAGAATTTGTATTTATTTTTTATTTTATTTTATTTTATTTTAGTTGCCAGAGTCTGCGAGTTGATCATAGCCAATGATTGATTTTAATTTAGCCTTATCAAATTATCACGACTCGCCTAAAATAAAATATATACATATAAAACAGTTCAAGCATATCACAATGTTAGTTTAAATGATTAACCTATGAAAGTGCGCTATAGACGCACATCCAACAGAAGCTGAAGCGCGGTCTGCAGGACTGCAATCCTGCTCTGTTTCTATTTGGCATAATATTTGACTTTGCTTTTTTTTTTTTTTATCACCCACCCGCAGATATAACCACCATCCGTGCATCACTATTGTCTAGCTAAAACAGTAGAGTATGGCACTACCAAGATCTCTTGGAAAACTCTTGTCTCTGTGTTTCTCAGGTGATTTGGGTGGATCTAATCGTGATGCTCTTAAACTGGGTGCATCCATGTCCACCTCGGCCCTGATCTTTCCCTTGTTGGTGTGGGGTGGCTACGTCTTTCTGCCCTTCGATGCCCCTCTGCTTGACAGTGCCCCCCTACGGCTGGTCTACACACTGCGCTGCTCTGTTTTTGCAGTCATACCTATTGTCCTTGGTGAGAAGAAAGTTCCTGGGTTTGTTTAGACGCTGAGATGATTCAAGATTGAACATTGTGTTGAATCAATAAATCAAGAGCTGTTTGGAAATGGTTGTTCTGTTCCTTCCCCCACTCTCAGGTATGTTGGTACTAGGTGTGTCCCGTCTGTGGCATCGATCCTTAAAGCCACGGTTTGAGGGGGAGAGGGAAGTTAAGCAGGTGGCAGTGCATCAGCGTTATGTTGAGGACTCCGTCTACCTCTTTCTGCTTTACTTTCTCCAACTGGCTGTCATGGCTGCCTACCTGAATCAGGATCTGCTTAAACTAGTTCCTCTTCTCACCATCGTTTTTGCTTTTGGCAGGTACATAATCCCCTTTAAACTTGTAAGATTGTTTGTTTGTTTGTTTGTTTTTTTAAAGGCCACGTTTTCATTTAGTTTAATCTGAAATACCAAAATAACTAAAACTAAAATGAAAAAAAAAAAACAGACATATAAAAATAAAACTTATGTTTTGAGTATAGACACAATTTATATAATATTTAATTATATTATATTATATATAATATTATACATATTGTATATGTATTTTGACAAATGAATTGTTATAGTTTCTACCTCATGAAAGTGTGCATAGCACAATTTTATGTTTCTATTTGGCATAATATTTGACTTTGGTGTGCAAAAGACTGATAAATTCATAATTAATGTATATGGTATATAATGTATATGTAACTCCATGTTTGTATTGTGATATATTGTAGCACAATATAACGGTACAACCCTAGTGATTAAAGCACTTCTTTTTCATTTTTTTGTTTTCATTTTTTTACATGTTTATGTATTCTCCTCATATTATGTACTTTTAATTTGTGTGTTTGTGCATCACAGACTACTGTACTGGATCGCAGCAGCTTGTGACAGCAGTTTGAGAGGTGTTGGCTTTGGGTTTTCATTTCTGCCGATGCTGGTTATGCTGGTGGCCAACCTCTACTTCATCTTCCTCTCCGAATCTGCCGGCTCCATCTTTGCCTCAGACAACCCAGAACCACCTGTTCCTTCGAACAAACAGCGGTTCTGGGGCTAAACATGCCACATCTGACATCTTTGCTACTGCCAAATGTAGACCAGATATAGGCTTAGGCCAGCTTAAATTGGAATATAAGAAATTTGTGTCTGAGAATGTTTAATCCAACTGACTTTTTCCTCTCCTGTTATTTACTTTCCCGAGTACTTTTATATCATGACCAGGTGGGTTGAAATTGACAGAAATCTAGTCAAAAAAATCTTTTGAACTAACTTATAAATAGAAGTTGTGTAGTGAAAGTTTAGACACTAAACTACAATCTAAAAAATGAGCTGGCTACCCTTTATTGCAGCCAAAAATGAGAACAAAGCAGATGCAGAACAAGATTTATCATCACTCAAAAGAGCTCCAAATAGACTGGTTGTAGATCTATTTTAAGATGAAAATGTCAACAAGAAGAAAACTAAATTCCAAATATTTATTCCACAAGAATGTAATTAAAAAAAAAAAAAAATTGGTCATGCATGGTTTGCTTATTCAAGCCTATGTTGTGTGTTGTGTGAAGTTAGAGACTTGCTCAAACTTGTAATTTTCCACAACCACTCCTTCATCTTCCTTCAGTAATAAGGGCAGTGTTTACTCTGTGCAAAGTCAAAGTGTAGACATATTTTTAACATTTTTGTTTTATAAAATAAAATTTAAAATTGTAAGGTGTATAACTTCATTTAACTATTAGAAGATATTGTAAATGAAATACTAAACAAAGCTGCAAAGAGACGCTATAAAACCTTAGCCTAGTGCAAATGAATGTATTAAGCCTAATAAATGTATATTTTCATAAACATTTTTAACAAATCCAATCTATTGTGAGTGAATTGTTTTTTTGTCCACGATTTAAATGTAAAATGCAGTTCATTCTATACAATGGTGGTCGTTCCGAACCTGTTTAACAAGTTCGTGGTGTTTTGTTTTTTATTGTCGGAGGGCAAAAAGCATTTCCTACTACCTGCTGTCATTTGATAGCTGGGGTACATGGAAAGTTGACGGCAAACCTCCAGCAGTATTAATAACAATACTTTTGTATCATATACTGTATAAGTCTGACCGTGAGGCAGAATGACATCTCAAAGCCGAAGGAAGCATAGCGCTTGTCTTTTTCGGATGAGGGAGAACTGTCCGTTTCGAAAGCTAAGGAGAAACGTGCGCGACGGTAAGAAGTTACATAACTCATTACTAAATTATTTAATGCTTGCAAGCAATTAAAACCCACAACATTTTTTAAATAAATTTGAAATTTAACATGCATGTTCTTGAAGAGCTAACGTTCTGGTTGTATGTAAAATATTGATCGTTATCTAGCTGTAAGTGTTCGTTTGACCTCAAATTTTAAAATTGCCCTTAAACGACCCAGTGCAAGTTGTGCTTTACTGACTTGTTTAGAGTAATTTTATCTGCCAACCGTCTGTCGTAATATCGCTTGCTTTATCAACCACATTGCAGACTCGAGGAGCACGCTCGTGCCCACTGGAGGCCAGTGGAGAACATTAGAAACCCCGGCAGGAGCATCCGGGTCAGACTGCGGGATACACAGATCGGTCAGCGGCGACACGTTCTCCAGACCCCCTCAGTCTGATTCCCACCTGCATGAAGAGTGCTCAGGTCAGCGTCGATCTGACATTAACTTTGAAGATCTTTCAAGCGTGATTACATGGTGCACTGTGAATTACTGCTATAACGTGACCTGTATATAATATTACCCCCCGGTTTCACAGACAAGGCTTAACCCTAGTTCTAGACTAAAATGCACATCTAAACTTTTTCAACTTAAAGAAACCTGCACTGACTGATCTTAAAAGATGTCAGTGTCTTTGTTTTGTCTTAAGATGCACCCCAGTAATGCCTTTTTCTAAGGTATGTATATACAAATAATTAAATGTCCTAGTTGAACTGTGGCCTAATCCTGGATTAGGCTAAACCCTGTCTGTGAAACCGGGCCTACGTGTTGTTGTGTAATACATTGTATGTCCCCTACAATCTGAACAGCCATGGACACAGACATGGATTCATCAAATGCTTCGGATTATGCTATATCAGACGCTCCAGGACCTTCAAATCTAAGCCTCATTAGCCAGCAGCGCCGCCTGTCTTCCAGTGATACTGTCATGGGTAAGAGAAGGTTCTGTTTGTGATGTCAAGTGATCCTTCTTACATGCCTGATACATGTTTTGTAAATGATCATTCTTTGTGTTCTTTTTTTATGTTAGCTCTGGACAGTAGAGTGGACCCAGAGACAGGAGAGCGAGCCCAGGGGTGATACCACAAATTTGTGGCACGATATCAAAAGCTGGATATTGTAACCCATGACTGATACTCTGGGTAAATTTAAAAGTATTTTGTCTCTAGGCAAGGACTGCAGACAGATTAGGTCTGACTGCCATTCAAGCATAACCAAAACTGCACATGGAGCTTGTTTGGTGGTGCTGAAATGCAAAATCCAAAATATTGTCAAATGGCAATAAATCCGTGCAGACCTGCCAGTCTTCCTTTCTAGATTGCTTGCTTGATGTTTAGTAAAGCTAAACATTTCCATTGGACTTGAGTATTGTTTTTGTATTTCATCGGTGCATGATGAAATTAAAAAACAAGTTGACCTTTTATGGGTGATGCTTTAAAAAGAAACTGATTCTTCTTTTTTGTACCTTTTTAAATGCATTTTTGAATTTTTTTTTTGTAAAATGCTGTGTTTGACATCCTCACATGTCAAAATGGCATGTTTTTCTGTTAATGTCTGGTGCCTTAATGTGACAGTTAAATTATCTGTAAACATTTAACAAAAACAGCTGGTAATATATAAGCTGGTTACTATAAGTTTCTTTGCACTAATAAGAGTTACTTTCATTATGAATGAACGATAGTCATTTAAAATGAACCTACATTAATGCTATTCATTGCTAGTTAATGATACCTGATGAATTAATGTTAATTACCTGAAGCTTATTGTAAAGGGTTACATTTGGGAAAATGGGAGTCGAAATTTGATGCATGCAAGAAATTGTCAAATAAATTTTAAAACGAGAAGTGTTCCGTTTGACTTTTTGGGGGGAGTTCGCAAATGTTAGCTTCTGTGAAAAAAAAAAAGTAACTGCATGATCATGAAGGTGTTGTGAAAAAATACCTTTGATTATATTCCATTTAAGTGGGTTCAGAAAAACTCAACAACATGGTCTGATATTGAAATTTATCACCGATAGGAAATACAAAGTAACAATACCAGCAAAGTGAAGCACAGAGATACTAGCACAAACATCCTAATCCAATCCAGAGTTGTTTCATTTCCAGAGGGGAAAAAACATTGAGGGAAGAAGAGCTTCTGGCCTAATGACAACACAAAGCAAGAGTGCAAATGGCTTTCTAATGAGAACATTGTGTTGGAGAATGGAGTTTTGCACAAATAAATGCTTCTGTATGATTGCTCTTCATTTGCTGCATTACTGTCCTTTCTGAACTCTTGTTCCTTCATCCTCTGTATTTCCTCTTCCTTTACTCCTTGTCCTCCATCGGTGCACCACCCGCCTGGTCTTCTCCCTTCTTCTTGTGACCAGAAACGATGTCATCAATGCGCAGTAACAGGATCGCCGTCTAAGAGGAAAACGTATCAATTAACGGTCAAAAAAAAAAAAAAAAAATCACCTCTATCTTCCTACTGAAGTCTAAAGCAGTTTTCCTCAGTGTATGAGCCATTTTACCTCAACTGCAGTTTTGTATGTCTGGGCTTTAACTGCCAGCGGTTCCCAGATCCCCAGCTGCTCCATATCAGCAAGAGTTCCTGTCTCTCCATTGATACCCCATGAAGAGTTGCCCTCCTGAGTGTGCTTGGCCTGGAAAAGAGTTGTGAAATGCTTTAACGGCAACTGACATGCGAGTTACTCAAGAGAAGCAGCAACATACTGAAATAAAAACACACACAAAAATAAATAAATTAATAAATAGTGCTTTCGATTTAATTTACCCTAAGGGAAGTGAGCACTCGTATTGCGGAGGCTCCACAGTTCTGGATGAGTGTACGTGGGATGACCTCCAAAGCCTGAGCCACAGCGCGGTACGGCCACTGCTCTACACCAGTCAGTGCTCGTGAATGCTCCGTCAGCCGATGGGACACCTCCATCTCCACTGCTCCCCCGCCTGGCAACAGATACGGGTCCAACAGGACGTTACGGCAGACCTGCATGGCATCCTGCAGGTTTCGCTCCACTTCCTGAGACAGATCATCAGTCAAACAGTGACAAGTCAATTAACCTGCGCAAAGTCCCCCGAAACTCTGGCTGAGCTGATCAAAAATTCAACAAATGCCCTGTTGAATTATCTAAGCACCTCCTCCTGAGGGCTGCTTTTACTATAGAGACTATATAACGATTAAAAAACATCCTCATTAATCGTCCTCTGAGCATTGCCTAGTCATGAATTTTTAACAGTGGCCCCAGTTTCCTCATTTCTTTTCTCACCGCTAAGATCTCCTTGCTGGCTCCTCTGAGGAGAATGGTGCAGGCTTTGGGGTCTTTACACTCGGTCACAAAGGTGAAATATTCATCGCCGATCTTCTTGACTTCAAACAGGCCAGCTCCTGTACCAACATCCTCTTCACGGAGCTCATCTGTTCTGCTGGCAATACGTGCTCCACAAGCTCTGAGAGAGACAAGCAGAACTAGAGAGTTAAAGGGTTGCCACACTTCTTAAATTTACATTTCTTCAACAGTAGTAGTTTCATATTAACGGTTAAAACTACCATTAATTAATAATAAAAAAAGATTTTATATATATATATATATATATATTGCTCAGAAATAAGATTTGCTTTACATTTTGTGCATAACCACTGATGCAAAGAATTACACAAAAATGCAATGACAAAAGCACGCATTTCTGTACCTTGCAATACGGTTGTTGTCTGTCTTTCTGACACGACGGATCGCAGTGATGTTTGCCTTCATCAGATAGTGCTGAGCCAGATCTAGAGAGAAGGCAAATTAATACAACTCACATGATCTAAAAAAAAGACCACCATTGCTATTCATACACACATGACTGCATGAGTGCTCATATATACCAGAGATGCCCTTTTCAGTGAAGACCAGGTCAGGTTTGAGACGAATAATGTCTTCACAAATCTGCTGGATATACTCTTCCTCCATCTGCAGAATGCGGGCAAAGTCTTCCTCACGAGTGATTTCAATATCAGTCTGAGAGAAGCGAGAAACCAAAGGTAAGTTTTATTTGTTTTTAAAATCAGAGGTAGATTGCAGATTCAGACATCATCTCACCTGACTCTCACCCTTCTTGTACTCCAGAGAGCAGTCCAGCAGAACAATTCTCGGGTTCTTGATGAGTCTTCGCATTCTGGGATGAGTTACATCCTTATTTACCATCACCCCCCTCAGCACACATGAGTCCTCAATGATGCCGCCTGGCACCTATTCATACAAAAACATTTAGGCTTATTTAACCTGACATTCAATCATTATTTAAAGTCAATAGAAACTGTAGATCCTTTGCTAAACTGGGTCATGTATGGGTCTTATCACTAGATTGGGCTCTTGGTTAAGGAGTTAGTTCACCCAGAAATTATTAATTACTCAATTCAGATGACGTCTTTCATACTTTTCTGCACTAAGATAGTCGTAATTGTTTAGCCGTCAATGGGACAGTCACAAGCCTCCCGGTTTTCATCAAAAATATCTTAAATTGTGTTCTGAAGACGAACAAAGGTTTTACAGGTTTGCAACGACATGGGGGTAAATGATTGATGACAAAATTTTCAATTTGGGGGGTAGTGTAACCCTTTAAAGTATATTTCTTTAGGCTTTTTTTCCTACCTTCTCGACTTTGGCATACTTCTTAATGTCAATCTCCTTGCGTCCGTTTTCCTCCATCTCAACAGTACGGACAGCATCTAGAGCAATGTTGCAGGCCATGGTGGACCAGCGGCTGAGTGCTTTGGTGTTGATGGCAGAGTTAATTATCTTCAGCATCATGTCACGATTATTCACATCTACTGGAGCACTTTGAGGGGGGAGGAGGAAGAAGACAAACTATCAGCCTCAAGGGCTCTGAAACATTTCAGTCCAACATCCATCTTCAAAGACGTGAACGGGTTTTTATCAAAGACGTGAATGGGTTTGTTTCATCATCAGAACAGATTTGGAAAACTGTAACTTTAAGTCACTTGCTTACCAATGGACAGTGGATGGGTGCCGTCAGAATAAGAGTTCAAACAGCTGATAAAACCTTACTAATCCACATGACTCCAGTCCGTCAATTTAACATCTTGTGCAGTGAAAAGCATCAATTCATGAACAATTTTAACATGGAACTGATGTAAAATATGACTCAATCCATACAGTAAACAACATTTGCTCCAGTGAAAAGTTCATGCACTGTTGTCCTCTCACATCAAATCAACTGTTTTGTCATGTCAGTGTTCATCTATAATTGGTGCTTAATCGGTGCATATTTCTCTACTGATTCAGACTGCATGGCTTTTTTTAAATGGAGAAAGAAACATTATGGACAGAGAACTTCTATTTTAGTGGAAAACAACAGTTTGAAGTTCAAAATGTCTTGATGGATTTAACTTCATAAAATGTTAACAATTTGGATTTCTACTTCACTCTGATGGCGCCCATTGATTAGAGAGGATATATTGGTTAACAAGTGATGTGATGCTCCAAATATGTTCGGATGGACAAACAATCATCTACATTAGGACTGGGCGATATATAATCGAACAATATATTATACGCATCTCATCAGTAAAACTGGTTCTTTGATTAACGGTAAATCTTCGTCAGCGGTTTTTAAAAGGAACGCCAGCTTATACACAGAGCCATAGATCACTGAGAAGCTGTGCCATTGAATCACCCACGAAAATAACGCGTAGCTCGTCAGTGATGTACGGCTCCGTTCATAAACTGGCGCTGCATTTAAAAACAGCTGACGGAGATTTAGCGCTAATCAAAGAACCGGCTTCACTGATGAGATGCGCATAATATATTGTCCGATATACATCTACATCTTACGATAATCTGAGGTTGAGCCATTTTTTTTTGTGCGAACTATCCCATACAGAACGATTAAACTAGTTGTACCTGACATCTTTGAGCATGTTCAACATGTCATCCAGAGCTTGTCTGTATGCACTGATCACCACGGTAGGGTGCATCTGCTGTTCCAAAAACTGCTCTGCCACCGACAGCATTTCACCCGCTGTACACAGAATGTCACATTAGGATTTGAGCATTTAAAATGCTATTGAACAAATTAAATAATTACACACAAACATTAAATTTAATTATTAACTGTATTAGGGGTGTACTCTAATAGTTGACATTCGATGCTTTGATTTGAAGACCTTGATTCGACTCCCAATCTCTCAGTCGAATATTCGTGGGGTGAGCAGGACAAACAATGCAGAATATTCATAACTATGACTGCCATATATGTAACATTATAATAAAACGCTGTGAATTTTTAGAGTTTAGCTGTTGCGTTTCTGCATGTTGTCCCGTGAAGAAAGCGTCTACAAAAGGAGTTCATTAAGAGCTGCACAGACAGCTTCACTTCTGCATTTGGGGCATTTCATGC
>JAUMHP010000070.1:12337033-12350266 GCA_032361065.1 Enteromius trimaculatus
ATTTGATACGATTGTATTGTATTATGTTTTGTAATAACAGTTTTATGCCCATCTGTACTATACTTACACACTAAACTTTACTTAGAACTAAAGAGTGGGAGGGAGAGAATACAGTAGGCGTAAGCGCTTGCCCACTCCTCGCGCACTCGCGACTCGATTGTCTTGAGGTTCCGTCACTGTCGCGCGCTCTCTTTAGGGATACACAGAGTGATTTAGCACACACCGGTTTAGAGTTCACTTTGGAAGTAAGACACAGCTTCCAAAGAAGTTTACATAAGGACGTACGTCTTCAAGAGTATCTTGATCGTCCTCGGGACGGAGCACTCCAGAACTTCGCTCAATAAAGTTCAATGCCACTTCTCCAGTAAGGTAAGAAAGTTTACGCTACTCTCAGTACAACTGGATGTAAAGTAAGACTTTTCATACCAGACTGATTGAGGACATGATTGATTCGGGTTTTTTTTTGTATAGCCTACTTTACTTCATCTTTGTCCTAAGGTTTTTTTCTGTTGAAGTTTCCCGGTCCTGACCTACTTCTTGAAGTCTGGTTCTGATGAGATTATGTGATTGCTTTTTCTTAGGGTTCACTCTCAAATTTGATACAATTTTCAAACAAACCATATTATTCATGCAAACCTAAATTAGATCATTAATAGTGTTAAATGCATAGCCTAAACTTAAATCAGAATAAACAGACATTGGTATATGTAATGCACAATGACTGCACAAAAAGCTAAGCAAATATCTGAAAAATAGTGATTTTCCTGTAATTAAGGTGCAAATTGGCTGCTTAAACATAGATGTTCATTGAATTGTTTAGACCAAATCAGACACAGATGTGGTTGTGAGCTGAAGCAGGTGCTGCTTTATTCATCTTGTGTTTTTATGACATTTTTTATCATTTACATAACAAAACAGCATACAGTAGCCAATGTTTAATGACATGTCTTTTGTCATAATACAAATATCTGAGTCACGGCTGTGTTATTTGAAAGAGAATGGTGGAATGACACATTAATTTTAATCATTTGTGAGTCATATCAAAGCCTCTGCCAATGTTTTTGCTCTTTTGTTGCTGACCTAACCGATGCATGCTATTTGAGTGCTTCTTCCTCACAACATTCTGAAGTGTCAGGCACTTGCAGATACAAACAATCTCCAGCCCCACAAACCACAATTGACCAAAAGCACATTAGATCCAGTAGAAACTGACCGTGACCTTGTTTTTGGATTAAAATGAGTCTACTACCTGTTTTGCCATCCTCTTATTCCAGACCACAATATCCCCTAAAACAGGTCAGACTTTTGAATAGGAGCTCAGAAAAAAATCACTTGTACCTGCCAGTGGTTCCACATCTGGAGAGCAGAGACACTAATTGATTTCCACAGGAGAAACGTTTCACCTTGACAGCAGCATACTGAGGTCCTCATAAAAAACATCTGCTGTGGATATGATTTCTTTGTTGGGTCATGAACACTGGGTTGGCACGGACTTTTTAACTGAAATTCTTCGGATTACGCCAGGGGGTCTTGGTTCAGTAGTTCACAGCTGTTTGTGTTATGAGATAATTTATGTCATGGAATTAATTGTAAATTAGCAGCTAATAAACTAGAACTGTTTTCTGTAAAGGTAAACATAAAAAAATGACATCTGATTTCAAGTTTTGTAAATCTTTTGTGCTTAAATCCTTTAACCATCTACATGTCAAAAATGGACTTTATATGAGTTCGGGGCGAAATAAAATAGCACAGAGAAAAGAACATACAGAGGTCAGTGGTGATGAGATGGGGGTGTTGTGTTAACGGATGAAGACAGTGGGTAATATTTCCACCACATGCTTACATAAGCCTCTCTAACTCATGCTTTTTGCAGGCAGAAGGCTTCTTCTGCGTAAAAGCTTTTCCCATTTCTTTTTTTTTGTCCATTGCTGGATTTTCAGCAATTTTGTTAATTCGTCTTGCATTTTTGTTTGCACATCCCTGTTTATTTTCACTGCGGCACCACCACAGAGTTGTCAATGAGAAGATCTCTGATCTGAAAGTCAGCCGGTTTTGGAGAGAATTGAAGCACAGCCGCCGAGCTGGTAGTCATTAAGAGAGGGGAAAGTGACTCTGATGTTGTTTTGCACGGTCTGTTTGCACGAAAGAGAAGACAAACAGCTCATCTAGGGTGAAATATAGAAACATAGTTGTGTTTAAGTGAAGAACTTTTGAAAAACGACAACAGCTGGCTGACACAACTCATTTTGTGATTGTTGTGATACAGAAAAGGGCTATGATTTACAACAATTATATCTGTCATTCCCTTCAGTCAAAACAAAGCCATTGTTGCTTAAAAATCCGATCCTTCACATTTGGAATTGACATTTGAACTCAGACCTGCAGCTATTGATTCTACCGCTGTCCTCCCGCTGTCTCAGGGTTGTATTTTAAATCAGGTAGACGACAGGGGGAAAATAATAACCCTCCTCATCTTTTCCTTTTGCTTTAGTATTATGGAAAAGGCATACTGGCACTGTGCTGAAGTTTGTCAATCCAATCGGAAAATTCATTGTGGTAAAATATGAGGTCAGGACAAACGGTCTTTTATATTTATGTGAGAGACACACAGAAATAGAGAGATCTGACTTTATACATGTGCATTGTGAGTGTGCAGTGCTGTCTACCAAAAGGAAATGGTCACTGGATGACAGACCTGTATTTTTTCTCAAGATGCTTCCTTTTGTTTGTTTCCCTGGTGTTCTTCAGTATGAGAGGAGCAGACTCAGGTACTTTTTATTTACCTTACAGAGAATGATTTGTAAACATCAATACATTATGTAATGGATCCTCCAGCTCAAGCACATCTAATGTGAATGGAAGAAAGATTTGCATGGAAAAAAAACCTTAATTTCATTTGGGTTCAGATTGTTTTGTTGGCAGCACAGGAAATTGCCCCTGTGTTTCCTCTGTTACTCTCTCTGTGTCTTCTCTTGTGCCCAGGACATCCTGACACTAGCATCTGGCAAATACTTGCCCTCTTTTTCTCTCTCTCGTTCTCACTCTCATCCTGTTTTTTCTGCTTGTTGTTGAAGATATACGACCTCCGCATATCAGATTCGCGCTCTTTAGATGCATTTAAAATCTGACAGTTTGTTAAGATATATATACACACACACTACTGTTTAAAAGTTTGAATCTTACAAAAGATTCAAATAATAAATGGTGTTTTTTAAACCATTCATCAAAAAATGCTGAAAAAATATTATGTCTGCAGAACATATTAAACCCATAGTAAAAAATATGAAGTAAATTTTGGACTTTAATACTTTTTAGCAAGGCACATTCAATTGAATAAATGACAGTTAAAAAGATTTCAAATAAATGCTGTTCTTTTGAACTTTATATTATATTCTTTATATTATACTTTTTATAATTTAAGAAACCTCTGGACTGGGGTTAAACTATTGTCTTCACTGTGAAGGGGAGTGAGAGGAGGAGGAGAATCATTTCCACAGAGTCACCTTCAGGGCAGACAGAGAGCGATGTGTTTCTTTTCCTCTGCTGAAAACCTCTTTACTTGCAAATGCTCAGATTCAGAAACATCTGGTTATTTTTTCAACTGTAAAAAGGCGATAAAAAGAAGGTTTTAATAAGGAGCAGGCTTCCTCCTCGCTCTCCAGAAGGGCTCTGCAGCGATGGCCAGTTGAGTAAATCAGAAAGCTTTAGGAGGAATGTACTGGCAGCGAATGGACTTCCTCTGGGAGATAAATGATGGCAAATGTATGATGCAGTGATATTGTGTGGTACCAAATCCCTGAATTCCCTCATTCAAACGCTATCTCAGCGTTATCCCCATGCACACATTTTATCAAAAGCTATAAGAGAAACAGCACATCTTTAAGCTGGGAAACAGAATGTTTTAGTGTTGCTTTGCAAAGATATTTAGCTGGAAAACTATGAAGGCTTTGGTTTCATCACGCACCTGGATTCAGTCCTAATGCCTTTTCTGAGTGCTGCACTCCTCTTTGCACTTAGGGGAGGCTCAGTGTTGTATGTCACGCTCGCTTGAATAGATCCAGGCCTTATCCAAATCCCTGAAAATCTAAAATTGGGAAAAAATATGAATAAATAAAAATGGAAAAATATGGATATGAATTCAGTCATAATAGCATTAGCTTTATTAACAGTAACCTGCTGCAGTTCGTCCATCTGTCTGCACTGGCACAGCAGCCACTTCATTCTGATCCAAATGTTTGTTATTCTGTCTCATAAATAAATGGGCCTCTTAAGGTAAATTCCTGTGTGGGACAGCTTTACTATACCCAGGACATCCAGTACTGCCCAGACCGTATAATAAAACACCACAAGAGAAAAAACACACATATGAAAAGTTCCTTATCTGCACGGATTGAGCCTAAGTTCATATTAGTGTTTGCAAATAAATTTGCCAGCCAACAGCATGTTGATTTAGAGCAGATTTAGGGGGGATGGAGTCTGTTATCTCCCTTCAGTCTTGTGGCAGTTCATTTAACTAAACCAAAGTGAAATGGTGGTCCTCAAAGCATATCGAGAGGACTAATAAGAGGATGAGGACTGTCTGAGAAGCTGTCAGCATAGCTAATTGTAATTAAATCAATGAAATATATTGTACATAATTAAACTTGTCCATGAATAGTGGAGCAGAAGAGGTTTACTCTGTGTGGACTGCTTGTTTTGTTTAGAAGACTAAATGATTAGATTGTTTGATTGACCATAGCAGTGCTATTTTTGATTTAATAATCAAAATATATAGGCTTAAATTAGGTTTAAATATAGGCTTAATTGAGGGTTATTATGCTGTATTGAAATATATGGAAACTGATTTGAGTCATTTCCAGATCTGGATATATTTGGAAAAAAATAATCATAAAAGCAAAGTGTCAACGTGCTTAAATTCAGTGATCATTTCAACATGCTTTATTAATTTAAGGCACACGGTTTCATTATGCAAAATATATGCAAATCTGTGTCTTCATCAGATGTTAAAAATGTTCTGAGAAAGATATTTGGAGATAAGTCTGCAAATTTAAATAAAATATTTATATTTCTGTATTTATCTTTTCATTAAGTGTGCAATTTTTATGCCAGATCTCAAACCAGAGTTCCCACTGTCTTGAAAAATCTGGGAATAAAAGAATAAAATGGTTAGAGCTGAAGATTTACCTTAAAAATAAAGGTGCCGTAGAAGCCACTTTGTTTGTCTAACTTGTTTCCATAAAGAACCTTTCTGTTTCACAAAAGGTTCTTTATATCATAAAAAGGTTGAAAGAGATGGAACCTTTGACTGAATGTTTCTGTGAACGAAAAATGGTTCTTCTATTGCATCACTGTGAAAAAAGTACCTTTTTCTTTAAGAGTATAGTTCCTAAATATCCCTGTTGAAAAAACAGTGTATGTTTTTAAGCACATGCTATTTTTTTCAGCATGAAATATTCTCTTTAAACTTTAAATTAGATTTTTTACAAAATTCCTATAAAATTATTGTTTGCAAATTTTTAAAAATGACTGGAAAAGGATGGAAATTCATTGGTCAGAGGTTTTGGGGGAACCTCATCTGAACGGCTAATCACTTAAGCTCATTTTGTCTATTTCGATGTTTTCGAGCTCACATTTCTATAATTTCACTGCACAATTCCACAGTTACGTTGATGGTGCTGCCAGAAGTTCTTTCAGGAAAATGTCCCCCCACCAAGAGGTTGCTCAGCTGACTCCACAGCTGTGATTCTGGGTCTCCAGCCTGCATGGAGTGATGTTCCTTTGGGTCCTATTGGGACCGCGGCACTCTTTTTCTTCTCCTTGCTTTCTCTCGCATGTGTTCTGACTGTACGCCCAGACTCCTGAGGGCCTCACACACACATACACAAGCCAGCTCTGTGCTCATGGAAATCTGCAATCAATTTAGCCAGCAGGGGAGGGGGCGTCACACTAGAGACCCCCCATTTTAAGAGAGCTGTGTATATATAGGCACGTGGAGTTCAAATACGCTCATGTGGGCTTGTGACGATTGACTTGGCTGTTTCTTTGCACACATACACATTTGTTCAGCATTTCCTTTCTGTGGATGACATACTGTACACTTTGTCGAACTGAGATAGGAAACACAGCTCATCTTTGTCCTGTAGTCTAAGCTACTGGCCAATCATTCATGAAATCATGATTGACGTGCCAGTGCAGCTGGAGCTAAAATTAAACTCAGTCTTCTTTCTATCAGTCTTCAATTACCTGAACTGGGTCACAGTCCCAATTGCAATAAGCTGAAGATTATAAGAGCCTAGATTCTAGAGATCTAGTTTTCCTTTTTTGCATGCAATGAACGAATAGTGTCCACTTGTTTATGTGTATTGTGAATCGTGAAGAAGATAAATCATGTTGAAGGAACGGTCATGATGTAATGTTTGGCTGTGTCACTGACATTAAGAGGGTAACCTCATCTGTCCCTTTGGGAAGAAACAAAAACTAAAAAACATCCTTGTAATTTCTCTCAAAGCCTCTTTCTTAAACAAAAGCTGTTTACAGAACTTGAAATCTCAGACTGTCATAATTAGTTTCTCATGCCCTTTAAATTGAAAATTGCTTGCGTATCTTAAAACTAAAACACTTTGGAGCTCATGGTGTTTTGACAAAGAAATAACAATTAAAACTTGTGTAAATTGCACAGTAAATTTTGCATGGATTTGAGGTGAAGTTTTATATGTGAAATAAAAGTATTTACATTTAATAGACAGTTTTATCTAAAGCAACATTAAAACAAAAAGGTAACCTAAAAATGGTGATCTAAATTAACTGGTTTAAGTCAAAAATATTATTTGACATCACTGAAACAAAACATATAAATTAATTAATACCAGGAAACCGAATTGTTACAGGTTGGAAATAGCACAAATAAATATACTAAAACAAACATGACCATACCACAGATTCATTTACATATCTATGTAGTTTTTATAAATACCCAGCAATGAACTGGTATACTTATAGCTAAATTTATATAAGTATATAATTAATTGTGCTAAAGTGGAAGTCTTGCTAGTATACTGTACACTTGAAATATCTGAAATTATTCAAAGATCACACAATCATCATCAATAATGATATTAAACACATTTTACGCTTATATAAAAATATGTATTGTGCACAAATAGTACTCAGTTAGTCTTGATGTACGTGTCAGTAAATGTGGAAATAGATTTGAAGACTACTAAGACTATAGGCCTACTTAGTATAAAATAAATGTATTTTAAACAGTACTTTTTAGGGTCTACACTTTTTACAGTGTAGATAAAAATAAATAAACAATAAACACTTAAAAAAAAATCGGAATGTACTGTGTAACCCTAATGTTTAAAAAATTCTTCTAAATACCGTGTATTAAAAATAATGTCAACTAATAACGAGTTCATAGTAAAGTGGTTCTGCAACAATGAAAGATTCCTCAGTATGAAAAGGTTAAATGAGTCACTCTTGAGTATGTCACTCTTGATATTTGTGTTTGGACATCTCAGACCACACTGGAAGTCAAGAGGAAGAGGAGGAGTAGAGGAAGAAGTGAGTAGGAGGAAGAGGTAGGCTAGGAAACATTTCCGGTTAGATAAGGATGTGAAGAGTCATTCTGCGGTATGTTAATCAACATTCCATTGGAATTATTGTCAAATTCCTATTTGGAAAAACTTTAGATATCATAATTCTGAGTCATGAAAGCCGATGTTTGATCCACTTTACACTTAAACATTCAGACATTAATAACAGTTATCAAATTATAAAAATTTACATAAAATTTAATTTAGTGCAAATGCAAAGTTAGTTGTTTTTTTTTGCTTTGGTTTTTGCCTCTACATGTTCTGGGCCATATAAATTATGGCCCATGTAATTATGGTGGTGCTCGGTCATGTCTTTTTAAAAAGCTCAAACCTCAGAAGTGCCCATCTCTTTAACTTCTCTGCCTCTGAGGGTTTGGTTTAACATGGCGACACTCACCAAAGTTTGTGAACGTGAGTATGTGTGCTTTTATGTGAATATAATTTGATTTGGTGCGGTCGTGTGCACCTATACTTAAAAAAATATGGCCGAGCATATTAAAAAACAACAGCTCTGTGTTTGTATAGAAATGTGTGTTGTTTGTTTGGCCACCACGTGTCTCAGGCCCAGTGAAGCCACAGTCATGTAGTCTGTGGTTATATGGTCGACAATGTCTAGCAGGAACCAGCTGTCAAACTGTGAGGTCCCCCACAAGGCCTCAGGAGCTCTCGGCACTATGCCTTTAAATGGCAGAAAACTTAACACCACTTAAAACACTCCTGCTGAAATATCGCAACAGACAAAGCCAAAAATAAAGACTCATCTGTCCATTTTTGGTCGCACTGTCTACGCTGCTTTAAATCTCCCTGAAAACACACCCTGATGAGAATGTTTTTCTGTTTATAGGGGACTGTTGTCTTTTCTGACTTCTACAACCGTACATCAGCATGACCACAACACAGATGTTGTGTTGACAGCGGCCTTATCGTAGTGTCTGTGCGATTGGAGTTTCCTCCAGGCGTGAGGTCATGTGGATATAGCGGGTATGACATAAGCCAGCTGGGCACAAAGTACCTCGGGACTAGAATCTGTTACCGCTCACAAACACACAAGGTCAAGTTTGCCATGAGATACATGAAGCGGACGCGCGGGTGTGGTTGCTGATGGACGTTTGGAATCAGGTTCTTTGATGTGTGGAGCGGTCAGGTTGGTCTCTGTGGGCCGTGCGTGTGTGGAAGAGTGCTGTCTGACCCCAGAGAGATGGCGGGTGTTAAAAGAGCATGATAAAGGAGGAAGGGCCGCCACATATCCTGTTTTTCTCTTTTCAGAGGAGCTACAGACCGAGCATGACATAAGTTTCTGTTCCATAGCCAAACCCAATGAGACCAGACACTGTCAGTCTCACAGAATTTTTACTATTAACTGAACAGATGTTGATTTTTCAAAAAAGTTCCTTTAGGTCTTTGTAAACATGTTTGGATTTCTTCTGTGAAGCAGAAATGAAAATACTGTGAGACTAGAGCTTTCACATAAAAGCGACGTAAGATTGTACAACTAACAAAGAATCAATGCTGTAAATAGCCTCCTTCAAAGATATTATGTGGTTTCAAAACAGGAATTAAAAAAAATGTGATCTGTTGGCCTCACAGTCGTTTCCTGATCCCCCACTCTCTCTTACGCTTCACTTCCTGTCACTATCACTTGACATCCCACCCTTATAGAAACACCCACCTGGAGAGCAAAACGAGGCTTTGCTCCACTGACCGCCTGTTATTTCTGTGTAGTTTGTAAGTAGTGATGTAGAAAAACATTGATATTAAAAGGTGAAATGCAGTACATCTTTCTGATTATGCATACTTTGGAAACAGGTGAACAGTTTCACATTTGAAATGTTCATATTCCGGGCTCGTCTGCTAGCTTATATAAGCTAACCATAATCAATCAGGTGTGTACTGAATTTGTTCTCTTAACATGACTGTTTTAAATACATTAAGGCATTGTAAGTTTTGTCATGATATTTAGGGTGACGGGTACATAGAACATGGATCGCATGGATTTTGTTTACATATGTAATATATCACATATGTTTTTAATTCTTTTGAGAGGTGATTTAAATATTTGATGGAAAACTGACAGGATTGTGCTCTACTTCTATGAATGCTTTGCCTTGAAAGCTATGAATACTGTCCTATCGGCCATAAAGACATAAAACACCAAAAATAAACATTTTACGAGAATCTTGGTAAGTGTTTGTCAACTTATTCCACTAACCCTAAACCTACCGAAACAGATTATGTAATGAGAATTTGTTGACATGTAGTTGCAAAGCTACTTGTAGCTAGTAGAATGTCTATTTCTATCAAAATTAAAATGTATCGACTTTTTTTCCTACAACTGAATATGAATAAGTACATATTGTATCCTGCTCATTAAGTGCTCATTTGTATCATGTCTTATAAAATACTCTGAATGTATTTTGATGTGAAAAAGCTCTGAAATGAATCAAACTGAATCAAACAGACCCATTTGACAAATCAAAATCAAATTGCAAGTCTGAACAGATGATCAAAAACAACATGATTTGATTGCTGAAATATTATTAGCAAAAATGATTCTCATAAACATTTGTAGACATGTAAGGATTTATTAGTAATGTTTTACTGGGGCACAGCGGTATTTCACCGAATGAAATAAGTAAAGCCCCTGCCAAGAAGCCTCCAAATATTATGATCCCCTTGTAAAAGACTTCCTTTTAGAAATATTAAGGCAGCTATAAGTTTCAGGTGTTTTATACTGTAATAGTAAGTGTGAAGACAAAACGTTGTTCCAGAATTTAAATATGACTTTTTTTGTCATTGTCATCACACTAAATACATAATACAAATTATTAAATGCATTTTACCCACACACACATTTTTTTGGGAATTATGCGGACATTTCATAGGCACAGTGGTTATTATACTGTACAAACTGTATGTGTTATTAGCCTACACCTAACCCTACCCCTTACAGGAAACTTTCTGCATTGTTACTATCTCAAAAAAACTCACTCTCTATGATAAGCATAAGCATTCTGAAAAATGGTCACCTTCTCCTTATAATACCTATATGTCATGCCCATGTGATTATACAAATATGTGTCCTAATATGTCACAAAAATGCACTTACTTTATACAGACATTTTTACAGAAATATTTGCGTTTGCATGTTATATTCCTTAAATAAAATGTAATAAAACACTAGAAATAGAAAATACATAAAAGGCCTAAAAATGTAATGCACAAATGCAAAGGCACTTGATGGTTATTTTAGGAGGCATGTTTAGTCATTCAGATTTTCTTTCCCAAGCAGTACTTTACATGTGTTTATATGGTTTCCATCACAATTTCTTGGGCAACAGCATGTGAAAGCTGGTATAGGAGTGTTTTAGCTTAAGGGCTGGCAAACAGCAGCCAACATGTCACTTCATCTGCTAAGAGTGTTTTGGGTTTAAGACCTCTGTTACTCACAATGTGAAGAACAGTATTACAAATCCATGTGTGCAGTGAACGGCCAGTCCCCTCGAAGCTCTGTGTTTTGTCTTTCGGTTAAAAGTTAAAACAGAAACGTGTGGCTGTTTGCAGAAAGAAGCAAACTGTGCTGCGTTTGTGGCATAAACCAAGAGCAATACAAAACCAGAGAGCTTGAGACGAAGAGACAATGCTTTGGGGAGAAATTAGAATGAGTGAAAATTGAACAGTGTCTAATACAGCCTTAAAGGTCAGAGGTCACCAGCTATTACTATTCATCAAAAATGGAGAGGCTTCAATTGTTCTCTCACCATACAGGAAGATAGGGAAAAGATTGAAATAATTTGTTTTTGAAAAAAACATAATTAAATGTAAAATACACTTTTGAATTTTTATTAAAATAAACAAAATAAATACATTTTGTTCACTTATCAAAATGAATTGTCTTTGCCAAGTTGCATTCCAACTGAAATGCATCCACTGTCATTTGAGATGCATCAGAGCAGACTCTAGCTGCCAGTTTATGTGATTTTCCATTGTAATTATGGCTTGTATGGCCCGTAAGTGGATATTCTGGCGGTTTAGACCCGGTCCCTATATGACGCCTTCCCAAAATCCCACCAAACTGTGCTGTTCTTGTGTGGCTCTAATGTTTTTTAAGACGTAGGTAACGCACGTAAACAAAATTGCACCAAGCTGCATAAAACCAGCCAGCTCAAACCGAGATGCATTTGGCGTGACAATTATTTTTCTAGCAGGCATATAAACATATGATTTTACAGTGTGAATCTGCAACACAAAATACTCATAGTGAGTCAGTGGGCTCGTCAAACCCAAACATTTACCATAGTAATACACATCGCCACAGCCTTGGGGATTCGGGTAGCATTAAACATGGAAAAACGGGTGGGGTTCAATATTGCACTGACTCACTAACCTCTGCTTTATTGATGAGGGGTTCACTACCCCCTACCCCCACGCTTAAAGACTCATAGACACTGAACCCACACCACAGCCAGCTAAACACTCTGTGGTGTGGAGGCTGAGAGTGTGTTTTGAAATTCAGTCCCAGATGTTTTATATTATGGGGCTTTTATGCCAGTTTACCGTAACTTAGATTTACTGGTTTAACTGGAGTTAGTGTGTCTGAGCCAGAACTGGGGTTTTGGTCAGATGACAGTCAGCTCTGCATTATTCCTTTACCTCATCTCTTTGGTCTTGCTGGCAAGGTAAACAACAGTGTGGCATCCGTACTGCCAGAACAGGAGCGGGTCAGCAGCAGATCATTGTTATAATAGACTGTAGTAACCCTTTGTTCACTCTCAGTCTGTTGAGATGTTTTTATGAGGTTGTTTTCGCTGAGGTTGAATGTGATTGAAACTGAGTTTGACTTTGGTTTTAGTGGTTACTGCAGTCATGAACTCTGTCTCCTTTCGGCTTTGAAGATTAATGCATACTAGCCCAGGCAACAATCGTTATAATCCTACAATAATGGAAGACATAATGCATGGCTAGGTGGGCATAAAACAAATTTAATGCACAATGCTGAGGCAAAAAAACACCCGATGCGAAGAAAGGTGTGCATAAAAATCACTGATGCTGCTTATATCTTGCCAGTGACATGCCAGCATGGAGAAGTTGAAGAATATAGGAGTGTGTCCACCAAATTGTTGTTTTCTTGATCCCAGTGCATTTTAGTTGTTTTCAGTGGAAGAACAGTGTTATTTCTTCTGTGCAGCAAGAGGTGAAAAATGTTAAACTTGTGGAAAATTCTTCAATTTGTCTCTGTCACTTTTTATCAAGCCACACTGACCAACTGTCATACAGTATACTGCTTGTACTACAACTAAACATCAGTGGACAAGAATTGTTTGAGCAGTATTGCTTGAGTATTTATGTCTGTATTTCTGGATTAGCACCAATAGTAATAAAAAAGGTAAAGCTTGGAGAAGCATTTCAGAGTGTGAATTCTGGAGCTGTGGGTTTCTTTACTTCAAATCATGTTACCACCTAATTGATTAGAAATATATAATAACATATAATTATTATACAATGATTTTTTGATAACGAAGGCTATCCTACTATTACTATATAGGTATCTCCATTTTTCTATTCATTTACAAATAAATTAATGAATATTGCTCTGACTACATATATATATATATATATATATATATATATATATATA